>OY998158.1:13046053-13646053 GCA_963921925.1 Sphagnum tenellum | reverse complement strand
GGCCCGCAAACAGCCCATCATGACATTCCTTCAAAAGCACATCCTTTAACCTCCCTTCCAGAACATAGAATCAATTTTGCTTATACCACAATAGTCCATTTCACAAGTGGAAGTGTGACTTGATCCCCTTTTGAATGTTTTGCTTCATTTCCTTGGCGAACTCATCAAAGCGGCTCCCTAGTCGAACTTCCTTCTGAAGTTTTGTTTAGGGTTTAGGGTTTACACATTGAAGATAACAAAATAAAAACATTAAAGATCATAAATTGAATACATTAAGAAAACATATTGAAGACATTGAAAAACAACAAACTAAAAACATTCAAAATAACCAAATGAAAACACTAAAGACAACACATTGAGGACATTTAAACAAGAGTAAATTGAAGACATTAAAAACACAAACTACAAATGACATAGACACTTGTAAAAGGTAGATGAAATAGACCCCCACAAAATACAAACACGTGAAAATTTAGACTTTAGGCATAGAACCCATGTAGAAGACAAAAGAAAATACAAGCACCCAAAAAAAACACCAAGAAATTGTCAACCCTTTCACAATGTGGAATCATGGATGAATTTGCTCAAAATCCTCAATCTTGACAAATGGTTTAGTTCATCCTTTTCAACTACCAATAGAACATGGACAAGCCCATCAATCACCAACCATTTGCATAAAGAATTTTTTTTCTTAAAGGTTTCATTTAGGTCTAAGAAATCCCTACAATCAACTTCACCTTGGAATTTAGTTTCCAATTCTACTATCAAATTTAATTCCATCTTGCATGCAAATGAAAAATTAGTGGGTTTCATGCAATGAGTTCGTGGATTGGATGGCCAATTTTTGGACAAAAGTGATCTTCTCCAAATTCTTTATTCAACATCAACAAAGTGTTGTGAAAATTCCAGCAATGGAAAATATACATGTTATTTCAATTTGGTTAGCTGTAATGCTGAGAATATGCCATGCTAAAATGGCAATGGTAAAAAACTTGTGTTCTTCTTAGCACCACCAAAATAATCCACTTGCAACTTTCTACATCAATAGGAAATTCTTACAACCTAGTGTACTCCCTTGATTCAATACCCTTATATTTGTTTGTTATTGTTGCTATGGTATGAAATAGACCTTTAGAATCACCTTTTAAATGAATATCAAAAGTTTTTTTTATCCTTGCTTATGAACATTGTTTATTTGTTTGCCTCCATTAGTAAAGGCAACAATATTTTTTCATCATATTCAACAACTGCAACAACATTTTCACAACCCAAAAACATCGTAACCAACCATATGTTTTTGAACTTTAGATCAAACATCAAAGTTAACATATTATGACCTTTTCTTTTATCAAATGTATGGAGAAAAAAATGAAGGGTAGAAAAACCTCCAAAATCTATTATTTCATTCAAAGCATGAATTTTTTCAACTCATAATCACACACATGCTCTTCAATGAGACTATTAGGAATAGGCTTGGAAACTGTTCGGAATTGGCCTAAAGGCCAACTCTTCTCAAATGTCCCAACAATTGATATGACAAATTGTAAGGCATTAGCAAGCAACCAATGTCCATGACTTTGGTTAAAAACACAACTAGAAACAAATTGGGATAAAACTTTCATAATTGCTTCACAAATAGCCCATGTCCTTGGATAAAGCACATGATTTTATAACACCATAGATTGGTTGCTATAACATGATGTAATAACATTTTGGAAAGTCAAGACGTCTTGTAATAATAATATTCAATTTACAAATCTACATGACCACAATAAAATAAAAAATTTTAATAACACCCTTAAACCACATTAAATGCATTTCTATGCTAAAATTAGAATATGGTAAAAAAGGATTGAAGTAAACCCTTACCTTGTCTTCATGAGCGTGTTTAGTTTCATAAGTTTCAATCCAAAATCAATATAAGCCCTATGCCATGTTTGCCTACCCTTGCCCAAATTTTTGGGCCATGTAATACATTTTTGGATGGCACCTTGAATAGCCTTTATAAATGTGTAGTTTAAACCAATAGACACTTTTTCATCTATAGTTGTGTGCTAACACACCTTTGAAATTGCATACCCAAAACAACCCCAAGTTATTGCATGATATAATAGAATTTAGAACATTTGGGGGAGACCTTGTCCTTGAACATCTCTTGGGCCCCTGATTTATGTGGACAATCATAAATTTTGTGTTCCACCAAATTACAAATGAAACATCAATAAATTTTGAGACTTGTGTTTATTCCTTGATTTTGGTTTCCTTGTTTACCCTATTGGCTTTCAATCCCCCTATTTGATTGAGTAGGCATTTTAAAAACCAAAACCTCCTTTTCCTTTAATTTGTTATTGGGGTATTCCAAATTCCAATGGCAATGATCCTTAAGATGGCCAATTTTGTGGAAATATCCACATGTTTTTTCAATTTGAGACATGTCATTGGATTTTTCCAATTTTGTTAGGGGTTATTAATTTTTAGTATTCCTTGGCATCTCCCAAGTCCTTCTCACATGTGACTACAACTTCTTTGTGTTTAAATAAAATGTTTTGCTTCATTCCTACTGTGGTTAATTGTAGGTATGGTATTAATCTAACTCAAAACAACTTGGTCAACAAGTTGTCATCTAGTTTATGCTAAAGATAGTTAGTAAGCTTGAAGATCTTAATTTTGTAGTAAACCTCAACCTTTTCATGTTTCTTCTATTTGATGTTAAAGACAGTCAGTAAGCTTGAGGTTCTTTAATTCTATAGTAAACACCAACCTTTTCATTGCTCCCTTGTTTGATGACCTTGACAAACATGTGCTTATTCGTCATTTTTCACAATCCAATATTTCTTGTAGAATGCAATTTTCAACGTTGTAAAACTACAATTTGGGTGAAATTGTATGAAAATGTTGCCCCATTTTGAAATAACATCTTTCAATGTGAAGTAGCATACGTTCACTATATTAAAATCTCTTTTTTCACCATTTTGCCTAAATGGCCTTACAAAATATAATTTGAATGTGTGCATCCAAAAAGATTTCAATGGAGTAAATTGGGTAAGGTAGTGATCTCTTTTACTAAAGGAGTTTTTAGAAACAGTGAGTATGGAGGCCAAATACAATGGTGAGTACCATGGGTTCCAAGGGGGGTCCTAACCAAGAGCCACCAAATGGCCTTGCAGATTACCACTGGATAGAACATATAATGGCCGTGCGGAATGGTCTGGTCCCACACATTCCTTCGTGGAATTCCACGGGCCCAATAGTCCCATACCTCTCAAGTCCCCAAATGAAGAGCCCTTTCTTTTACAGCACACAAAAGTTTGGGGCCCATTGTTTAAATTTCTCATTTCTTTGCAAATAAATAGCTGCCATGTGGCATAATTTGTCCTGGAAACAGCACACCTGACATTGAGTCCAACCCTTTCGTTGCACTTTCTGCCTTTCCAAAACTTCGGAATCGACACACGCGGCAAGAAAGTGAAATTATTGTGCACTGGAAAGTTACCCTTTTATGGGCAGAAAGAACCAACTAAAATCCAAAGCATAAAAATTTGATATAAACATTTACCTCAACTTTAGCCCCTTACATATCAGCCTGTCACCAAAGCGTTTTTCTGAAAATGTGAGGAATTTTTTTTCCTTAAATGCTGCTGAAACTTTGACGGATCCCAAAATAGAAGTTCCTTTTGGAAGATCGAGTGCCTCCCCTTTGGCCTGGCCTAGGACAAATTTCCAAAAGCTGCCCAAAAGCCACAAGAGGGGTAGTTTTTCTAAAAATAAAATTTATGAAATTTTTAAAAAATAAAATTGTGTGTGTAATGGGTCAATCAAAATTGCTCATTGTAAAAAAAAAAAGAAAAAAAAAGAAAAAGAATTGAACTTGTTAGAAACCCCATTAATTAATAAAAATTGAATAAGTACCCTGGAACTAAATGTGAAAGAAAAAGTCACCCCCCTTCTAACTAAAGTCTTTTTCTAAAAATGTGAGAAAAATATTAAGTAGGGTAAACACACCCATCGCCAAACATAGGCTGATTACTAAGCACCTATGTAATGTAGAAGTTGGCTTATGTTGGATCATTAAAAAACTTATGGGCATTTTCATTTTAGCCTATCACTAAATGCTTGGTGATGGACATTGGTGTTCAACATTTTTCACCATTCTAACCGGTCATAAATTTGATGGTTTGGCCATAGGGCTTTAACAATGCATACTTAAATAATTTATGGGGTTTTTGGGGTGTAATCATGTTTGGTGATGGGTGGTGAGTTGAATTTCAATGTGCAAGGGAGGAACATGGGGGTATTAGTAATGTTTGGTGAAAGGAGATAATTAGACTAGTTTTATAAAGATTCAATGTTTGGGGTGGAAAAGACAATTTGGTGTTGGGCATCGAATTGAACATTAAAATGACAACAACATAACATCAATACACAAGGGGCAAAATGAGATTTATGCTTAATGTTTGGGTTAGAAAATGAATTGGAACACTTTTACAAATATCAAAGTTTTGAAATTTAAAACACTAGTTTGGTGATGGGGTATGTAGGTCATGTTAAATAGCACACAACAAGGATCAAAACATCACAAAAATCCGATGGATACTAAAATCAATATATTAATTGCGGAAGAGCTTCTAATTTCCCTTCAATTTTGTGCACACCCCATTCTTACCAAAATAGCATCATCACAATCACAAGGTTCACAAAGCAACTATGTGGCAAATGTGGATGGTCAAATATTTTATCGAACAACATTGCAACATTTCTTAGCATGTTAAAGCTTCCAAGTAGTGATGACAACCTCAAATCTTTTTTTAGAATTTTGAAAGCATATGGGCTTATCAGCAACAAGCATGTAACAAAGTAAGATTAAAGAAGCATAGATCAGAAACTAAAGTTGTCTTAGGAGACCTTTGGAGTAGTCAAACATGAGCCACAAGAAATAGAAGAACAAAAAGGAGACGTTAAAATAACCAAAGAGGAAGAGCAAAAGCTTAAACATTAAGAATCAAATCTTACAACAATCAAAGCAAAAACAAAAAACCAAGACTCAGGGGTGAATGTAGAGGGACAAATAGGAAAGGTTACAATATATGAACTTTGTAATGAAAAGTTCTATTACCATTGGGTGCAGAGATTTGTAGTTCCTAATTATAATACAAATAGTCACAAGAAAAGCAAATTTGTTCAAGCTCCATGAAATTTTAATCTGGTTTATACACCTATAGCCTACACAACATATCAACATTTAGATTGGAATGGTTTTGAGCAGTTCTATGCACTTGTTGTTTGTTTCCAAGTATATACATATGCATTTCACACATACCCCGTGAAATGATGAGGTAAAAGGTATGTTCTAATACCCATTTGCCTCCCACAATGAAATTATCCCACCTTCAATTTCGTCCATGGCCTCCTTCAAGTGCTTTGCTAATCCATTTGCCTATGGTCTTGTCAACAATATTAGGTAAAAGCACACACAAAGGAACCAAGGACAATGTTGAATGCAATAAAATCATGCACCACCCTAACTTTGAAATTTTGTTGCATGAGTTGTAGGCATTAGAATTTGATGAAATCAAGTGCCTAATTTTTTATGTAGTTGTAAATTTTCATCTCAAGTTTTTTTTGTGTAATTCTGATATGTTTCAATGGTCATTTAGGGTATATTAAGTAGTGAACATTACAATGTTGTTCAAGGCTGAAACTTTGAATGTCCTTATTCCAATGTTAAATTAATCCAATCTTTCTAGAATTTTTTTGTGGACGGGCATATTTTGATGATTATGAAGGTATGGTTTTGAAACAATTGGAATATATGTTTTGAATGTAGTTATCTATGTAGTGTTTTTTTCAACATCTAAACGTGTTTTTGACCACTAAGATTTGTTAATTTGAAAAACATCCTTAAAGACAACGGCAATTGAACGGCCTCATCCATCCTGAACTGGTGCATGGCTGCTGGTTCACTCCAGCCGTTCGTTACGACTGTCGTCACCACTAATAATTTTTTGAATGCTTTTCGTACGCTGATAATATCGTTCGTTTGGAGTAGCGTTGCTGTCGCTAATGCTCTTTGGAATGCTTTTCGTGCGCTGTAGCCGCGGCCCGCGGACTGTGAGGGTTTTGCTGCCGTTTGCTTGCCATGGCTATGGCGGAAATTGGCGTTAGGAGCAGCGTGCAGATTGTTTTCTGCAGCTCCTCTTGGCTTCTCTCGTTTCCTGCGTCGGTGTCCAAGTCTCGCGGTTCGGTTCCTGGGAATTTTTTTCAAGTTTCGGCAACAGGAATGGCGTGGGGAGACTTGAGATTTAGCTGGCCTTCGTTCTCTTCTTCCAGGCGCCTGTCTTCTTCTTCGTCTTCTTCTTCTTCTTGCAACGTGGCACAGCGGCGTAGCGTGCCGGAGCTTTATGAAGGCATCGCCAAGTTCTACGATAACTCCTCCGGGGTGTGGGAGGATATGTGGGGGGAGCATATGCATCACGGCTATTACGATAGCGAGGGAAGCTCTAGTCAGAATGACCATCTGCTTGCGCAGATAGCGATGATCGACAATTCGCTCGCTTTTGCCCAAGTTCCTGGTAATTTGCTTCTGGTCAAGACTTCTCTTTTTTGTGGTGGAGGTGAACATGCTCTTACGATGCCATTTGCATGAAATGGAAGACAATTACCATGGTCCAGAGCTGAAGTCACCTAGGGTTTGCACAAAATCCTAGAGTTGAATGCTCTTTTCAGCACTTCTGTGGTAGCAATTGCAGTTTATCTTGCTCCTCTATCTATGCCACATCCTACTTGCAGAGAGACATAGGGACAGGTCACTAGTTGCCAGAAGAAAGTTTGCAAATTTACATGACAGAAAACCAGAGAGAGAGAGAGAGAGAGAGAGAGAGAGAGAGAGAGAGAGAGAGAGAGAGAGAGAAAACCAAAATCCTGTTTCAGTTCTGGGAAAATCCAAAAGCAATAACTGATGTTTAGAAATCTGCAACTGAATGAACTTTCTTGGTACTTAGCCATTGCTTCAACTGAGGTGCAGAGAAACATGTGATGGCAATTGCAAGTGCTGCCCTTCAGTGATTACATCCTCAGTGCTGGCTTTTGCAATTGCTGCCTTGCTACTTGTGGTATTTACAGGTGATTTTCTCAGGCATGTCGTGTGCTCAATGTCATATGCTTGAGAGATGATTCCTGACAATACAGTTTGATGGTGTAGATAGCAAGGAAGAGAGGCCTGCCCATGTGGTGGATGTTGGCTGTGGAATTGGTGGAAGTGCTCGATACTTAGCACGGAAATATGAGGCAAAAGTGAGTGCAATCACACTCAGTCCTGTCCAAGCTGCGAGAGGAAATGTTATCACTGCCTCTCAAGGATTATCCAACTTGGTGAGGAGCACTCTTCTTTTTGAAGTGTAGAACATATCATGAAAAGAGATGTAAAAGAAGATTGATTTCGTTGTTGTAACCAACTCTCTTTCTCCAGCTGTTAAGTGAATCTCCTTTGTGCCTAATGAACCAGATGGTTTGATCTGATTTTTCCTCATTAAATTGTGAATGCAGGTTACTCTCCAGGTTGCAAATGCTTTAAAGCAGCCCTTTGAAGATGGGACATTTGATCTTGTCTGGTCAATGGAAAGTGGAGAACATATGCCAGACAAGCAACAGGTTGAGCCTTCACTTCCTGCTGAAAGGCACAAAAACCTTCAAGTCGCATGAAAGCATGTTGAAACCATGATTACATGTGGGAGAATCCTCCAGTTGAGAGCTGATGTTCTGCTTGTAACAGTTTGTGGGCGAACTTGCCCGAGTAGCAGCTCCTGGTGGCCGAATCATAATAGTAACATGGTGTCACCGAAATCTTGAACTGGGTGAAACATGTCTCAAACCAAAAGAGCAGGTACATTTTCCAACCTGCAATAGGTTCTATCAATTGTCCCAGGAAAGAAATTTCCACCGAAGCACTCTTAATCTGCTTTTAGAGCAGTAAGGGTTGAAACATGTCCGATTTTTGTATTCTTACTGTTCTGTGTTGCACAACATAAAATCTTTTGAACTAATGAACTGTTTGGTCAGAACAGTACTACTCTAGAATTCAGTAATGAGGAAAGAACTTATTCCTGACAGCAGCTTTGCTGGAAGTATGTGACACTGTTCTTTAAAGTCAGTATGCATAAGCACAGTGAGCCAGTTTACAGAAAACTTAATTATTGGGAGATTGGTTGGCCCTGTACAAATAAAAATAGAAGCAAACATGTGTAGATAACTCTTGAAAGTTCAGTTCACCTCATTGTTTGAATGTCCAGGAGCTTTTGAACAAAATTTGTGATGCCTACTACCTCCCAGCCTGGTGCTCACCATTGGATTACGTGGAATTGTTGAAGACCCTCAAATTGGAGGTGAGATTTGTCTTATGTGCAGATTTCTACTATACTTATAGCCTTGCTTGGGTGGACAATGACTTGAATCTGATGGAAATTATCCTCCACTGTTCATCTTTCGGCAATTTGACACAAATGTTGTTTTCGACAGGATATCAAATATGCTGATTGGTCAAAGAATGTTACTCCATTCTGGCCTGCTGTGGTGGCATCAGCGCTGAGTTTCAGGGGCTTGATTAAGCTTGCTACATCAGGTAACTGACTGTCTTAAGCTCTGTTATATGTGTCATGGAACATGGCAGCTCTGAAGTTGGAACAGGTTTTCTCCCAATTTCCCCAGAAAAGATTCACAATCTCTGCACTTGTGAAGAGAAGAAAGAATGTAAAATCCTACTTGGAAATTGACTATGCATTTCTGACTGCTACTAAAACTCTTGGCTGAACAACAGTACTTTCTGTACGTAGAGTGGCCTTTGACAAGGTTGGTTCTCATGGAGCACAAGCAATGACTTCAAAAACTCTGATTGTTTGGATTGTCCATGCCAGGGTGGACAACCATACGGGGAGCACTTGCAATGACACTCATGGTGCAGGGTTACCAGGTGGGCCTTATCAAGTTTGCCATCATCACAGCACGCAAACCACTGTAATTGTAATGCACACTTTCAATTTTTCAACCAAATTTAGTCAGTCTTTCTACCACAATTTAAGGTTGGCAGGAAACATGGACTGGCTTAACCTACAATAGCTTTTTCATGAGATACATATCTCATGTTTCCCACACCAAGAATGGGTTGCGAGATGGGCTTTTTGTTCCACACAATGAATTCATGTCCTTGATTGTCTCAAGGTGATTTAAAATGTTTTTTTCAGTGGGGTGCACGTGAATCAGTTTGTTCATCATCATTCTGTTCACGGTCTTCCATCCTCCAAAATGCAGTTAGATTCTAAGTGAGACAGTTTCTCAATCCTGTGAAAGGTTCGAGGGTTCATAGTCGATAAAGTCGGCATGTGGTGGAATTTGGAAAACATCACACGTGCAGTTTTGAATCCTGTGAACTACAGAGCTTGCAGGATTTGCAATCCTGTGACCCAAGTGTCCTACCCTCCTTTTGTGCTGTAAAAGAAAGGGCTTTTCATTTGCGGGATTTGAGATGTATGGTTCTATTGGGCCCCGTCCACTCAGTAGGTATGGAGTCCAACAAGGCCATAAAATGTATGACATGTGGGAACACTGGTCCTATCAGGGCCTGCCACCCATTGTGGTTCCCGAATTGTGGCAAATATTCAAGTGTAGGGACATGCTCAACAGATAATTAATTAACACATTGGGAACTTGTGGCACATGGTGTGAACTTGATGAGAACACATTGAGAATTTGTGGAACATGTTGTGAACTTATGAGAACACATTGAGAATTTGTGGCACATGGTGTGAACTTGATGAGAACACATTGGGAACAAAAAAAATCTATTAGCCCCCACCTTCCCAAAAAGAAAAAATACGGGCCCCTTGGGTGCATGTTGCTTCTACTTATTGCATGTCAATAATTTCTATCCCAACCTATGTTTGTTAGCATTTTTGGATTACCCTAATGATAAATTGTGAGGACATTAAAGTTCTTCATAAAGTTGGGCAAACATGGCATTGAAAGCTCATATTTGGTTCCTTCATGAGATGTAAGCACAAATATGGCACCAAAAAACAAAAAATGGGGTTCCAATGGGGGGACAATTTATTTTCTCGTCATCAATCCAACATGAAACTAGTTTCATACCAAGTTGTTATGCTCGTGCAAAGACCTAGGCTCACATGCAAGGCTTGTGTGAAGTTCTCCTTTTGCTCTTTTGGGTGGATTGTGCTAAACACAAGTGTATAGAAAAGCATAGAGAGCTACAAGAAAAGTGGAGGTGAAAGGAGTGCCTTAGGAATCAAGGGTTTAGGTGCAAAAAAAAGTTGGGATTGAAAGCTTGGAGAATTCTTGGAGGAGTAGTTCAAGAATTGTCCAACCAAGTGTGCACAAGTTTAGAGGAATTGCACCCTTGAAGTCAATTTGAGCCTCTTTAAAGGTGTTGAGTTTTTGTATTGTAGGATCATCATTTGCATAATGACAAATAAATAGAGCACCAATGCCCAAAGTTGTAACCATTTTTTTTCAAGTGAGGTTTAACCTAACTAATAACTAGTTAGAGAAATGGTATTCGTATCCAATGCTTTAGATGAGGAAAAGGTGTTTTATGATTGTTGTGCTAAAGACTTCACCCTTTGGCAAGCATTCCTCCTTTTATTATGGTCACTTTAAAAGGTTCAAATCTCAACCTTAAAACTAAACCCTAAAATATCAAGTTCTGAATGCTAAACCCTAAAGACAAACCATAAAATTCAGACCTTAAAAAAACTCAAACTTAAAATTTAAAACCCCAAGTTTTAATCCCTAACATGTAAACCCTAAATTTAAACTATAAAACCAAAAAAAACAAACCTTAAGATTCAAACCCTAATAAAACTAAACTTAAACCTTAAAAATTAAACCCTAAAAAGTTCAAAATTTAAACTCTAAGACTTTGAAAGCCCAACCATGAAACCCAACAAATTAAATCTTGAAAGGTCCAAACCTAAATTTGAAAAATTAAACCCTAAAATAACCTATAGTCATGGCTATAATGGCTTTAGTATAAATATCCATAACCAATAGCCATAGCCAATGGCCAATAGGCAATAACCATAACCAATAACCTCTTAACACCTTAAACCCATGGCCCTTTACCTCTAGCCCATATACCTATCCTTCACAACATAGGCTAGAGGTGAGTATTTAGTGGGTGGAAAAAAATAAGTTGGTGTGCAAAATTTGGGATTCCCTTCTCAAATTTTCCCAATTTGGACCTCTATTTCAATACTTTATGAATACCAAGAGTTAAGGGATGAGAGAGCAAAGAGGAAGTGAAAGTGGGGCTCAACTTGTCAACACCTTCTGAATAATTTTATTGTATGATCATTGTTTTTTCCTCTGGACTTATGCATGGGGAGAAGAAAAATTAATTACATCCAAGTGGAGTCCTTTGCCCAAAAGACCATTTCAAATTCCAAAGAAGGGAAATGAACGGAAATAGACCTTTCCAAGAAACTAAATCAATACCTTCTACAATTCTATTCGTACGTGAGTTTTGGTTTTGTAGGCATGCAAGTAATACAATTTCCTAAAACACTTAGAGAAAATTCCTAAGTGTATTTGGAGTATATATATATATATATATATTCAATTTTGTGATGTTTTCACATTGACAATCATCCACAAGGAGATTTAACCACATTTGGCTATGAACTAGCTATGAAAATAGAGATATATTAAAGTCTTTTTTATATGCTAGTTACTTGCTTGAACAATGTGTAGACACGTGGTAAGTTTTTGGAATTTTTTTCATTTTTGGAAATTTTTTTTGAAGAGAAAGGAAATATTTAACTATATATATATATTTGATTTTTTTCCCTCCATTAGCAAAATTTGCCACATAAAAATGCTAATTTGAAAGGTAATATATTCATGAATATCCATCTAAAAAAGAGGAGGGATATTTGTGTACTTAAGAGTGGGGAGGAAAATTATGATTATTTATTGGTGTAAGATCCCACCCACTCTTAATGAATGGGTATAAAAAGCATCCCCCCTACACCTCACTATTTCCATATGTTTAGGTTCATATACCTTTAGCATCATGCTTTTACCTCAATAAAGCCCATGGGTGGGGCATATTCTCAAAATGCAAGGCTGACTAGATTTAGCTATTGCCTCAACCTAGGCCTTTAATTTTGAGAATGCCCCCACCTTAGGGCTGTACCCCACACATGTGTGAGGTAAAGAAGTTTTGATTTTGGTAACCAAGTTTAATTGATTATACAAGCCACTCCAAATGTGAAGTACCAATAACTGTGACATGGGTTTTAAAAATTGGCATTGTCCAACCACTTTTGAACACACTTGTTTGTCCTCACTTCCCAAATATCCCAAGTCCTCAACAATTGCAATGCCAAGTACATAGGAAGTTGGGACAATTGCAAACATTTCCTTGGCTAACTATCTCACTTCCCCAATGTCCTAGCTCAAGCCTGACTACCACTCACCTAGATACACAAAATTTCTATGTAAATCTATGGTCACTTCATGACTTAATTCCTATTAGTTGAACAAGTTGGATGACATTTGATAATTTGAAATAATAGCTAGTGGCATTCATATTATTTGAAAAAGCAGCTTTAGCTAGGACCACAACTCCATCACAATTGTCAAAGCGGGATGATACTTGAGCCACACACATCATTGACACACAACAAAAGTCTTTGACGCATTCTTAATTTGCTTCTCATCAATCATCTCATTATGTAATGATGCCTTGCTAAGTATTCAACCCAACAATTCTTGCACTCCATGGGCATGCAAGTTAATTGATACACAAGGCTAAACGAAGTGGATCATAATTAAATGATCAAAGTATTCAAAACCTATTTCCACACAACCTGATACATTAACCTAGCATTTTAATCAATACTGAATGGAGAGGGTTTAATGTCGAAAAAAGTTGGTTTCATACATAAAAATGGACACACTTGAAAAAAATTGGCTTCCTCTCTAGATTGTGAAAAAAGTGTTAGCACATTTGTGGTGGAGTTTTGCCAGATATAAATCTACTAAATCTCAAATAATGGTGGAAGTCCTAGGTCAAGTAGTTATGGCCTTTTCATGTGCTAAAAATTGGAGTTCTTTTTTACTCCATTTTATTCCTTGTGATGAAAAAGGTTCAATTAAGAAATAACAGCAAACTTGCATAGTGTATTCACCTAAGGAGAAAATCTTTTGGTTGGAAGTAGAAGAAAGAGTTTGAAGTGTGGTTAAGTGATGAAGATGAATGATAGCTTAGACATGGATGCCAAATTTAAATGATCCCCTCCTTTGCATTATTTTCATCCATAGTGCCCAACCATGTGGGCAATTATTGCCTTAAAAGGCATTAGTTTCAAATGTTCTCTATTTATTTTTCCTAACTACACAAAAATATTCAAGAACCCTAAATAGGTAGCGGGAAGGGAGAACTACGAAGGTTTCAAATATAGGTTAGCAAGGTGGAACCATGGTAACTCAGTTATAGTTCATCCACAACACAACTAAGTCAAATAATGGGTTTCCAATTGAGGGTGGACCGGTAGGAGTGGTTCACAAAACTTCAATACAAGGTAGAAGAAAGTTATAACTGTAGAGAGATGGATGGGATTACATTTGGGGGAAACACAAACAAAGCCTATTGAATCTCCTAATGCCAACCGTTTGTAAAATGCTCTTCATGCTCTTCATCCATAGTCAATGTTTCTTATAGATGAACTAATAGCCCATGTTCTATAGACAGAGGGATGAACTTTTGACACAATGTGATGTCATCTATTTTTTGGGCTTAGGCAGCTCTTTTGGGTGGGGGTGATTCCCCAAATTTATACAGTATTGTAATATTTTGATCTTTACACTAGAGTGGAGCCCAGCTCCAAAAAGATGAAAGGACCCATTTGGGTAGGTTGTTCCTTCGTCCTTTACTTGAGGTCTTTGCATATTTGGGCTCCACACATTCTACCATATAATACTATGTCAATTTTTGGCAAAAGGTCTCAATTGTCTTTTGATGGACAACGTTTTGTCTAGTCTTTTGATGAGGTTCAACCTCTCTTTTGACAATTAGAATCAAATTTGATGAGTGAAAAAATATTTTTTTGATTGTGAACCAAGCAAAAGGGGAAATTGAAGTGGAAGAATATTAGCCAATATCGAAGCACATTCTTGCAAATGACAAGTAATTTGCAATTTTTTACATCGCCAATTCCTCATTTCACCACTTGAATCTAACTCATTTACTCAAAGTTTCAAAGACAACCAATATTGAAAAACTAACGACAAAATAAACAATGTATAATTGAAATGAATAAAAACTCAAGATAGAAAACCACCATCTCCCACATAAAAGTAAAGAGTCAATCCAAGGTTATACATCTATCTTGCATATTCATTCACTCTTGGAAAATGGTTCTAATTAATGAATGATCCATTGCATCCACCTCACCCGATGATACACACATGAATGCAACCAATTAATGAATGATCCATTGCATCCACCTCACCCGATGATACACACATGAATGCAACCAAGATTTTCATTCATAGTTTCAAGGGGGAAGAGACCTTGACAGCCCAAGCCTTTACATGAAAAATTAAGTTCCATGATTTCATAGGTATTAGGCAAACCATGAACTACCCTTTTCACCTGAAGGCTACCCTTTGCACTCAAGCCTAAAACCTAAAACCCTAAATGAGTTCTGACATTATCACAACATAAAAAGTCATGACAGTATTGTGTTTGTGAAATGTGTTTAGCATATCGAATTTCACATGTATTCTGTATAAGTAAATAAGAACTGGATCAAATGACGAAATTTCAAGTCATGGATTCTTTTGTAAGTGATAAGGGAATGGATCAAATCATACAATGTTGGATGTAATTGTCATTGTGTCTAATTGGGGCTCTGATTCGGCAGATTGGCTACTACCAGGCAAAGGCAAACTTACAGGATTTATACTACTATGATTCATCAACACTTTCTCCAACAATTCTTGCATCTCCTTGCAGTACCAAGACATTGTTTGTTGCGAACTCGCAGGCACCTGAAAATGAACCCAAAGTTATACATAAACATCACATGAACCAAAAAAAAATCCACACAAAAGAGGAAGGTCAATTGATGATGATAATGGTTATAAAACTTTTCTTGAACTCTTGTAATTCATGTTCAATGATGAGGATGATGAACTCTTCTTGTTCTTGTAATTGATGTTCGATGACGATGATCATAAAGATTTTCTTGTTCTTGGAATTTATGTTTGATGATGATGATCATTAAGCTTTCGTTGTTCTTATAATTGATGTTTTGATGTTCTTTGATATTTGAACTAAAAGCAACAATGTTGTCAGTACAATATTTAGCAAAATCCATTCAGGTCATGTTTGCAACTTCTATAATTTTAGTTGGAGCATGTAATGATGCTCATGCAATATGCACACTCTTGTGTTCTTTTGCAAAAAAAAAGAGAAGCTCAGCACAAAAGCTTTATCGTCTACGGTTTAGGGTCGATGGATAAGGGTTTAGGGTTTAGCAGCGGAGCACAAGGAGGAGGAGATCATGATCGACGTACCAGAGCCGAGACAGAAATGTGCATTCGGTCGTGAATGAGCTTGGACGACACCGGACCCACATCCAGTCGCAAATCCTGCACAGCATTCAGGATCTGTATCAAAATTTCGGGGTTTTTGGACTTGGTCTCCACTTTGATTGCGAGACTTGCTTTCGGAACTAGTCGACTTGCTGCAGCATCTGAATCTCCCGCAACGACTCCTCCGACAGCAGTTTGTTGCAGATCAGCGACGGATTCAACTCTCACAGACACCGCGCCAGCAGCAGACGACGTTGCATTACGGTCAGGAGTAGTGGCTCGACCTGCCGCTGCTACTGCAGTCGCTAGACTTAATCCTCCCAGCGCCTCGACCTTCACTGAATCTGCTGGAGCTTGAACAGCTTGTTGATGGGTAGATCTTTGCGACGATCCGGCATTTTCAGCTGATCTTGCTGCTATTTGCTCCTTGAGTTTGTGGATGTAATCGATGGCGTTTGTGAGAATCGACAACTTGTCCTTCTGCACATGAGCAGCACCAATGTCGTTTGTACATGATTTCATGACCCAGGTAGGAAGTTTTCGAGCAGTAGTGCAACCTATGCAAACTTGCACCCTAAATCCCAGACCTAAGACACTGAAGTTTGGACCCCAAGACCCTAAAACCCTAGACCTAAAACCCTGAATTTTGGACCCTAGAACCTTAAACCCTAAAGTTTGGACCCTAGACCCTAAAACCCTTGACCTTAAACCCTAAACCCTGGATTCCCAGTACCCCCGCGTGATCAATCTGGGAGCCGGAGTTCTTGGGGTTTGCATTACCTTCTTTGTCGTTGGGACAATGGTAGACAGAATGCTGAACTTGTCGTTGAACTTGCTCCGCCGGTCTCGCTCCGCCATCTTGTGACTGTACGCGATGTGCGCTTGTTCGACCTCAAGAATTTGCGGCCAACCTGCAGCGAAATTCAGTTCTTGCAAATGGGTCACGCTCCCTGTAGGAAGTGCAGGTGACCTGCTGCTGCTGTTTAGCCCTAGTTCCTGCTGCTGCTGCTCCTGATCGGGTGCCGCCGCGAGCCCTGATATTTGCCTAATAGTCGTTCTGTCCGATTCTGTGATGCTGGGCAGATCTAGGTTCTTCATCAGCCCAATCATCGACTGTTCAGATGTTGTCACAGGTGGAGTGATCATCTGGACGTCACTGAGGGAGTTGTCGTTGAATCTGCGATGTTTGGAATTCCGACTCGGATCGAGCTGGGACAACTCGAAAGGCGACAATTTCCTACTCGCAGATTTACTAGAGGTCAGCTCCTGCTGCTGATGAAATGGATTGCACAGATCAGACACTTGAAGAGTAGCATCAATACCCATCACCTGATCTGCAATCACAGCTGAAGGTGGACTGCTCTCAGCTCCTCGCTGATCCGCTGCGAGCATCCCTGCAACTAAAGCACCTGCAGGCGTGGTCAAAGCTGTTCCAGGTTGACGGCTGATTGCAGAAGGAGCTGCAGCAGCTGCTGAAGCAGCATCGATCGATGGTGCAGCAGGTGAGGGCTCGATACAACACATAATATTGTCGTAGCTCATGGGGTTATGAGAAGCTGCTGCAGCTGCAGAGGTTTGATTCAAGAGATGAAATGCCAAGTCTTGATCGTAACCAGCTGTTGATGAATGACCTACGACGACGTTGTCAAAGGGTGTGGCGGCGGCAATCACTGCAGACATCATCTCATGATGTTGATCCGCAGCTGTGGCTGCGTCTGCGTCGCCGAAGTTCGTTAGTTTCGCGGGATAATGATGATGATAATCCATCTCAAATGCGGTAGCTAGCGAGTCAAAAGTGGAGCGCTGAATGATACTAGAAATTCCGGGCATCATCTGATCAGTCTGTTCGTCAATCATTTCTGCAGAGCTGATCGACGCCCACAGATTCAGCATCATATCCGCCGTCGTCGACACTCCTGCAACGACATTGCTACTTGCTGCAGTAGTACGGTTAGCCATTGCTACCAGTTGAGGAGCTTGAGCGCCATCCTGCGCGGTTGCCCGCAAGCTCATTTCCTCATGATCTCGCGGAACTCCTCTAGGCACGTGATCATCATCAGTCGCAAATGCGGTCTGTTGTAGTACTTCAGCAGCACTCTCGGTCACGTTGAACCAACCCGTCACGGGATTGCAAGCTTGCGAGCCGGGGTCGTCGTCGTCGTCGAAGCAGACGTTGTCAGACCCCAAATTCGTCTCAGCAAGTTGTGGGATTAGCGCTAAGGCGGAAGCGCTAGTGAGATGTTCCGGCGACGCGGCACTGCAGGTACATTCTACCACTCCACCAGCTACTGCAGCTAAGATTCTCTGGGCGTCGACCCCTTCAGCATCTTCTCCACAAGAGTTCAAACTCGGCAGAAGAAGATTTTCGTCACTGGAATCGAAAGAGGACAGGCCCCCGCAGCTCCGGGGAAACGCAGTACTAGATCCGTCAAACAAGAAGGCCTGCAAAGCTTCCAATGTTCGGCTTGCTTCCATCACCTGCAGCGATTACTCACGAACATTCCACGACCAAAAGATTCAGGATCTCAAGGTACCCATAAAGATTTCCTTCAAGAACAAGAGATTAAACGGGACGCTGCTGATCAGCAGTGTGCCACAAAGAGCTCTTGGATGAGTCCCTTGTGGGAAATTTGTCTAGAGCTTCAACTCCAAGAATAGACAAGGGATTGTGCAACATTCCCAAAGGAACCCCACAGTGAGGAAACTTCACCTAGAATCGTTTATGTAGAACGCTACCGCATGACTACTACAAGGGGAAGAGAGAATCATTTTTCCATAGTTGAAAAGCACCTATTGGGGAAAGACCATTTTTTTTTTCTGTTTTGAAGCACAACACCTATTGGGGAAACACCAATTTTTTCTCTCCTTTTGAACTACAACAGCAGATCCGACCTGACCTGACAAGCTGTTGGCAGCAGACCCAACCTGACAAGCCATTGACAGCAGACCCAACGACCAGACAAGCTGTTGGCACACCCCCAAGTCAAAGTCATTGGCAGAGGACTGGCAGGAATTTCAATCTGCACTTCCACTGGGTTTGAAACCCAAGACACTCCCAGAATGGGTTATACTACCAGTGAGCCATCACCCCTCAGGTGGGAAAGACCAAATTTTCCCTTTGACATTGGTTCTTTTCTAATAATAAGAGGGATTTCTAAACAGGATAAACCGACAACTTTCCCACAGGGGAAGTTGTAAAGAGAATTCCTTTGTGTCGGCCTCTTCAAAGGTCCTATCGACTAGGCAAGGAAGCAAGGTTGGGTTTCCAAATAGCCCATGTGCTAGAAAATCTCTCTCTGCAGAGTCTTGGAGCGCCATGTGCGAGATGGTATCGAGATCGGAGTCCTCTCTAGAAGTCTACTGTGTTCAAGGCGGCATGTGCGGGTTACTGTGTAGCTGTTGACGCTGCTGCACATACTACTGTGCTTTTACTGACTCCCGAGTCGCCGGGTCGTAAGCCCAGCAAACGTTCTGAACTTACGTCATCTCCTGTGTTTGTGTGTGTGTGTGGGGACCACGGTGCCCATCAGCTACTCAAGTCTACTGTATCTGCATCGATCCTAGAAAGTTTCATACCGAAAGCGAAATTTGAGTGGGTCCTAGGGTTTGTCGTTTTGCGTGGACCTGAGACATTGATGATGCTGGGGAGATGGGGAGATGACGCTGGACTCAGGATGGGGAGAGTGAGTCACGGCAGTCTTTTCGGGCGCACACGAGCGAGCTGTCTTGCATTTCTCCTTTACAAAACCGACTACATCTCGCAGTTCCGAAATTTCCTCGAGAACTTTCTGTGTATGTTTGAATGCACGTGTGCATTGATCTGATCGAAACTTCCAGAAATTCATCGAAAGACTTGCCCACCCCCCCCCATCACCCGTGAAGTTTGTCTTGACGTTCATGGGTCATCAGTTCTGATGCTCATGTGGCAGCTAGCTGCCGATGAAAATGTACAGTGTGAAACATTGCGCGAATGAATTCTTACAAAGACATGATGATCATCAGGAGCCTGACTGCATACTATGACCTCGTTGACCTACGAATCCGCTTTTAGGGAATCTTGTACTTTGAAGCTTGAAATTTACACTGAAACAGTTACTGGTCACCCTTCCACTCGCAAACTCAGGAGGAAAACACAAAACAAAGAGAGACCACCTGTAGTACAGTACTACAGTAGTCAACAGCTGCAATTCTCCATTGAGAAAGCAGCACGATCTGGTATCGAGACTGGACAGCGCCGAGAGAAGACGAAGAGCAAGATTCTGCCGTTGGGTAAGATTTTCGAGAAGTCTATTAGAATGCAGCAAAACAAGCTGCAGGAAGCTGATCGGGAGGTGCATTCTCGGGACAAAACAAACAGCAAAACTCTAAAACTCTAACATGGTTGAATCCTGCTCTCGAGGTGTGCACAATAAATTGCGATCGCACTTTGTTTCGAGACCGGTATTTGAACCTGGGGTTCAATGTCGATGCTGCATGTTCTCAAAAGCAAAGAATCTAGATCAAGATCTTGAGCTTACCAGAGTAGTAGAAGCCAATTCCAAGCAGTACAATATGTCTCCCTCGGAGATTTTAGGTTCGGGTAGGCACACGATCGTCTGTTGTACACATGAGCAGCGACAACAACACAAAATGCCGAATGAACATTAGATGTCCTAGTCGATGATGATGACTGGGAAATTATTTCTACAAAGTTGCATTTTGCTTCAGATTTTAGCAGCAGCTACAAAACGCAATCAATCAATCAAGCTCTAGATGAAATTGCAGAGCTCTGGACGACAATTATGTGGAAGATTCAGATCTTGAGCACTAGTGGGGTACTTCAGCAGGGAGCTGCAACAAAAAATTTCACCTGAATTCCTGCTTGCTGCCATTCGCAAGAAGTCGGGAAGATGACGTGCATATTCGGATCATCACGGGTTGCGAACAATCCACAATCAAACAGACAAACCCGATCAGTGAACTAAATTTGAAACTAGCTTGAACATTATGGGTTCATCCCGCTACAAGTTCTCTGGAAACAGAAATGGAATCTCGATGCAGCCGGTGGTTGCGAACTAGTACCATACCTGCAAGAACTTCTCTTTCCGTGGATCAGTGGGAAGTGGAGGCGAGGTGCAGCTTGTCCACCAGAGAGGTGACTGTCGCGAAAACGCCTTGGCTGCATACCTGCATTGAGTTTCACAAACTAGTGAAAAAACTGTACTTAGTGATCGCAGCTGCACACTAGTGGAGCTCGTGCAGGGAGTTCTCGGCTGCATACAATGTAGAATTGCGATTAACGACTGTAGTTTCGAGCAGAATTGGGACCAATTTCGCGTACCCGGAACTTGGATTGGTGAACTTGCAGGACTTGAAAATGGAGTAGAAAATGGCTGCAAGTCTTTGACTATGATCCGAATTAGTCCGACCTCCATGAAGCAGCTGCGAGCTTCGATCATTATTGCAGTCGATGTAGCCCGTGTTCCACACCAGTGCCCTGGTCAGCCAGCCCCCAAGCTAGCAACTGTGAGAACCAAAACCCAGTCACAAATTCTCGAGACTAAGTCAAAGCTGTCTTGAAGCTCCGCATGAGATTCTAAGAACCTCACGAAAACCGAAACTTATCCGTGCAAAACCAAAACCCAAAGTCCCGCCGATTTTTTTGTAAACCAAATTCGGTCGATTGAAGGTGCTTTGTACACCAGCTCCAAATTCAGGAGCTTGCGGCGCGGCTCGATTCCCCCCTCGAGTTTCGAAACTGGAATGTTTTTTGCTTGATAATAATAATAATGTAAGAGTTGAATTGAAAAGCTTGAACAAGTACCGTTTATCCGGAGTGAGCTTCCAGACGACGGCATAGTTGATCCAGGGCCAAATTTGCATTAGCGCCAGCAGCCTTTCTTCCCAATTCACCAACTCCAAATCATCACTACCTGCGTACTGATCCATCAAGCTGGAATCAAGCTGCGCTCCTCAAGCGCCGCACTCCTCACCTGTGGTAAATTCGAGTTCTAGGTCGAAATCTTCTCCAAGTTTTCGATATTCACCCCTACAAAAAAACTTTTCAAGAGAAACCCCGATTCTTCACTGACTCGACATTCACGAATTTTCTTCAGAAATTCTTTTTCCCTCTGCAATTCCTTCACACAAGACACTGTTGAGAAGTTCTCTTCAGAGACTAGTTAGACGGATTCAATCGCCGCGTGCGCGCGCGTTTTGTGTGTGTGTGTCTCTTTTTGTGGGGGTGTCTCTCTGAGATTTCAGAACCATGAGAGACTTCGAGGAATCTCGAGGCCGGCCGGGGCACAGTCAGGTACGTGAATTCTTCTCTCGAGTGCTCACAACAATTCCAGCTTCCCGTTGTATAAAGTTCGTTCTACGAATTGACGAAGCTTCGAACCCACTTGCGAATTCCACAAACTTGGCTCACACATGACGGATCCTGATCACTTGACGAGAAGAGACGCAGAATCTGAGCAAGTTTCCTCTAGTATCCATCCAACACAGGACGAGGCAACTGATTTAGGCTGAAACTATTTACACTACGTTCTAGTTTGCTGGAGACCCAAATCTTCCGCTACTCGAAAACAAAACAACAACCCCAGTTCAATGCAAACTAGTTCTACATGCACCCAATTTGGACAGCAAATGTGTATATATTGTGCAAGTAGTTTGCGGTGTGAAATATTAGCAACAGCAGCTTGGAGACGGTTGAAACCGCGCGCGCTTAACGTTTGTTGTTATTATGTGAGCTAGACTTCTTCTTCTCGGATGCTCGCTGGAGGTGGCAGTAGAAGGAAGTTCGCACTTGCGCATGAAAACACCAGGAAATAGTTCTTATTGCTGCTGCTGCTGCTGCTGATTCTGATGTGAGGAATCCAAATATCTCTACTTATTGCTCCTGCTGCTCCTGATTATGTGAAGAGTTTTGGTTTTGTCTGGACTTGTCGCAACGCTGCTGCAGCGTCTGGCGCTCTCGTCGCGGGGGGGGTCCTCCACGGAGGCACAACGACGCTGTTGCGGTCAAGACGCAAAAGGCCCGTTGAAACTCGTGGTCCAAATTTCGAACGACCCGGCGGCCCCTCCGTCCGACCCCACACACCCTACTACACCCTAGTGCATCACAAAATTGGGCTCTTTCCTACCCACATGTTCTAAAAGGCCAGTTTCCTACCTTTCGGGCACTTTTGGGGGTCCTTTTTCCGGGTCTTAAAAAAACACAAAAGCTTGGGCATTCGTTCTCATTGAAGGACCTTTCCAGGTGGAATCAATTGCAGATTCTTAACCGCCTCAGAGTGGGCTGTTCCCCAAGTAAGGGCCCATCCAATGTGGAGTGTCCTTGGCTACTTGGGAACGCCCTACTCCGAGGGCATTTACGAAGCATAAAATATGTTGAAAGTATGATGTTTGGTGGGTACATGTTTGTTATCATGAGAAAAAAACAATGTGAGGCATTTTGGAAAACATAATGCTCATGTGTGAGAGCGTTTAATTAAAATTTTTCAAATGCCATGTGGGTTTTTATATTGTATAAGTGTACCTCCAAATACAGCAGAAAACCATTTGGAGGTTTTTACATGAAAATGCCCTTCATCCTGCAAACTATATGTTCATCATCTTCCCAGCGGGTTCATCTAATGCATCATAACCGTCAATTTTAGGTCATTTACACCTTGTTCATACGTAAAAGATGAAACATATCTGAAAAGAATTACATCATTCTGTGTGAAAGATCCCGGGCAAATTAGGCTTAAGAAAGGGTCCAATGCATCTCAACCGTGGATTTATAGTTTTTCTTTCACCTGGCCATCCTTAAAAGATGAAAGGTATGTGAACAGAAATATCTCCAACCTTTTTGTTTTCCCACTGAGCAAGGAAATATCCCTTTGGACTTACTTTGAGACCTTTGACCCTTGCCCTATGGGGCTCCAAGTGTGTTCCTAAATGGAATGGGCCCATTTCATAATTAGGGGAATACCCATTGACAATCCAGTCTCTATTCATGTCAAAAGTCGTCTTATTTTTTTCTTTTTTTTTTCCCCGAATTTTATAAGTGGGTTGTCCCCTCACATGTTTTATTGCAAAACTTGGCATGACGGGTTTTCCTGGGACATATATGTTTTACAACCTGGGACTTGGGAGTCCCATATGGAAGGTTTATGTGACCCACCAGATTTCAACTCGAGCGCGTAAAATGCAATTTGACCAAAAACAAGTGTAGAAAGAAAACCATATCTCCCAAATTGACAATGCAAACCAAAACAATTGAAGCTTTCACACCAAACGATTCTTGGATAAATAACTAATTTATGCGGCAAGGTAACATTTCTCAAAGGTCTACCAAATAGGTTTAGGGTTTAGTGTTTAGGTTTTGGGTTTAGGGTGATGACTGAGAGACTGGGCCTATGATTGTCTTCTTTTCCTAAACCATATGATGCATTTTTTATCCATCATAGTCCCAAACATAGACTATGTACTCTTTACTTTGAGGTAGATTTTGCTTTGGCAATGGCTGGGCATATGTGTGTCATTATAGGTTCAAATAAATTGCCTTTTAAAATGACAGATGAAAATTGCAATCTACATGCTTAGGTTAAAATTACATCCACATTTCTCAAATGGGGGCTCAATACACCATATGATGATGCAATAGAAGATGCACTTGAAATTGATGGATGAATATAAGACTCTTACTAGATGCCCTAAATACCCTCTCCATTGAAGACTGTCTCCTCTCTTATGTTACAAGACTTCCAAGCTAAATTGAACATTTGGCTATGTAAGGTTTGTTGGTAGGTTTATTATTGCATAAAGGGTTTTGAGAGAACATCATGTTTCACTTGAAGGTTCTTTGAATTACATAAATCTCATCGAAGGTTACCATTAATTACTTGGCCTTGTGACCTGCCCACAATTTAACATAATAATAATTAGATGTCCTTGTTAGGGGTAATAATTTTTATAATTTTCTTTTTTCAAAAATGTGATCCCCAAAATAAATTTCACATTAAATAATGACACACTTGTGAAGACCATTAAAATTGTTCACTTAGTTCTCATATAAACTGACTTATCTGCCCATTTCAAAGAGAATTTGAATACTCATGTTCTTAACCAATGTCCAAATTGAAAAAACCTTAATGCCACGACTAGTTGGTATGTTGAGATGGACATACTTCTCCAAAATCGGTTTCAATCTTTTTATTTTTGGTGTGAAAATACAATACTAAGGCTCACTTTACACTAGGAGTCAGGGCTGAAAAAACTTGGGGCCAACTTTGAGCATTTTGGCTTGGTGTTTGGCCCTGAGTTATTAGTAAATGCTAGAACATGGATGCCAGGATATTAATAAATGTTGGAACAATGGCCCCTAAGGGTTGCAAATTGGCTTCTCAAATTCAATGGTATCCTTTTTTCAGCCTTGGGGCCAATACAAGGCCATAAAATTTCAGCATTCATTAGTAACTTGGGGGCAGATTGAAAAGATTTTTTCCTATTTCACCCTTGACTCCTAGTGAGCCCTTAGGGCTGATTTCAACTTTTGCTCCAATAGGAATGCTTGATTTGAGTTGAACATTGGTCTTGACTCCTTGTGTAAAGTGAGCCAAAAATGAGAAAAGAAATCTTGTCCTGTTAATTGGTATGTATTAGGAAACCACTTCAAACCTCAGAATTAGGGCACAATTTTACATTAAATTAAAAGTTAAAAAATTTGGCCTATTTTTTTTCTTTTTTATACGCAGGTACCTTAAGCTTCCTTCCAATTGCGTAAAGCACTGCCTGAAATTTTCCTTTCTATTTTCAGCTCCCTTACTGGCCTGAAAAAACCTGTTTTCAGCAAGTGGGATCTTCTGCGGTGGAAGGTATTAGCTAGCCTGTCACTATTTACAAAAAGTGAAAAAATCCCAGCTGTGCTTTGCGTAAGAAAATGAGCTGAGTACAGGCACTTCAGTGATTTTCAACCCGTTCTCTCAGCCAACCAGCCTCAAGCACAGATCTCAAATCACGGAAGAGGCTCTTCTCCTACACTAAGTAAGTCACCTAGTCCCAAGTGTCAAATTCAAATTATGTCAGTATTTTTTTTTAAAAAAAATGTCAAGGAAGTGATAATGTTGATTCTGTGATTCTGCCCTTACTTAACATTTCCCAACCCCCTCAGCAAAGAGAACACCAACATTTTCTTTGCTGAGGGGGTTTGGGAAATGTTGATGGAAAATGAGGGGGGACCCCTTTCTTCAAGACGAAGTGACTTGCTTAATATGTGCACATTCTCATAGAAGATCCCCCAATGTAATGTGAACATAGTTGCTCTGAGGTCGTCGGAGTTTCAACAAAAATTGTCAACTTTGTGTGTAATTGTCAAATTTGAATTGGTAGTTGGATTGAGGGGGGGGCCTTTAGGAGATGGGTGTGAGCTCCCCTTGGCCCAGAAGTATTGTACTAGGGTTGGGGCCCATTTCCAAATAGGAACACTATGAACCAACCCTGTAAGGCAAAATTGCTGTGCCCTCAGGTGGTAAGCCAGAGAGCCTCTTCCAGAGGAGGTTACCCACCCATGTTCCCCTCCATTGATTGACATCACTACAGTGTTCCCAATGGTTAATTCATATCAGTACAATGTTCCCTACCAACGACTCTCTTCACAAGTGGAATTGACCGACCCAAAACTGAAACCGAGAGATGACCACCTGTCCCACAAACCCTAAAAAAAGCCCCCCAATAAGACACCCAAACCGATTATACATTGGAAATTAGAAGGAACTTTCAAGTTTGACATTTGTTTTAGAGCAATTATCTATGAATCTGGGTTGCCGGAGATCTCGAATGATCAGATCTTGGAAATCCAATGGCCAGATCTCCACATGGCCCCACAAGTGGGGAAAATATGAACATTTTTTGCTGTTAATTCGAGATTGACTATCGTATCTGAAATCGGACGGTCGATGTATCCTCTAGCATTTATGGCTACAAGGTAGAAGGCCAAAAGTGGCAGGTTACCCCCTGTTTCAGGGGGCGAATCTTACTGCATCATACTTGCATAATATGGTTCATTGGTGGGTGGCCCCAGGGAGAACATGGTCAATGGTCTCCTCCCCCCTCCCCCCGCCCCCCCAACTTGCGAGGCAATCCTCAAGATAGCTAAGATGGCCACCAATGTCTTTATAAGGAATTTTTGTTTGTAGCCAAAATGGCAATCGTCCGTAGGAAGATGTAGAAGAAATGGCAATTATCCTCAGAAATATTTAGCCAAATCTGGCTATTATTCAGGTCTAAAGGACAAATCTTTAATCACCCTTCTATATTTCTGGCTACACGTTGAAAACCAAACAAATGAATCTGGTGATTTTAACATTTTCTTTTCCCTCATTTCTGGTGTCTGAAAACCTCAAAATTTACTTCTGTTTTGAATTTCGAATTTCGTTCTTTGGCGAAATTTCGCCAGTACAAAAAAAACCCTGATGGCCACTATTTTACCATGAAGCTTGAATGTTCCTTTTAAATAAAATTTAAGCTAAAGTGTATGGACGACAGGCATATGTTCCAGGGTAATTTTTTTGTCCCTATGCATTTAATGTATTTAAGGGGGTTTTAAAAAAAAATATTTACACTTTATTTGCTTTAGTGTTCTATTTTGTCGAATTTTCACATTTTCTTAACCTGAAAAAAAAGATTTTGACACATAGAAAGGATTTTTGTGAATAAAATGGCCCTAGTATGCCAGATTTTGAAATAAATAATGATTTAAAAAATTCTTCTTTCATATGTGATGTATAGCCAAATTTAGCTAAATCATCTTGTGAGAAATAATAGCCAGTTCAGCTAAAAGAACAAAATTGAAAAAAAAACCCCCTTATTTGCTTCCCTGAAAATAAGCTTATTTGCTTGACATCTTTTTCAGCAATTTTAAAACACGAAGAACAATAAAAAAGTTTTCAATATATGAAATTAGCTCCAAGCTATGTGAGTCTCTTTGCCACAAGATTCACAGACTCTAGAAATTTACCCCCTACAAACCTTCCGCCATTTCCTGTTCAACTCACATGTGGAGTGGTGGCGACGTTGTGAATAACTCGGTGCTTAGGTCTTTCAACTATGATGATGCTCGTGCATAAATTAACACCAACAATGATGCTCGTGCATAAATTAACACCGAGTTATTCGCAATCTCAGTTGTTTAGAAAGTCTTTTCCTAGATTTCTAATTTTTTTGTGAAAAGGTACACACATCTACGTATCATGACTTAGGTTGACACAAAAAAGAAATATTTGTGTTCACACTGAAAACACCAATGCAACCCAAAAACTCTTCTTTCTTTTGACAGATGGGACAAAAACATGAGTCAAAAGTGCGGGATTTTAGGCTACGCAGACTTGTATCCAAGGATCGGCCACATAGAAATGGGGCCCAAGTCATGACACAAAGCTAGTCAAATGTGTGAGACTTCCTTGGCCCAAGGGAGTTCACACTACAACTACAACATGGTGATAAACTATTGATCGGGTTTGGCTTGAGAATCTTTACACCATGGAACAGTCCTCATATGGTCTATTCCACCTAGGAATGCAATGGGGCATGTTAAGGCAAGATTACATTCTAGAGAGTTGTAATGGGTCACCTGTGGCCTATTCCAGAAATTAACTAGTGTTTCCACCTATCAATTCACATTAATCTGTATCCAGATATTGGGAACTTCATGGGAACACATTGGGAACAACAAAAATTCAACACCCCCACTCTCCCCCAAAACAAAGAAAAACTTGGGTCCCATGGGTGTGCATGCTACCTTACCTCGTTGGCTATAAGATTTTTTTTTTGGTTTACCTGTGGTATTTGCGATTTTTGGCCTGGGTTAATGGCATGGGCATGAACTATGGGTGTATATTATTGAGATTCACATTATTTAGTTTGTGGGTGCACTCACACTTTTTTTTGTCTTTTTTTGGAAGGGGCCATATTGATTGGCCCATCACCAAGTTTTTGGAACATTGTGCACTCCCTAATTTCTAGAAGCACCTCTTTTGAAAACTGGTTGCAAACTAGAAACAAAAGTGCGCCTTACAGTTCACTATTTCAGTTTATATACATGAGGGTTGAACTTTGGGCAAAACATATGGGATAAAAGTGAGGTGCAATTGGGAACGCTTTGTGGAACACATTGAGAGCTTGAGGAATCCTTTGGGAACACCATAGGAACACCTAGGGAACATCATGCAAACAAGGGAAAAAAGAAAAAAACTCCTCCCCCCCTCCTTCCCCAAAAGAAAAAAAACTGGGCCGGGCCCCTCATTAGTCCATGCTGATCCTTTCATTGGCTGCATGGAACTTTTATTTGCAAAAACTCTTTGTCACCATTTTGGGCCTGGGTTAATGGCATGGCAGCACCCCAAAAAAAGGAAAAAGAAAAAATTCTTCCCTCCCCCCCTCCTCCCCAAAAAGGGAAAATTCGGACCCCCTCATTTGTGCATACTGAGCCTGTCATTGGCTGCACACAACTCTTGTTTCTAAAACCGTTTGCAACCATTTTTGGCCTGGGCTAATACCGCCTCCCAAGAGCTGGGGTATCTATTAATCAGTTTCATGTTAATTAGTTGGGGGTACCTCGCAAGTCCAACTTTTTTTTTTGTTGCAATGAGTCAATTTGATTGGCCCATCGCAAAAAAAGTTAAATTTATGGAGGCTCCCCAAAACAGAAGATTCTGTGGGAAGATGGAGTGCCTCCCCCTTTGGCCCACCTATGTAGGTGTGAAGGGGAGGACTTTGGGCAAAACATCTGGGATTAAAGTTAGGTGCTACTCGGAACACCTTGGGGGACACATTGGGAACTTAGGGAACATATTGGGAACCTGTTGGGAACTTGAAAGAAATATGTTGGGAACAAAGGAAAATGAAAAAATCCTCCTCCCCCACCCCCCCAACTCAAAACTTAAAAGAAAAAAAATCAAGGCTCTTTGAGTGCATGCTTAAACCTACCCATTGGCTGCATGTATTTTTGGTTTCCAAAACTGTTTATTACCATTTTTGGCCTGGGCTGATTGCCTATCAAAAAAACAAATGTGAATTTGTTTACCTAAATCTTTGGGTATTCCTATTAGTCTCCTCCTTTGGGCTAGCTATATAGGTTACAACATGAGAACTTTGGGCAAAGGATATGGGATGAATGTCGTGCTATTGGGAACAAATTGAGAACAACCTATTGAAAACTTGAAGAACAAATGATGAACGTAATAAATAACCATTGAGAACTTAGTGGGAACACAATGGAACATATGGAATACATTTGGAACATCAAATTCCAAAAGCTACCCTCTCACAATGTAGGGAAAGTGAAGCACTAAAGCTCCATACTTTTCTTTTGTCTGAATTAGTTTTCCCCCCATGACATTGAACTCTATGTGGATAGGTAGGTATTCAGGGAGGCTCTACAAAATAAATTGTATAATAGAATGAACCCAATCTTGGACCTCCAAGAGATGACCATTGAATTTCTTCTTCTGCAAGAGAAGAGGAGAGGAGAGGAGAGGAGAGGGGAGGGGAGGGGAGGGGAGAGTACCTCTATTCCAATTGCACATTGACAAAGCAAATGCAACACCAGGATTTCGTAATCATCCAACACTAGATATCATGGAACATAAATTAGCACACATGTCCAATATATAAAGACAATGTGGACATTGATTATGTATTTATAATTGGTTTTGATGACATCCCCATTCCATAAATTTTTTGACTACCATTTTGAAAACAATGGCAACAACCCAAGTCTTAAGACATCTCAAAATGGTTCAATCCAAGTTCATAAGTTGGGAGATGAATCAAAATAGGTTAGTTTTCAAATCCCCAATGTTTGACTTAAAATAATGCATATGGGAAGGCGCTCACAACCACGCATGACAAGTAATAGCACCATGTGAACTGATAGTGGAGCTTGAGGTCCAGGATGTAATAATGCCTTCCCCTTGGCATATGGGTAATCTGATGGGGGGCTTCCAAGTAGGTAAGTTCCCTCTTGAGGAGAAGACATTTCACACAAAACACTCCAAGGTTTTTAGCTTGTTGTTTCATGGCACCTTTCCACAAGCTTCATTTGCCATGTGAATGAGCCATCCACTTATCAAATGCCATTTTGAATTTTGATGTCAAATGCCATTTGAACAGGCCCTTGATCTAGAGACTACCTAGAGACTAGGGACCTAAGTTGAATAAAGGAACGTTATTTGTGCCTATCAAGACCTTACATATGAAGGGCAAATTTTCGGTCAGGTTTTGACTTGTGTCACGAATGTATGTAGTTGGATGATGCATGAACCTTATTTGTGCCTATCAAGACCTTACATATAAAGGGCAAATTTTGGGTCAGGCTTTGACTTGTGTCACGAATGTATGTAGTTGGATGATGCATTAAAATATCAACTATACAACAAACATGAGACTTGTCCATTTATGTTGATTGTAATATGCAAGCTAGGTTGATAAAAAAAGTCCAAAAAAAAAATGTAACTAGAAGAGTACATAGTGGACCGTGGGGGCCATTGGAGTAAGTTATCAAATGGGGTTGATCCAATCCTTTGGTATATTTGAATCAACATTACTTGCATAAGTTTTTCAGCTTGCTTGACTCTGCACAACTCAGTGAACACTAATCAGATGTTTTTTCTAATTACTTTTTTTTCACATATATCCAGTTTTGAATAACATACTACCCATGATTGGTTTGGTCAAGTCTTTTAAATTCCTCAAACACAATATCAACTATCAAATGTTCAAATAATAGCTTATTTTGATGCATGGTTACCAACAATGAAAAATCTATCATCAGATCCGCCTTGTACAAGAAGGTCATTTGATTACCTTCTTCTATTTGCTTATGGGCTTGCTTACCCTAAATGTATTTAGGTGTTGAAATTTCACCAATTACCTAATACACATTTCTATACATCCATTAGGCTAAGGTGTGGCATGAAGTTATAATCAGCTTCTATTGTAAACTAAAACCATAACCTAAGATGGCCATAGTTCAAAATTTCAAACAATTTTTTGTTTGCATTCTTCTTTTGTAATACACCAAATAATTATGGAAGAGATTCTTTTTTTTTTTGTCTTTTTCAAACAGCCTTCTCATTAGCTTGCTTGCTGAAAATGTTGGCATGGGGCTATAAGTTATAACACAAGATCAGATTGAGCCTAGGAGCATCTCTAAGAACATCAATGATATGGCTTGTATGTCAAATTTTGTATAAGGTAAATATCATGGTATTGTGAAAATGGGTTTGTTCTTATAAACTTGTGCCTACATAGCACAGGTTTCAAAATATTAAAAAAAGGAAATGGGTGCTTATAGTTGGCTAATGAGTGTAAGCACGTCGCTATGGTACATCTTGGGTAGGAAAATGTTTTTTTTAATAAATATATTTTGTATTATTTTAGGGGCATTTTTTCTTTCCATTTATCTAGCAGCTTAGGGAATTTATTTATTTTTGATAAAATGTCTCCAACATTTTTTTAAAAAATTTCATATGAGAATTATTTTTTAATAATTAAAAAAATTGCGCACTTACATTTGTTTTTTGTAAATTGCATCAATGGAACTCTTTATATGAAAATGAAATAATATAGTTAAATCATATTCAATATAGGATTGAGTACTTCATCAAATTTGGTAATCATTTGAATAGTTCTTAAAATATATTTTCATCTAACAATATCATGTTATATATATGATTTTCAGTCAGATATAATTTTTAATAACTTAATATCAATCAAAAGATACAATTTTTTTTTTGATAATTTTATTTTAAAAAAAATTTGAGCTATCTTATTATTAATATAGTAGCCTCCCGCTTAAGTACGCAACTTGAACCTAGGAGGAGTGTGCGTACTTAGCCGGTAGGTGCGCACTTAAGACCATTCATTTTTTTTAGCCACAGCTTCAACAGGTGGCTAGACAGCAACTGTTGCTACGGTTGTTGCTGTGTGGTGGTCTTATCCATCCTACCTGCAGCAGCAGCCAACCACTCCCTCAAAGGTCGAGAGCACCAATTTCGAAGATGATGGAGGTGTAGTGGAGCTCTGCCACTAGACAAGCAGCAACAGCAATTTTGCTAATGAATGGTTTTTAGAACTTGCAACAAGCCAGCAAGCTGTTGGGGTCATGGTTGTGACGAGTATGTCTACTACATTATAACAAAGAATACCAGAAAATTTAGTAGCTTTTGGTGCCATACGAAAAATACCAGAAAATTTAGTAGCTTCTAGTGCCATGAGATTTTAGGTCGACAAGAAGAGCTACAATCGACGTCGGAACAGTGCCTTCCAACAAAACAGATTAATCTGAGAAGTAGCTTGCCAAGGAGTGTAACTGATCAACATCTAGCTAGGAGGATGGTTGAGTGAGCTTGACGTCGAGCTGTATTGGGTAGTACTGGGACGTTGTTTGTGGGATCACCAGAATCGTCGAGTGCTGCTGCTACGCATGATGATCATGGAATCTAATCAAGGTGGTGCAGGAGGTCGATTGCCGGAGCTCAATCATTTGCTGCAGCACACGTTGCGGAGCTTGTGCACAGATTCGTAATGGGTGTATGCTGTGTTCTGGCGCATTCTGCCTCGCAATTACCCTCCACCTCAGTATGGATTCCACTCACGATGCTGATATAATTCATACTGTTGTAACAATTGGTTGGAACTTTTGAAAGTACTTGCAAAAAGGATCTTAGGCCGAGTAGTCCTGACTCCTCAATGATACTATTTTTTAGCTTGCTCAGATTTTGCATTTTACAGATTTCCGGACTGTTTGGTGTAGCAGGTGGGAGTCGGAGAGTGAAGCAATGGACAGGTCGAAAGGCAACAAGCGTAACTGGTATTGGCGATGATCATCACATCTGCATATTTTCTTGGCCAGCTGCTGCTTGTTAGAAATCATCAAGATCACGAATACTACCATGCTGCACATAATTTCCACCTCTACTGCTGATAATCCATCTTCAATTTCGTACTTCCATTCCGTACGTCCTGCACTCCTTTGCCAACTTAGTTGCCATTTCTAGTTGCTTCATACTGGTGCTCACCATCCCTTCCACTCCCCTCGTCACATCTCATTGGAAATCCTTACCAGCTCTTGTCGACACGTACAAGACCTAAACCCTAAACCCTAAACCTTCCTTTCCTTGTCTTCAATCCTTCCTCCTTCACCTCCTGTTACTCCACTTTCTATTGCTTTCTTTCCCTCATTGATATGCTCTAGAGCTCCAGATCACTACCCACTTGGCTGCAATGTCGAAGAAACCGAACGGGAAATGCCTCAATGAGTCCCAAAGATGTGAGATCATAGCGAAGCTGAGCAAGACGGATGCTGCCAGTAAAAGGGCTATAGCGCGTGAGTACGATGTTAATGAAGGAGCTATCAGAAAGGTGTGGGACAAGCGGGAGCAAATCCTAGAGCAATTTGCCTTAATGTCTGATGAAGCTAAAGAGAAGACTTTTCGATCCTCTATTGGTCGTTTCACCGAGCTTGAAGACATGCTTTACATCTGGATTGACAGCATGCGTCGTGCCAATCTTCCTGTTCCGCCATCTCTCGCCATGGCCAAAGCAAAAAATATTGCATTGAGTTTATCGATTCCGGAAACAGACTTCAAGGCGTCTTGGCAATGGCTACGTCGATTCAGAGTGCGCCGAGGGTTGCAAAAGATGCTGCTTCACGGAGAGGGAGCTGAAGTCAACAAATCTGATCTTGGATTGCTAGCAGCTTTAGATGACCTCTATGCGATTATTGCCCAATATGATCCTAAAAATGTCTACAATATGGACGAGACCAGCCTGTTTTTTCGCCTACTACCGAGATACAGTCTTCTAATGCCAGATGAGGACATATCAACCACTAGAGGGAAGAAAAAATCCAAAGATCGGGTTTCTCTTATCGTGTGCGCCAACGCTGTGGGAAGTCACAAAATTCCTTGCGCATTGATCGGCAAACCGAAAACACTTGCCTGTATCAAGGACCGCCAATGGCCTGTTCCATATTTCATTCAAGCTAAAGCTTGGATGGACGTGGAAACGTGTTGGAAGTGGTTCAACAAAGTGTTTTTTCCAGAAGTGAAAAAACGAACCGGACGTCGGGTTCTTTTGTTGTTGGACAATGCCCCTGGACACTTTGAGGCTTTTGAACGCGACAATGTTAGGATCGTCTTCTTTCCCCCAAATTGCACAAGTTGGAAATAACCCTGTGATATGGGCATAATCGCAGCTTTGAAAAAGAGGTTCAAATATCTCTACCTCAAGGATGTTCTTGACTTCTATGAATTGGATGAGGAGGCGAAACTTCAAAAGAAAATGCAAGGGCGGAGATTACGACGCGGTGCTGCTGGAGTTGCATATGGAAATCCAGCTCACTTGCTCGATGCTGCGAGTTATGTCAAAAAAGCTTGGCAATCCGTGTCACCAAACTCTATAAAAAATGCATTTATGAAGGCGAAAATAATGACATTAGAAGCCGATCAGGAAGTAGTGAACGAGATCGAGGATTTAGTGACCAAAGTTACATAAGCTATCGCAGCTTTAAATCTTTCTGTTGGGCAAGATGAGCTTGAAGAATTCGTAGCTGCAATTTTGGAAGACGTTGAAGAGCTTTTGGGGACGATGAAAATTGCTGAAGAAAATTTGGGCGATGACAATGATGATGATATTCTTACCTTTCAAGCGTCAGGTTCGAGTTTAGGAAACACCGTTGAATTTAAGGGATTCGAGTCACTTTAGAAGCAAGTTGTTGATATAGAGGATCAATTGCTCTGCTCTGAAGTTCGAGAAGAGGTTGAGGAAACATTTGATGATCTTAGAAAGTTGTTTGAATCGTTTCAAAGTAAGGTCCGGGCTGTCACCTTGAAAGCCAAACATAAGAAACTTCAAAACTTGCGCCAAATGACAATCCATGACATGTTGAACTAAATAAATTTGAACCCTATTTTTTTGGGAAATTTTTGCATACTTTACCGGGATGTGTACTTAAACGGGTGCGTACTTAAGCGGGAGGCTACTGTACACTTTATATAAAATCCTTTCAGTTTTGGCTTGGTGAAAGTGAGGCACAATTTCAAAAAACAATATTTATGACAAACATCTTTGAACACTATAATGTGCTTTCACCCCAATCGCAATGATTGGTGCATGTATGCCCCCTCATTGTATACAATCCAATCCTAATTTTTCAATTTGGCTAGGCAAGTTTTGTGCAATGGAATAACTGCAAGTTTTTTAGTATTGCAAGCTCTTCTGCAAGTTTCTAGAATTGAGGATTTCTCCTTCTCCTCATGGCCAGTAACATATCTTGTGATTAGATTGTAACACTTCAACTCATGAGCTCCACCCGATTAAGGTTACAATTGCTTCTCAATGGCTACATGGCAGTTGGAACACATTCTTCACAGCATACAACAGCTATAACGTCAACACAACATTTCCTGCACTACACAACATCCAGACGGGTTTAAATAAATGAGGCAAAACACAGCAAAGAGACTGCAGCAATCTTGTTCAATGCATCAAGAAGATGATTGATGAAGAAAACTCTTTGCCTAATATATAGAGGAATTTCAATTCAATTTGCTTTCCTCATGAAGGTTGCAAATGCAAGCTGTTTATGAAAGCCTAGCCATTGAATCTCTCCAAGGCAAACAAAAAAAGCAGATAGATTTAGGTAGGGGTGATATGTATCTCACTCAACATTCAATGTCACTGGCTATTTTGAAAAACTGAACTTGATTCCATACGCTCATTGCCATGTGCATGAACTAGCTTCAAGACATAACTTCTTGTCTTATCCAAGGGGTGTTTGTGGCAATTGAGTCCCGCCATTGTCAATAAAGGTCAAGAGGTCACAGAGAAATTGACCCCTTTCCAAATTGTATAACCTTCACTTGAGAAGAAATGGAGGAGAAGGATTAAAGAGACAAAACCAGCAGACGCCCATTACTTGGAAATTTAAAAAACCTCACTAGAAGAACTTTGAAAGGAAAAAAATCTGCCCACAATGTGCCAAACTAGGTAACAAAATTTGTCAATTGAGAAAGCCTACAATGCCTAGCATCCAACATAGAGCAGTATGTTCTATTTGAGATTTGTCTTCGAATTGAGACTTCATCTCTGCAAGTTTCCTCAAAGCTTAAGTCTTCTCACTTCTAGCAATAAATAGAGTTGTTTGTGACTTCACTAGCTCTTCATGTGCCAGTTGCAACTTACTCTCCAATGTGGCTATCTTCTATCATCAACCAGAATAAAAATAAAAATCAGAATAGTCTCCAGCGCCATTCGGAGGTTGTGTACATCAACAAACAAACCAAATTCCACATATTTCACACTGACAAATTGGAATCTGGAGGTCGAGCAATTTTCATGGTGTCAATTTATGGAATCCAAATTGGCTTTTGAACCAATGTTGGGTGAGTACCTGGTTTGGGGGATTAAAGCTGTCTGCTCCGGTTCCAGTTAGTGAAACCAAAAGGAACCAGGTCTGACTTTTGGAACCAGTTCTAGAATCAGAATCAAACCAATTTCCATCCACAAGTTGCAACTCACACCTAAAATTCATCATCTCTTTGAAAACTCAGACTGCAGACAGGTACAAAATACAAGATACAAAATCAACACAAGAAAATCAACAAAGTTGATTCAGGATGCATCGATTTCATACCACCCACTGCCAGAATTAGGTTCATAATTTCGTTATGCCACCTTCTTTCAATACTGCTGCAAGCTTCAGTATCATAACATATTACATTGCCACAATGGTGCAAAGAATCACTGATGCAAGAACCAAGAACCCTATTACTACAAAATCCATAGAACCAGTTGTAAGTTTCTAAGAGCCTAGTAATCAAAGGTCAAAAGAGCTAGTGACAACTTCTGAGTTGTGGTTCTTTGATGTGTGAGGTTCTTTGTGCTATTGACCCTGGGGTTCCTTGCACCCCTAGTTTCTAAAAAATCCCCAAGTTTGCCAATTAACTGTGTATATATACCCAGGTTGATAACCAATGGGGGAGGGGGGTTCATAACCTTTGTTTCATAACCACTGAACATTAATAAATATTGATACCACCTCAAGTACAGTGCATTGCTGGAGTTGCTCTTATGCCAACAATATGTGATCACAAAACCAAAAACCCTACACCAAGGCTTAGATTCACATGTCAGGACCTGGATAATATGTGGAACCTTCACATATAGACTCATTGCATAATACAATATCTATCATTTGTCTCCCAAATGTGTTCAAATCATCCTTGTTAATTGTTCAAATATTGTGGGCCTACTGAGATGTTACCCAGCTTTACGCCTGCATTGCAAGCACCAGGGGAAAAATATTGCAAAAATGATGTTTCATGGATTGCAAAAGAGAGGCTCAGGAAGATGATCTGTCTACAAGGATCTTCACATCTGCCCATCTCTGCAAGCATTGGGAATTTGATGTTGCGAAGATGCAGAAAACCTTTGAATAGTACAAAACCAGACTATTGAGTTACAAATGAGGCTTCAGCAAGATCAATTGCGCAGGTAAGACATGCAGTTTTGTTCATAGTCTCTTGGTATTCATGCTCTGGGTCACTATCTGCAACAATGCCCGCACCTGCCTGTACAGCAAAATTGCACAAAAATGGGAAAATGTGCAGGCATCAGTACTAGAATTGGCTGTTGAACTCAACAATTGCACCAACACTGTTCAGAAGTGGCTCATTGATACTTCTGCTTCCACAGCAGCTTAGACTACTTGAGATTCGCACTATATCCTTACAACATAGTTCTGATAAGAAAGGATTTTAATAACTGGAGACAGTTACTACTGGAAGAGTACCTGGAGATGGACTACCCACTCATGATGATCCACATCTTTGAATGAGTACATTGTGTTAGTATGGCAAGTTTGGAACACCATTGTGCGGAGGGCCAAGGCTAGATTCATATCTCCGGTGAAAGAAATGGTGCCAATACCTCCACTATATGGACCTCTTTGAGTTGGCTCAAGCTTGTCAATTAGCTCCATAGCCCTTACCTAGAAAACACATTCATTGAAGAGCACACTATTCAAGCCTTTACGTTGTATAAGTACTTGTGGAAAATTGTATAACAATGGGTTCATCCAAAAGACTTCAAAAGGATTCCTTTCATAACAAAGATGCTTTTTTACTCGTGGGTGCGTGCGTGTGTGTGCATGTTTTTTTTTTTTTATTTGGTTTTTTTGGCCAAGTTTGTGGTCTAAAATGACAACTGAAATTTCTTATTAGTGCACAGTGGATGCAAGGACCCCACACAAGCAATGAATGGAGAGTTCAAACCTTTGGTGCCCCACTGACTGTGCCGACAGGCAACACAGCTCGCAGTGCATCCCAACATGAAAGATTTTCTAGTAGCTCCCCTGTCACCTGCACTGACAGTAAATTTGATCACATTTGAAGAACAAGTGCCATAGAATATATGTAGAAACTAAAGTAGCACATGTTACCCACCTTCAGAAATTTTATGCTTGAGTGCATCATGGTGCCATATAACAACTCAAATACAAGCATTGTACAGTACTACAATCACAATAGATTGATTCCATGGTAATCATGTAGGAGCGACATACAGTGGAACTCATATGCATGACATGGGAGTAACGCTCCACTTGCATGAGGTTGTCTACTTTCACAGTACCAACCTTTGACACCTGCAAACATGACAGAAAATAATTTTACCTGTAAGACAGAATCTGTATTGTCTTGATTCACTCTTTCTCATCTGTACTTCACATATTGTCATAGGTATCCATCAGATTGACAAGGTACATAGCAGTTCCCGCTCTCATAAAATCACTAATGATGGAGCATATTGTTCTGTGACTCGAACATTGATGCAAGTGCACCAGGTTTGGACATGAGGAGAAACACTGAAGACTCCTTACTCTGCCCACATCATTCCGCCCTAAATCAACGAGCATGACATGCTCAGCACATTCTTTCTCATCGCCTAGCAACTCTCGCTCCATCAATTTGTCTTCTTCATCTGACTTGCCACGTCTCCGGGTTCCAGCTAATGGTCTGCTCACCACTTTGCCCTGTACCCGTCATTTGCAAGATGTGTGATATTACCAGACTAAACAGCTCTTTGAGAAATTACGTATCATCAATCTTCTGTAACGGTCAGTCTGTGTCCATATATGGTAACAATTCTAACTAGCAATTCCAACTTTTTTGTACACTCAGATATTATTAGTTTGTGAAGTTGTATCATGTGCAGGCAGCAACCACCTTCTGTAACAATGCTGCATCTCAAACCAGAGAATGCTTTACTAGTCCTAATGAAACAATTAGTGTATGTGGCAGATTAGATCACAATTATACCTTTGTGATGGCTGTGAGAATCTCAGGACTGGAACCCACTAGTACTGAACCATGTGCCTGCAAATAGATCATGTATGGACTAGGGTTCACAATCCGAAGTGCTCGATAGACTTCAAAAGGATCAGCAAAGGTTCGTCTCTCAAAGCGTTGGCTTAAAACTAGTTGAAAGATATCGCCTGCCACTATATGCTCCTTCACCTGCACGACCGCATCCTTGAATTGCTCCTTGCTGAAATTGGACACTGCTGAATTCTGCCTGACGTTCTGAGATATTGACATGTCCACTGACCCTCTTGGAAGTTTGAGTCTAGAGACAGTCCCCCCACCAACAAAAGCCTTGAGACCCAATTCAAAAGCTTCCTCAAAAGCTGAACACTAAAGAATCCAATACAAAGAGTCAAGTGCTGTGAATTCTCAGGGTCATGGCTCAGGTCAACATGCACCTCGAGGAATTCGTACAGAATCCAAGTTCTAATCTCAGAGTTTGTCATCATGGCCAAAGTGCAATAAAAACCAGCAGCAAGACAGAAATAAAGTTACCCTACTACAGCTTGAAGACGAGCCACCAAGAGGTCAAGGTGGTGATTGCCATCCTTGTAAGCATGCGCTGGATTGTCAAACGGATCAACATGAACCCAATGAATCACATACATCATCTGCAACAGTGAATAAAAACCAGAAAATTGAGCTTGTCTTTGTTAGAAATTTTCAGCTCTTCTGGAGACATAAGTAAAGGGTCTAGTGAGGTCTTTGACAAGTTTGCTGGAAACAAACCAAAGGAGATTGAGGGATGAGCCATTTGAGGGATAATATTGTACCTTTGACACATGATCAAAGACCACTACATCATTGTAAAGACCTAAGTGGATGTCTGGCAGATGCCGATCATCCTCAGGTGCTGCAGAAAATGGCAGCTTCTTCTTCTCTGTGTACCTCACCGTATCATAGGAGAAATAACCAACCCAGCCTCCTGCATGATTATGGAGACAAAATAAAGCTATGTACATCCCAGATGGTAATAGGAGCCAACATTGCTTCCTGAAGCACACATGGGTAGTCCTGAAACGGTCTACTATTAGGCTGACGAGGGAGACTGGGATTCACTGATCATTCCTCTTTCTCTACAGTTTTATACTGCTTAAAACTGTGCTCCAAAGCACTAGTTACAATCCTTGAAGCATGCTTTCAGATCCCTAGATCTGCTCATTAGATTCATTTCAAATTTATGCAAATGCTACAATGATAGACCACAAACATTGTTATACAAATACACCACATGTTTTCATTGGCATATTCAGCTTTCAGGGTTATGATGATCTAGGGTTCAATAATAAGTTCTTGCAAGGTTTGGAGAAAGGGTTTTTTACCACAAAAGACGTCAGGAAGGCTGTCAAGCTTAACAGGTTGCCATTTGGATGCAATCTTGGAAGGCTCCCCTAATGGATCTTCTGAGGTTTTCTCAATGCAAGTGCCATCCTCGTGATTCAGAACTGTGATGCGATCTTCCTTTGCTACTATTTCCATAGATGGTTGCGCACCCACCATGCTGTATCGGCCCTGTCAATGTACATACACCCCATGCTTAGTCCTTTGACCTACCTCTCTCTATCTCTCTGTTTCTCTGTGTTTGGCGCACATTGAGATGGCCATGGTTGGAGCCTAGGCAACAGAGCTCCAAAAACAAACCCCTACAGCACAAACCACAGACCTGCATGTTCCCTAGCTTGCAAGCAGAAAGATTGGGAGAACTTGGTACTACTGACCACATTGACAGTCGTTTGGCCATTCTCCACAGATTCGAACAAGAATGAAGGAGCTTCCCTATCATCTTCCTTCAGCAAGCAACCGTATGCCAGAACTGGAGTCAAATGGTCAGAGAAAATGCGACGGAACACTGGCACCAGATTGCCCCTCTCACAGGCCTCCACAAACTGAGATTGCTCTGTACCATTTAAGTTGAATGCAGATTACGAAAGTTATAGTCAGTGACTCTAGCTCTGCAAAGAGAGAGATCATTACAGCAATGGCGGGCCTCCCAAGCTTTTACAGTAATAGTAGATATTTGATTCAAGGAACTTGTTCTTCACAATTGGAACACATGAGTCCTGCAGCACTCCAGTACAAATGTCACCAGCTGAGAGTCCTTGACTACTGGATCCACACCTGCACTAGAGACATTAGCAGCAGCTCGAGCTTGAGCAGTTTTTGCACCCACGGTAGTTGCATCAGCGACTTTGTTTTTTGAAGAAACAGTGGCAAAGCTGCTGCTCCTGCAGCCATGATCCTGATCCGGTACAACTACGGTTTTCCCAATCTGCAAAAGAAAAGAGAATTTTTGCAACCGAGTCAGAGAAACAACCCCCCTAGTGGTCCTTTCCAAGACTCTGTAATTTGGTGAAGAAGATGCAGTAAGACAAGAGCTGCAAACTGCCTTACCCCGGCGCGGATGGTAGTAGTAGTGAATTGGATTTTCTTCTTCTGCACTGGACCTGATATCCGAATGCGTGTCGTTCGAGAGAATTCATGAACTTCAGTATTCCTGGAACTCACATGAGTGTGGGCCACCGCATTATGAACGGCACCGGCACTCGTCACACACTCCATGATTCCTGCATACATGCGCGCGCGCTCGAACACACACACACATGCACACACACACACACACACACACACTCTCTCTCTCTCTCTCCCTCCCTCTCCGTGTGTGCTGTGCTTGATACAACTCCCTGCGAGAAAAAAAAACAGGAAAAAAAAACAACCAGAAAGCAATTTTCGAATGGAAACAGTGCCAATTCACAAGAATTGGTGAAGAATGGGAATCGAGATGAAGAGCTTTAGTAAGGAGAATCTTGACGAAGAAGAACGACTGAAGGCTAGTTATGAAAAGACTTGAACAAGAAGAAGAAGAAAAAGAAGTGCAAGCAATTTGGGGACTGGGACAGTCTAGATATTCACGAGTTCAGGTGTGGCGACTTAAAAGTCTCGCATATTACTTAGATCAGAAGACGAAGAGGAAGAATTGGAGAATTGTTATAGAGGAACAACAAGCAACAACTTAGAAAGAAATTTGCGGATTGAAGCGACCATGCCAATTCACACGAATGGGTGACGAGTTAGAAGCGAGATGAAGTCTAGCATGAGGCTGATGAGAAGACGAAGAAGAAGAACCGCAGAATGATCAGTTATAAAAGACGAAGCCGGCGGCATCGCCACAAAATCCGACAGAGGAAAAGTCCGTGGTTGTCGTCGGCGAAGGATGAAAGCAGAGGCGAGAAGAGCGTGCAGCCTTGGGAGACGCGTACGTACAAAGGCACACGTGAGGCCAAGCCCAGTGCGAGCCAGTATTCTCGTCAAGCCCACGGGCAGTCCCTTAGCTTGCCCTTAGCTTGGAACCCAGTAGACGGTGAAGGGCCGCAAACCCCCTCCCCCCCTCCCCACCCCCTCTAAGCTAATAAGGAAGCAAACCATTAGCTTGCCCTGGACCCAGTGACAAGACCAGAAGTGGGCTTTACATGTTTCACAAAGTCCGTAGAGAGGGACTTCCAAAAATCGTAAAGACCAGCGGTGATTTTAAAACTGTACCTTCCGAAATGTGGAAGGGTCAGTACAGCCTGTACTGAGCCTTCCACATAGGCTGTACTGGGCTTACAAAGGCACAAATGGACAGATGCACCCTTTTTTTTTTTGGTGTGAAATTTTGCATTGTTGCAAAAAAAAACCCCATTTTTTTTTACAAAATTCAATGACTTTTTAAAAGGCAAAAAATTGAAATAAAATTCTAAAGAATAAACATGGGTTCAAGTAGATAGCCAAAGATATACAAGGATCTTTCATTTGTTGCCTTTCAATTTTGTTGATAGCCAAATTTGGCTATACAAGCTTCCACATTTTTCTTGCCGCTGATTTTCCTAACCCCATTCACATAAGGACCCACTTCCCACCATAGATTCACATTAAAAGTGGAACTGACTACACCAAAAGTAGAACCAGCACATGACCACTTGTCACATCATATGAACTAGTGTAGCCTGTGCCGTTGGCCCAAGTGTGAACACATTGAGGGCTCAACTGAATTTCCTTCCACAAACCCAATTTTTGTAAATTGTTTGAATTTCCAGCAACAAAATCCACTCAAAAATCAATATCATACACACCTTAGCTCTGAAAATTTGTGAAATAAACTTTATTGCAATGGTATCTTCAATGGATGGGATCCCATAATCTGGGTCTTTCCTGGGTATATCATTATCTCATACCCGCTGGGTCAAGTTGTAAATATGAGGGTGCATACCCTGATTCATACCCACCCTAGCTAGCTTTATGTAATAATGTGTGTTATACACAATCGGCCTTGGCCGTTAATTTAATATCAGCAATTGATAATTTATGATAAATTGGTCATAGCCAGGGGGGTAAAAGAAAAAAGAAATCTATTTTAATGTCCATCATGTTTTGTAAAAGAAAACAATTAATGAATTTATTTTTTTCATTTTTTAACATCACATTAGTTATGAGGAACCCAAAAGGGATCTCACATTAAATGATGACATGTTCAAGGAACCTATTAAAACATTTAAAATTTTGTTACCAAACCAAAACCAATAAAGAAATGTCACAAAATGATTTTCAATGTTTTGCAAATCTAATGATTTTCAAAATAAATATAGTGAAATACCAATACATTATAAAATAGTTTTATTTATTTATTATAAGAGTAGGAACAATATTTCATTTAGATGATTTTTTTACTCCATCAAAAGTCAGATAGAAACATATGCATACTAAATCCAGTATTTCGAAGATAAAAATGAGTGAATATATCCATTGAGTCAAAGGGACATGAAAGAAAAGAAATAAAAAGAAAAGAAAAACTTACCTACCTTTGAAGTCTATTCTGGGATGAAATAATGAAACAAAAATTTTGTGTTATATTTCTCAAAAAGGAAGTAAATATAATAATTTATTTGGTTAATCAATTCAGTCCAACCAATATAGAAAGATATTTATTTTTGACATTTGTGAAAAAATTCACACCTAAAAAAAAGACTTTTCATGGCATGTGTATTTGAATATTTTCAATCACATTATCACATTTTTAAAGAATTACATAAATTTTTGCGTATGATAGGTGCCACAACCATTTTTGGAAAATATATTTTCATATTTAGTTTTTTGGTTATGGATTGGTGACAAAGTCAATTGAGTTGGGTGCACATTTGAAGAGGTGGCAAAGAAAACAAGGCATCACAAACATGCTAGCCCTGCCAATAGATAAAATGTTATATATCTACCTACTATGTCCACATTTTGAACATCAAAACAATCCATTCCAATCTAAACAATTTAAACATTTTCACCAAAATAACCAATTCATTTATTGTGAAATTGGTTTGAATAAAATAAAACTTCCAAAAATTGGATCCAATGTGATAGTCCCTATCCTTGAGACCGTCCTTTTTGGCATCAGAGCCCTCTTTGACTTACACCCTAATTGGGTCATGATGCAAGTTGATGTTGAAAATGTTTTTAATAACATTTTTTGAACTGTTATTTTTTTAAAAATTGCATGATGCTAAAAAACATTTGGTGAGCATTATCATTTTTACCAAGTTGTTTTATTATGTTCATTTTTCTTTTTACTACCAACATGGGCAACATGAAGAACAAGTCACCATTATTGAATGATCTTCAAGCATGAAGTAAAATGATTCTTAAGAAACTTTTTATTTGTTTTGGCCCATTATTGAGCACTCTTAGAGACCATTACATGAGCCCGTAGCTATGTTTTGCCATCCCTAGTGGATGATATCCACATTGTGGGCCCTATGAATGAAATTGTTTTTACCTTTGACCACCTTTTGACCCAATTAGCCTTAATTGGGCTTGGGGTCAAAGTATCAAAATGCAAGCTTTGGAGGCCATCTAGGATCCCTTCAAGTGTAGAGATTCTTTAAGGGTGCATTTTGTTTACATATTTTGGGTGTGTTAGTGGGTTTTTAAGAGTTTGTCATGCATTTTTTGGATGAGGTTTTATCTCAAGATTTGGCGCATATCAATGTTCTTCCTCTTTCAAGAGATGCACGGGTTGCATTGGGCATTTTGTTTTTGTGTGTCATTCATTGACCTTATTTCACTCAAACAATTTTCTTTTTTCTTTCTTGTCTCTTTTGGCAAGTTTCGTTAAGAAAGTTATGCAAATTTATGGGGACATTATTGGTCCAAGGTCATGGGAATCTATTCAAGGCCCCTTAACGAGGTGTAAAAAATGACTATTAATTTCTTTTGGTGGTATAAGCTTTTTATTTATGGCAAATTGTACCCCATTTGTTTTTTTTAATGAGTTGGACTTTGGTGGTTTCGTATTTATGCTCAAGGTTTTGTTTTTTCAATAGACCAAATTTTGGAGGAATATGTGTATCAAGTTGAAGGGGGCCCACATTTCTTTCAATCATGCTTTCATGCAACTTGGGATAGCCTTTTTCCCCCAAGTAGAAATATGCACCCTTCTTTTGAAAGTTTGACAATTAACACCCCAAGTCTACAAGCATCTTTAATGGACATCCATCATGACACATCCATTAAATTTAACTTAGAGGACAACTCCATTTCCTGAGCATCTAAAGACTGCATTCACTCTTGTTTGGGCAAGGGGGTGGGGCTATGTTTGATTACTAGGCCATCTATTCATTCATTTTGCATTACACTCTTTATTTTCACCTCAACCTTGCATTTTCATCTTGGTTTGATTCAACCTTCAACATCTAATATCCTCACATGTGAGTGTGGATAAAAGTTAAATGCATTTGGCACACATTTAACATGCATTTAACGCGTTGTCCATTTAGAGGTAAGTGAATACCCACACATGATGGCATCAAAAACATCATGTATGCCCTTGTTTGAAAGTGTGGGCACAATGTATGGAGAGAACAATGGTGCGCCATTGCATCAAGAAGTTCATTATGAACTAATCTTTACATGATTCATGAAGATTGGGTCTTTATTGCCAATGTGGTGGTTATTGACCACATGTTGAAAATAATGACAGTGAATGTCATTAGTCAATTAATCGATGTAATTATGAAATTTAACGCCATTATTAAAATTTGCAATTATTGAAGGCTTCATGAGGGGCACCATTTTATTCCAATGGTCATGGAAGTGCACAACGCATTTGGGTGTGATATGGATTGTTTCATCAAAGAGTGTGCTCATCTTTTTCATGATCAATGATGAGGATGTCATTAATCCTTGTATTTTTGCATTCAATTTTTCAAACAACATGTTTGTATTTTTTTCAACGTGCTTTAGCCTTTGTTGTAGAAAGCATGAAAGCATTAATGGGAGATGTTTGTTTTAAACCTCCTATTACTATTAGATCTCACGATTTGCATGCATGTGACATTAAAAAGGTTGCAAGTGAAATAGCTCTATACCACAAGAGGGACAAGCTCTCTCCCTTCCTTGGTTCCTACGGGCTTCACCTTTTTTTGGCCTTTCTTTGACCTTCCCTTTTGTCATCCATGTGATGGTTTCAGCCATTGAGTTTTTATTGAATTTTTTTTTTATCGTTGTGGGGGTAGTAGGGCCTAACAAAATGTCAAAAGATGAATGTGAATTTTTTAGGATGAATCATCCCACCTAATTGAAAGGGGGCAAAATCCCTTGAAGCTACTATACTCTATAATGATTCTCAACACAATAATATCAAGAGCGGTTTGCTTGGGAATGGTGGTAGGTGCCTTCAGTTTACAAATAGGAGGTTCTTTCAAATACGAAAAAATAAAACCTTGGAGTGCTTTACATGTAGTCAATTTATTTTATTTTTTGTTTTGTACTGTAGTAATACTGGCGAGCATCCCCATACAGATTCAGACAGATTTTGCCTTAACTGCAGACACTTTTGTCCGGGATCGTTAAAAACTGTAGCCAGTAAAACACACGTGCGGAAAAACACTCGCCCAAAAAAACCGTGAAGTTCCACAAATTGCTTTTTGAGAAAAAGCGATGCTTTTGCCAAAAATTTGAGGCAGTTTCGCCATTTGGAAAATTTTCGCCAAAAAGTTAAAAAGACTGATGACAGGGATCAGGAACGGCCACTCTCGGGCGAATCTCACAAAGTAACTTTACTCTTTAGGGTCACCACTTTTTAGAGTGGAGATGAATATACCATTCAAAACATGTGCCCTATTTGGAAGGCCCATTTATGGTGAATTCACACTTGATGTTAAGTCAGTGTTACATGAAATCCTAGGTGGCATCTTATGTGGCATGCAATGTTAAATAAGTGAAAGCTTTAATGTTAAGTGAATGTTAACTTAACATGAAATTTTTCATGATAAGTAGGATTAAGTCCTAAATGACTTAGCATGATGTTAAGGGACTTAAACACTAGACTCCCTAACACCAAGTGTGAACATACCTTTAGACTCCACACATATGTTGAGTACCATTCAGTTAAGTCAATTGGGTGTGATCCGATGAACATCAGACCCATCGAAATGCTCCCGAAAATCATTTTTTACCACGTTCCTTAGTCAAATGAAAGAAGAACTTGCCTTGAACTATTTTTTAATTGTGACTTGATCCCTTGTTTAAAAGTTAAGGTGCATATTTCACACTTGGTGTTAAGGACTCTAGTATTAAGTCCCCTAACACAAAGCTAGTCATTTAGAACCTAAACCTATTTGTCACAAAGGTTTTATGTTAAGCTAACATTCACTTAATAATAAACAATCACCCATTGAACATTGGGTGCCACCTAAGATGCCACCTAGATTTTAACTTAACACTGACCAAACATTAGGTGTGAATATAAATTTTACTCAACCTTTTATATTCATGGCTACAAACTGAAAACCAACTATAGAAATCTTGAGATTTTTACCCTTTTTTTCCCCTCACTTTTGTTGCATTTTTGGTGTAGATGTAGAGGATAAATTTGCATAATCCATATGCTTCAATTATTAAAAATACTAAAATAGCATCTCAATTTAGTTCCAAAAGAGTATTCACATGGCTTTATTTTTAGAATTATAAAACGATGAAAAATCAAATCAAAAAAGTAAATTTCACCCTAGTTTCGGTCATATGGAAAACATCTATTTGGTGTAATTACCTCCAAACATCTCAAATTTATTCAAATAATATCTTAAGATATACCAAATGGTGAACTAATATTACTTTGCTTTAGATTTTGTTTTTCTAAAATCCACGTTAATAATAATAAAATTTGACTTTTCCTTGCTCACATGTGATTTCTTAGTTTTGCATGATTGCCTCTTCAAGCTTTCAATTTCATTAAACCTTCCCTCCATTGCAACTGTTAGTTCCATTATATGCTCCAATTCCCCATTCTTGCCCCCCATCACCACAATATTTTTCATTGTTCACCTCCATCACCAATCCATTATCCATGTAAAATTTACTAGTTTCACCCACAAACATTGAATTGCAAAGAATTTCATTGAATACGCAACAATTCCCACCTACATTTGGGTACTTTTGAAATATGTGGAATCCATATACCCAGCTGCCATATTGATGACTAAGGTGAACGAGAACAAGTGATTTTCTTTTGTGATATCTGTAAAGTGAATAAAATATAGTATTAATACCTTGAGTTTGGTCATTATGAGTGTGAGATCAGGAAAAAAAAAGTTAAGAAAAAAATATTGCATTTTAAAACATAACCTGAAGAACAACTGAAACTCCAATTACATTTAATTTTGTGATAATTTGAATTTCATCTTGTTTTTTTTTTTTTCTTGAGCATCTTCATTGTTGCTTCTACTCTTGCTACTACCTTAATTATTTCCAATCTTGTCACTAAAGATTATGGTATTGAACTTTGCCCCTACTTCAATAAAATTCCTTCAATTTATCAATATCAAGGTTTGAGATCAACGAAATAGGGGTGAGAGTAGACCATAAGCATATAATCACAATTTTCAGAAAAATAATAAAAATGAATCATGTAACATTTTATTAATAAATGGTTCTATCAAAATAGGGGGTAGGGGTATTCTATCATAATTGGTATTTTGAATTTTGAGAACCACAATCAAGAAATCAAAGAACCTCCTTCAAAAGGAGGGGACTAGGGGGTTTTGATGGCATTTATAGCACTTGTTTCACACTAAATGTCTTATATAATATCAATATAAATGTTGGTTCGTTGAAGGGAATACTAGATTGGGAGCTAGCATGAGCCCTCTATTTCAAAAGATTGGTAACAAAGATGAGTTCAATGTGTTAAGCGCTAACTTAGTGTGCCAAGCCTAAAAGCATTTCCACCCATATTGGGTATTTATGCATGCATCAATTTTTTCCACATTCATTACTACTTATTTATATATCTTAAGCCTCACTCAAAAACTTGAAAGTGGCACTTCAAAATGACAAAGCAGTAATAGGAAAGCAAGAGAAAAAAATCAGATAATATGATCAATTAATAGTAATGAAAGATTGTGTTGTTGGGACCAATCAAACAATTTAACCAATTCATAAGAAGATTTAGATTATGTAGTGGCTTTTGCCAAACATTGCATCTTGTGTAAATATGTTGTAGCAACACCATTTTTGGAACCAAATTGACAAGTTTTCTACATGCAAAACATGCTTTTACGATGTGTGAGTGGGGATGCTCTAAAATGGTTCCTCTTTGCCCCGCAATTGACAATCAAAGGTCATTAAGAATGGTTCTGATGATTAACTTTATTTTATTTTTGATTTCTTGTCATTCTCACACATGCCCTTGTCACAACTGAAGACTTAAAGGCTTCTACTCATAATGCAACATTTAATAACCCTAAACAACTTGAAAGAGAAATTCTTATGGTCCAACTCTTCTTCCCTTTCACTTAATGGTATAATTCCTAGTTTGTTGACTACGCTTCACAATTCACACTTTCACAACTAGTTTATCTTTATTTTTATTTGCCCACCTCTTCCATTTTTTCTTGAACTCTCTTTGTACTTCATTATTTATTCAATTGCAACAATGAATAGAAATATGCACACATGAGCATTTTTCAACAACCAGTACTTACTTACATAGAGTACCCACAAGTTACAACCATCCTTTCATATGTTTTACTTCAACCAAAATGTCAAAATTCAACTCCAAAATACAAAGGTGGGAGTATAAGATTACTCGCATCAAATTTTGTCTTAGCTACAAGAATTTAGAAATAACAACTCCTCTCATACAACAACCCCAAATCACTTCCTTTTCTCTCCACTTACTTCCTCCCTTATTGCTCCTTTAATTGCTTTCTTGCCACCTATTTTGCCCCCCAATTTTGGGGTCTCCATCCCTCCCTTACAATTTCACAAAACAACAATATTAAAAAGAAAATTTCTAACATCATTCTACTAAAACACCTTTATCAACTATATTTTCTACATTTTTAACCCCCAAATGGTGAATGATAAAAGCATTTCTAGAATATTGGTTTGAAATTTGAAATACATGGAGAACTTCAAAATGCCTTGGATTACGTTAGGTCTAGATGTATATAATGGAATCATGTTGTATAAACAAAGAACATCATGCATTTAAGGTTTCAAGTTTTTCTATTTTTGAAACTTTGAAACAAAATCCACATATAAATTGTTTCCCATCTATCAAACTAAATAAAAACCCTTCATCTTTGCCATTCAATTGAATTCAAGTAATAGAGATTTGGTTAGCTTCCACTTTGACCAATGTTCTTGTTAACCATGAATTTGTCATGATTTTGGTGTATTAATTATGTGAATGGGACTAAAATTTAAAGCTGTGAGCTATAAGAAAAAGTCCACAGCTTATGCGGGTGAACTCGGTGGTTCTTAATTGCTTTGTGCATGGTGAACTCTGTCCAACATTTGACAGAGATTTCAGTGGTACTAGACATAAAAACAGAGGGTCCTGCATGTTCCTTATTCAGACCATGTCAAAAATGCCAGACCCGATGAGAAAACCCATCTGCAGGAACCATCACTGACTCCCATACTACTGCAAGAGCTTGTCATAATAACAGCCAACCAAAGACAAGAGACTACTCTTAACTGCATCTAATGGCAGTCCTTGAGAAACTGCCAAGTTGAAGAAACAGAAAACCTTATTGGAACTCAAAGGGCAATCTGATGCTAGACCTGGAATAATTGTGAAAGTAGCAACTGAAAGGAATAGGTTGGATGTCCATTCACATCCCATCCTATCCTAGTAACTGACACCCATGTTTCTCTCCCTCTCCCTCTCCCTCTCCTCTCCCTCTGTGTGTGTGTGTACAATCTCATCTGCCTGTTATCAACAACTCTACAGTCTTCACCAAAACCAAGCCTCTTACTTTGTCCATTCTGCAACAGATCTCTACAAACTACATGTGGTAATACCAAGTGAGTCAATGGATGCTACATTCTTAATGCAGTTGCAAACTCTGGGTACTGCAGATGGTAATTTTCCCTCACATTTCTTCAGGCAGTGGACAACAGATGGTCATCAAACCTGGGGATTTTAGTGTAGCAATGGCATACATATGTCTAGATCTTATACCTGGTCAATCAATATCCAGTTGCACTTGTTGCAGGCTCGTAGATGTGGAATGGTCCAAGCTCCAAAAAGGGTTTTGCAGGCATAATACACTCTGGAAGCTCTAAGGCAAACAGAGGGCACTCCTTGTTCTTGTAAGCATGTAGAAACATGATTTTAGCTTGTCGACTTGAGTGCGCTGGGGTATGTAAGACCAGGCTGATTTTGTAACTACATCTGAGCTCTCAAGATATGGGTAAGAGGATCTTAAGGCCAAAGTTGGATTTCTCAGATTTTCCACACAGGTTCTCACAAATTCGGGGTCCTTGGAACACAAAAAGGAAGATTACTGAACACCATGGAGATTTCTACTATGGAAACAAAGGCTCTGATGTCACTATGCATCATCATCTGCCCCCACCACCACATTCATACCACCCAGATCTGATCAATGCTCGTGATCCCTACTTTGGTCGTGAAGGTTGTGATGTGACAGAATATATGCGCTATATTAGTGGCAGTAACCCTCCTGATCAAGACTACTGGCATGGTGTCCGAGCAACAGACATATCTGATCATCTCCGATCTGCTGTTCCTCCTGCTGCAAATCCACTTGGAGACATACATTGGGGCAGACCAAAATCTTATGTCACAGATCCTTCAGTATCACCAAACTTAACTCCTCCTGCCCGACCTGTGGATGGTGTTGGTTGCAAAGGAGCAATGGATTGGCCTGCTAAATCTCGAGAAGATCAAGTACCACTTGGCAAATCCATGAGCAAATTTCAATCCATGGTTAGAGCTCAAGAAAGGTCTCAAAGAGCAAGGAAACCATTACCACCCCCACCTTGTCAACTCACACCTCCTGAAGGGAAGAAGGTAAGATATTCACCAGGGCAACCTGTTGGGAAAAGAACAAAACAATATGCGATACCCCAGCTCAAAATCAAGATTCCACCCACTGACAATGTTTACTGGGGCAGAACAAAATCCTACATAACAGATTATGCAATATCTCCAAATTTGACTCCTCCAGGAAGGCCTATTGATGGAGAAGGGGCTCGAGATGCCATGACTTTTGTGCCAATTACACCCAAAACAGAGGAAAAGATTCCCCTTGGAAAATCAGTGCGTAGAATCGCAGAATTTGCTCGACCAAATTCAACCATACTGCCTCTGAAATTGGGTTCACCAAGCAGGCCAGGACGACCTCAAACTTCCTGTGCTGCAAGAATAGGTACCAATTTTTCTGTCTCCTCTCTCAATGTCATCAACAAGTGGTAATAACAAGCTCCTTTGTGTTCAGGGGTACAACAACACAACAAAATATACAAACTTAGGTTCTGATTCCCATCAGTGCTGTAAGCCATTTACCCACTCAAGTTGCCATTGGCTTGGTTTGGCAAGAGTGCCAAACTCTGGAAATGGCCACAATGTTCCTTCCCGTGTTCTATTTGTCAGAAACCAACCATCCTGTTGAATGAACTTCTTGCACAGAAAATGAGTGATCAGTGCAACTGAATGTGTATATTTTGTCTGAATGAAGAAAGGCTTCAACCCATAACAGAGATCCAGCTAATTCATTCAGTCTAACCATGACATTCATCTTTCTTGATGATGAGTGATGGCGGATGTCTTGCTTGACTTCACGGCCACACTTGAGCATACTTTGGTCTTGTACCTTAGCCGGATGTTCCAAAAACCTGTTCAAGAATATTAGTATCTGGAAAACCTTTTAACAAAACAAAAGCATGCAGCAGAAGAAAACTATAGTTTCTCACTCTCAAAAGAAGGAGATGCAAACTCCCCTCTGTCTTTGAGACTTGTCTACTGATGTAGTACATTTACATTTAAATCACAACAAAATGGATAATTCTAAAAATGTTATTATTTCCTCTGTGTTTTGCAGCCTCACCAGCCAGTCCCAAATCAGCTGCAAGCACCGCTGCAAGTAAGGGCTGCAGCCCTCAAGCCCCAGCCAGTAAGCACAGCAGTGCCCCTCAAAGCCCCCCAAGCAAAGGTGGGAGCCCTCCCCCTCAAAGCCCCACCACGAGCAAAGGCTGCAGCCCTCAATCCAGCTCACCAATAACCTCAGTGAGACATGGGAAAGAAAACAAGGAGAATGTCCGTTTCAAGAGCAAGGGTGATGGTAAGCTTCTTTTTATCTTGCACCAATACTGCATGCTAAGGACATGTAAATTTCACTGCAGCCTTCATCAAATTGCAGCCATAACCCTGCCTCCCCCCCCAAACAACTGCATTCTTTGTTTGCAATTTGCATATAGATAAACAGGAGCAGACTGCAGTGGGGTTACATGTTCTCATAAAAATGGGACAGATGTCACCGGATGATGAGTCACAGTATGACTCACAGCTCGCAGAGTTCCTGTAATTGGTCAATGCTTGACCGGTAGAGCTGTGAGATGATTGTGAGCGCAGCTAATTGAAAAGACATAATGGAAAACTGCTGTGATCACAGCAGCCTAATGGAAAGATGCCATTACTCATGGAATGTGAGCAAAAAAGAACAACTAAAGTACCTGATTTTTTTTCCTTGTAATATATCTCACATGGCACGGGTGCAGGCAAATCCACAGCAAGAAGAATGGAGGCACCATGTTGCAACAAGAAGAAGGCGCGAGGACCACCGCAACGCCCGGACATAAGACCCATCAGCCCCGGATTCCACCCACGACCACCAAGAAAGCGACCGCCCAGACGGCTACAGCTGCAGCCTGGGCTTCGAGAAGGTGTGCAAGCGGGGCCAATCCTGGACCCTCATCACGACGTCCCATGGCACGGCAGATCCAAAAACTACGTCACGGATCCCCGAGTCTCGCCCAACCTCACACCTCCCGGTCGCATCTCCAACCGAACTCCGCAAGAGAAAGCAGCCAGCCTTGCACGAAGCGCAGCTCTTCGACCGCCGCGCGTTCCTCCGCCGCCGTTGAAACCTCGGTTTCCCCGCCCGCCACCGACCCCACCGACACGGCCACCAAGCAAATGCAACACAACCTAAAGACCGACTCTCTCCCCGACTCATACCCGGAGGTTCTCTTCATTTTTCAATGCATGGTACAAAATGCAGCAAATCCTATTTGAGTAGTCCGAGATTGAAATCAAATACAAACATACCCATATTGATATCCGTTTAATGGTGTCTCTCGACAATTGGGTGGGGGTGCCAACTATTAGGTACCTCAGCATTCTGGAATTGGGTTGAAATTTTTACACACACTATCAATTGAGTTGAAATTGATCCCGAACATTTTTGGCAATGACTAGGTAGAACAAGTTTTCAATCATTTTTTTTTGGGCTTTGTTAGGTATTATTATTGGCTTTAAAGTCTCCATGCTTTGAATTCCATCAAGAATATTTAGTGTAAAGTAAAATATGTACCCATTTTGCAAAACGAAAAGATTAAAAGTTGTTCTATTAAAGAGAATAAACTAGCAAATGTGATAAGATGGACCAATTTTATTATCATACATACCTATGTTATCAAAAGGGCGCAAGTTAGCACCCTTTCTAACATTGCACTCTCTTAATGCCATCAACTTAATAAGGTCACCTTCAATGTTTTTCACACTATCATGAGGAGCCAAATCTATTAGCTTGTATTTTTTTATATGTTACATAATTAGGTTTTTCAAAAATATTTTTGTTATTTTAATATTATTTTTATGTAGTTAGTTCATAATAGCCTTTAAACTTCCATGATGACAACAAATGAACAAACTTTTGAAATTAACCCAAAATGATATCCAATCAAATCTTAAAGTGTTCTACATATGTGTGTGATTCCATAAGCTCAAATAAGTGAATTAGGTTCAAATCACACTTGATGATGTTAGCTAACATCACTAACACCTACTTAACATTTTTATAACCTAGAATAGCTAATAGCATTAACTACCATTATTTCCATGATGGTAGCTAGCATTTCGTGCCTCTATTCACACTCACAATGGCAAAGCTAGGTGTAAGCTAAACTATATACTTAACATCTTAGCATGCTTCACACATGAGTCGTGGGTGTTAGAAGAAAGTTTTCGAAGTTATTGTTTGGTCTTTCATGTAACATCATTCATTTATTTTCATATTGAGCTTTTTGACACTTTGTGATTTTTCTTGGTGTTCATTTTCACTTTTTACATGTACACTTTGTTTTCTCTCATTCGCTCTATATATTATCTACCCACACAAAATTATGTACAAAACAAGTCTCAAAAAAATATGGTTTGAATAAAAACAAGTGACAATCTTCATGCAATCACCTTAAACATATCATTTTATGGAATTTTTCTTGTCCTTCCTTTTTGGGTGGTTTCTTCTCAATGCAAGAAAACCAAGGTTTGTTGCAACATGAATTTCAAGATCTAAAGTAATTTTTATTGTTTTCATTCTTAACATAATCTAAAACTATCACAAGCCTATTTCCATGGAGGACAAAAACTCAATATACATTGTTCTTGATTCTACCTTTGAAAATCATAGCTAACCAATAGGAGAGAAACCAAAGCAATCCAAAAAAACATTAAACAAGGGTGCAACAACAAACTAAATACATTAAGGGAAAAAAAAACACACCAAAAAAATTTAAAATAAAAATGAATGGCATGAGAATGCACTTTGCTTTCCACAACTTTAAAAATCTCCTCCTTAACAAAAACCAACAACACTAGAGGAAGTTGTTGTCAAATGTTAAAGCATTAAAAATAATAATAATAAATTTGTGCAAGGCTTGCACAAAGGGTCCACAACTCCAATAATCATATTCTTCACATCTTAATGATATGTTATAACGGACTTAAATCACCTTTTTAGAGTTATTATATAAGACACGTTTTTCTGAAAAATCTATGTTTCTAGAAGATTGTGTTAGTGTAATGTTTTCGTAGCATTGCCTTAACATTGAGTTAACACCCTATGCCCCATGGGTTACAATGTCACTTTTGATGTTACTTATTATCTTAAGTCTAAAATGGTTAAATTTTTTGAATTTTAATAATAACTTAACATAAATTTGTCATCAAATGTGATTGGAATTTAAATACTTAATGAATGTTACCCATAGTACCTTGGCAACATTATCATTAATTCACATTCTTTTCATTTTTTGAATTAATAAAATCATAATTCATTGTTCAAAATTTTCAAAAAGCTAATCAAAGCAAAATAATAGCACTTTAGTGTGTTATTGAATTTGCATTAAACCCTAGTTTCCACATTTGAATGTTTAATACACTAACCAACTAAATGTGCATTGTGCATTTCCAAATACATGACATTAGAAGATCTTTTAATTATAAGATTTCTAACATGTCAAAAATTCCAACAAAAAAAAAACCATTTGTCAAAATTAACATTTTAAAACATATTAAATATTTTGCATGAAATTTCTAAATTAGGGATTACATTATGTGTCACAACCCTAATTTTGGGTTTGTTGACCAATTATGAATAATTCAAATCTATTAAGTTGATAACAAAGCCTAATGCTTTAGAACAAGTACACCCATAGCCTTGTTTTTATCACATCCAACATATATAATGTTTTAATTGAACATTTATCGACCCCCACCCATAAACATGACAAATGGGACAATTATTAAATGAAAGATTATTTGAACAAAAAATTTCAAGCTAATAATTTTAGTTGGCCCACCAAAAACAACCATTTTGGAGTTTAGTGTCAAATCATGTGCGCATTTATTGGTGTTATTGACCTTTTCTATCATAAAAAATTGTACATCATCCAAAACATACAATGCAAACCATTTTATTATTGATGATGGAATTATTGTTACAAGGAACAATTTGGGAATGTGAAATCCACCCAAACAAAATGATAGTGTGTGAAAAAAAGGTAGCATTCCAAAAACTCAATCACAAAATCTATTTTTTTAATTTGAATTTTGGCATTATCAATGAGTTTTGTATAACATATGGTCTATTCTCCGAGGCCTAAACTTGTAATTTGACATATTTAAGCCATCGTAAATTTAATTATATTTTTTTACATCAAATTTTGGTAGCTTATATTTATTTAAAATTCCAATTTTAGTACATGATTAAAAGAAGGAACACATCCAAAGAACCCCATTTTTTGAACATTTGAAAGATGTACCAAAAATAATACAATTGTTTACTTCCTCAAAAGACAAATTATACTTCTTATCAAACAAACAGCATACATATAATATGATTCTTTGAACCATCAACCATTCCACTTCATATTAACAAACAAAGATAAAAAACAAATGATGAATGTATGACCTATTTTCTATAAAGTAAATCATGCTTGCACTTGTTGCAATCAAGATTTCGACCCCTAACAACTCATGTGAAAGATAGAATAAATCAATTTTAAATAGAAAATCATTGTAGTTTTGCTTCAAATTTCAAAGCTTCTAAAAATGACATTAAAAAAACACCATGTGAAAGAAAATTAAAAAGTGAAATGGTGTACCCTACAACACAATATTGATCAAATTATGGGGAGGCCACTTCTATTTTATTCCAAATGGTGTGCAAAAAAAAGGTGCAATTTATTGAATTTATAGAATTTTACTACAATATAAATAAGGTGTTTATAAATCATTATGAAAAAAATTATAAACTATACCCAATATATTATAAATTGTACCTAGAATATATTTTAAATGTCATTATTTCATAGCAAATCAAAAAATATTGTTTTACTACAAATGTTTCCTAAAATATATAAAGAATGAGTCCCCATGAATCAAATTTAGCATATTATTGTAGTTCTTATGGTCAATCTTAGTCTTCAATGAAAGGATCATTGGCATGTATGTTGAAGAATGAACATTACCACTAGCTTTTTAAGGGTTGATGGAAATGCAACAAAAAACTTCAATGACATTTATTAATAATTTGTAGTTTCTTGAATTTTGGTCTTTAAAACAACAATTATTTGTGTTTTGATTCATTAGCCTATTAATTGATTTGAACCTATTAATAATAATTAAACTAATTACTACTACTATTTCAATTACTAACTTATTAATTTAACCTATTAACAATTAATACCTAAATTTTAATACATATGTTACATTTTTTATTCCCCTAATATTGGGGGTTAACACATATCTTATATTAATTATATTTTTTTAGAATAAAATTTTAACCCTATTAAACAAATAAATAAATAATATTTTTTCCCAACCTATAATGGCACTTTATATTTTTTTACTTATATAATTTCTAAGTTTAAAGAAAAATGTACCAACAATAAGCATATTAGGGGAAATCATGTTTTATTTGAAAAGATTTCAAAAAAAATTTAATACATGATATCGGGCTTGAATACCCAAAATAAATTCATTTCACACATAATTTATTGAATTTTCCTTTTGTTTGAAAGGAGTCAAATGAATTTTTATAATACAATTTAGGAGGGTGATTTGTGCTTAAATTGGGTCATCTTTACAAAGTTGCAAATCTGAATGAGGGATTTTACAAAGTGGGCATGCAACCCTAAATAGTTATAACTTTATAAGATATTTCAATTTAAGTGTTTGAGATTCCAAGTGTCCCAACTTGGAGAAGAAATTAACAAAAAAAAAATCAAAAACTCTAGGAATTTATTACATCAATTTCATCCCAATTGAAACTTATAAAACTGCTATGAAAGGGATAAATGTTTTCTTCTAAGATTTAGTCCATGTTGAGTTTATGATGAAACCTTCATGAAATTTGATTTCAAGTTGGATTTAAATTTTTCAAATAGTTCTTTCATTGCATTGCATAGGTGAGCTTGTTGAAGGTTTGTTACTGATAAAACAATATATGCCTCTTTGCTTTCCAACTTAGTATTGCGAGTAAATTCTTAATTAGGGTTGTTTAAGGTTTTTGGTTATTTTTGACAAATTGAATGATTAGTTATAGGCCAATATGTAATTATCTGAATGGAACATGATAGTGATTCTTTAAAGTGATGGAACGTTAGCATTGATGCAAGTCTTATAAGTTATCACATTTGATGTTGTGGTTTAATTAATGTAATGTTGTACAAAGAGCTAATGAAGACTAATGATCTAATGAGTGATGGAATTATTATATGACAATGGAAAAGATAAACTTAAATAGAATTGGTGCGAAAATTAATCACAAATGTGTGTGAATTAATTATTAACACCTAGACAATGAAATAAATTGGGAAGTTAAGATGGAATTTTGAAATATGAATATCAATGAGTTCAATTGTGATACCATGATCTATAGTTGCTTCTAGAGCCATGAGTAGGTAATCTTGAAAATGATGAGAATTATTACATCAAATATCACATATTAGTATTATCAATTGTAAATATAAGCTAGATAATGGTTACACTTGTGATTACATCCAAATGTGGCATTTTCTTTTGAAACATGATCTAAAAGTCTTGTAATCCAATTAGAAAAATAAAATGAAACATATGTATTTATTATAAAACATGTAAGTTGTACATCTATAATTTGTATTCAAACACGTAATGAAGTTTGATAGGAAATATCTACCTTGATAATTGAACATGATAATATATGTTGTGATCATCATATATGTCCATGATTATTTTTATTGTAAGATATAAATAGAAAGAATATTTTGACCTTTTACACTGAGTTGTTTAAATGAATGGACATTTTTTTAGTATTGTTAAGGCTTTTAACTTGGATTTTTTAATATGTGTTTTCACAATGTGAATCATGTAATGAAAATTTAATTGTTTTTTTAACATATTTGCATGTTCTTTAAACTATTCTAAGTCATGTAATTGCACATTTGAAAAAAATGTATTGTGTTGTAAAACATCACCTAGTGTGGAACATTCCAACTCTAACATGCATAATCATGTCCCAATCATAAGGACTTGAAAGAAATTAGCTATAGTTTAGTTCTTATTTAATAATGATGTTAGTTGTTCCATTGGTACAAATAGGATAGTAGAATAGGCCTAACGGTAGATTGGCAAAAATCTATGGTCAAGGTGGTATATATCATCATATTCCTAAGCATTGTCATTGTGAGGGTACATATAATTGCATACCATCTAACTTGGTTCCACATCAAGGTGCCTATAAATAATATATTTTTAATAATGTTTGGTAATTAAATTAACAATATTTTGCAATTTGACGTTTTATTTTTTTTAAATTCATGTTTAAGCAATAATAGTAACTTGATCGTATTAAATGAATAAGGATAGTTATAAATGATGTCTAATAATCAATTAAAAAAACACTTTTCAAGTAAAAATAATCTTTTCTTAACTTACTATTTTTTTAAAAAATAGCCATTAAATTGATAATGAAATTTATGGCAATTTGCATAATCACAAAGTTAACACCTACTAAAATGATGTCCAGTGGCTAATTAATTAAAGACTTGTTTTGTCTTTCTATAACATCTAAAAATGTAGGAGATTGTGGTTCAAAGTTTTGGCTTGTGGTAAGCATGTATTTGTTAAAACATTTGACAATTTCAAAAAAAATTAATTGGTGTTTAACCAAGCTATGTACTATGTTAATCATTATTGAAAACAACATCTCAAAAACCACACATTAGGTCAGAAACAATATCCTACTAATAGTTAAAACAAAAAAAGAACCAATTGGATGGGGGTGGGTTACCATTTACCTAAAGTTGAGGGCGACTTCATGTAAAAGCTACCTTCTTGAACATTGGAGTTGATAACTTGTGGGACAAATGGGAATGAGGGGATCACTTTGCTCTTGCCTTGGAAAAGGAAATAAACGTGTGAAATTTTATGGTGTATTTTCAATTTTGCATGATGAAATTTGAAGTTTGGATAAAACATGGCTTGGAGAAGGTTGTGGGTATGTGGTGTTAATATGATGTTAGAATTTGTGTTTGTTCATAACATTTTGGTTGAAGTCTTGTTACATGTCTAAATTTTTAATAGGTGGCAAGAAAAAGCAAGGAAATTTGATATTAGTAAGTAAGGTTGAATGTTTTTTTCCATCGATTTGTAGATTGTGCTTGGGGTTTTGCAACATTATGGTTGTAATTTACAATTGTGAAATTGAACTTGAAAACATAAAAGATAAAAGCACAATAGTGTGGATAAAAAATGTTGGATTGAAGTTCCTTTTGAAAGTCACTTTCCTTAATAAATTACTTCAACTCTCAAATTAGTTCGAGTGATGTTAAAAATAACATTTTTTTCCACATCTAAATTCATATTTAACCATATTTGAAACCTTTTCATGCATTTATTAAATATTGATTTTTAAAAACATCAATTTCAATATCAAATTGGATTTTTACATGGATATCTTATTGCAAAGTCCATTTTGATATCTATATTTAAGTATTTCAAAACCAATTTTTAATAAAAGTGTTTTAAAAGTTCAAAGTAAGGTGATGTGAACTCAAATTTATAATTGTACAAACACATTGTGAAATAAAAATTCAATATTCATTCTTCTACAATTTATGATTATGGCTTGTAAAGTTCATTGTTAACTTTATTTAAAATTTACCATTCATTATAAATTTCTTGTTTTTTCTTCATTGTTGAAAGGATTCATATGTTAGCTTCACATAAATGAATGTTCTTTTGTGCTATCCAATAAAAGTTCAAAATTTTTATGGAAACATCACTAGAAGAAATTTGGAAATAAATGATGACAAATTTAGTTATAATGAACACATGCTACTACAAACCCTATAGTCATGTTGAACAAGTGATTAAAAAACAACCAAAATTCCAATATGTGCATGTACAGTCACATTGCTAGTCACATATCGCTTCTAATGAGGATTTTTCATGCATGGATTGGTTGTAGGATTATGCGATTACACATACAATTACATAAAATATATGGGGCATCATTAAAAAAATCAATTAAATTTGAATGATTTAATATATTTTTAAAAATCACATATATTAAGTAAATTATTTATATTCATAAAAAATGCAATATAATCATTCATGTTATTGGTAATTTCATAATTTATCATTCTATGAATTGTTGACACATGTCACTATGTGGGCAAAAACCTAATTTAGGTAGCTAAGTAGGCAACCTAGTCTAACTACCTAGGTGGGCCTAGATAAGCACCTAACTTAAGTAGCCTAGTTATGTAAGGTATATATGTGGTACTCAACATACCATCTTTGACCATAATTATGTCACTTGTGAAGTTTAATCCTTAAACCCCAAGGATTGATATCAACCCACCCCACGTGATGTGAAAATACATTAAGATGCATTTTATTTAACCCATATTGATTTTAAACTTTGCACAAACATCAATTTTGATATTTCATATTTTATTGATTTTTGTTCAAATAAAAAAACTAAAATTTTATTTCTAAAGTGATAAGGATTCAATGGAAAAACAAATTCAAACACATGATTTACACATGGAATTTTTTTTTATGAATAATTTTATCCCCACATTTTAATCCTTCATTTCATTTTTTAAAAAATGATTGTAATTTATCATAATTTTAATTAATTGACATGTAATTGTTATAACTTGATAATATATCAATCGCATTTTAAAAATAAATGAAATTATATCATTTATATTATTTATGATGTATAATATTATTTAAATTTAAATTTTTAATCTAATTTTCTATTAATTCTAAATAATTAATGAATTTGATGGAAATTTAAATTTTATATTTTTACAAATATAATATATAAAATTTACCTTAATTATTATCAAAATCTTATGATCAAGTAAATGATATGTTTTTTAGACATCTTAAACCTTTATTTGATTTTAAAATAAACCATATTTGATTATGATTATAATACGTTGTAATTTTATTGATAAAATGTAAGTCAGATGTATAATATATAATTAAACAATCATCATATGTATTATTTATAAATAGATCATGACTCAAATATATTTAATAAAAGTATAATAATTTGTACTATTAATGTCAATAAACATTGCAAAATACCAATAAATAATTAAACATAACTTGATCATTAAAGAAATATTGTAAGTCCCAAGATTCCACCTATGTTTTAATCATCAAGGCATTGTAAATGGAAAGTTGATTAACCCCAATCGCCATGAGCAGTTGTAAAAGCAATTAACAAGTTTTCATCCATTCAATTGTGGATGAAAAATGTGCACTTTCATTTTATTTTTCCATCTAAACATGTAATGGTCACAAACTATAGTTGCATTTGCAACTTCGTTTGGTTATATCAACATTGTAGTTGCATATGTTACTAAAATAATCACATATATGACTATACACATTTACAATTAAAATTATACATAGGATGAACTTAATTGTAGTCATAAAAATAGTTGATTTGTACACTAATCACATCTATAAAGTCATAACCATATGGTTGGAATGGACAAGAATGTTTTTGGTGAATGATTGAAAAAATGACACAATGACTTTCATAAAAATTCAATGAAATTTATCGTTGGGGTATGGTACCATGTCATAGTAAGGACATTTCCTTATCAATTACCATTATAAGAGAAATGTGATGTACATACTAGAAAAAAGTTTGAGAAGCCATCTAAACTTGAGAGTAAGGGATGAATGAAATAGAAGAGTTTTCAAAACTTTTTTTTCAAACACTTATGGTCACATTCAAAAGCTCAAGGTTTCAAAAGTTTAAAGATTCAAGAAAAAAAGAAGGATTTATAATGCATCCAAATCTTAAAATGAAGGAACACGATGAATTGCATCAAATAACTAACATGCAATTAATGAATATAAAAATTATAATATGGATTGACTAAAGGCAACAAGTGTTGCCCATCATGATAGTTTGTAGACAATAAGCATAACACCTTTCAACTAGGGAATTATGCAATCAATCTATGCTTATCAAATTTATTACCAACTTGCAACTCCTTTGTGTAATGTAAGTCACATGAAATGCAAAATATAATGAGGTTTATTGATAATACAAAATTGAGTTCACATAAATTTGCTTCTCTCAATCATAATGGATCTTTCTTTCCTATGATTTGACAATTATGTTGTGGTTGTTCTTTCATTATTTAAAGTTTGTATTTTAAGTTAATTGAATAATTTTTTAAAAATTCACCTCTATTGAACAAATTCTTTTCCATGCCCATTCCTTAAGATTCAAGTTCGAATTTTCATTGCATCCATCTTTTAAAAGCCATGTTATCAAGGCTTGTTTGTGGGAGGGGAATTTGGACTTAATATCAACATTTTTTGGGTTGCATATAAATTAACTTTTGAACTTACGTTTCATGAAATTTTAGTCATTCATATTCAATGACCTTTAGTTATATATTGTATCTAGTTTTTCAAAATTGACTATGATTGATTTACAATGATATTTCTTACATTTGAATAATTAAGAAAAATTCTACCTTGTTTTTTTCAATTATCCCCACCCATTTCCTTTTCAACAATTAGTTTAATTATTAAAGTTCTAAGATTATAACACAATTTACGATTGCATGGCATTCTTGCCATTTCTTGTGTTTCATCTAGTTATTAAACTTTTCACATGACTCCTTATTTGGACATGCTTACCACATTTAGCTAGATTGTCCATCCTACCAGGACAAGGTCTACTTCAAAATATAGAGAATTAATTTTAAATATTATACGTGTTCTGCAAATAAGGACCAAGTGAAACATAATCACATATTATAAACATCAAGTTATGAAGTGAATTTAAACTAATTAACAAGGAAAAAAATTCATGCTTTCACCTTTAAGTGTTTAAAATTTAATACCTACTAATAGGAGGATGGATTATAAACACATTTAAAGACCTTTGATAAAATTCACTATTTAAGGAACATCCATAAAATTCATTAATTATCAATTTTAGATGAAAAAGATGTTGATGGATCAATGTCACAATTCAATTACATCCATTACAAGTCAGATTTTGTAAATTATCAAAAAATACCTTGTTAAACATTATGCAATATGATGGGTCAATGTGTAAAATTCATGATAAAAATTTGTTGAATTATTCAATTATGTTGACTTTAGTTCTAACAAAGTATGAAAACAAGGTTCACATTGAACCTTGTTGTGTGCTACTAAATCAAACACTTAGAAAAGCATGCACATAAATTACAAAATGAAACCCATTTGCAACTATACAAATTCAAGCCCAAGGTGCAAACACAAAATGAAACCAAAACTTAACACAAATTGTGCCTCACATTTTTGTCATGCTCTCAAATATCATAACATCAAATTTGTAACTCTAAAAACATTCCTTGGGGACAAACCCTCCTTAAACATGAAAAGACTAGAACTTTGGTTCATATTCAATGGGGCTTCCAATAACACATAACTACAAAAAACTAATATTATTTGCAATAAATATCCAAGAACTTATTTCACATTGAAGAATGCCTTGAACCAATAGCATATAAATTTCATTCTTGACAATAACCCTAGGATGACCAAAAAGGATGCCAAACATTTTCACTTTCATCCATCTTTTCCCTACCCATTTTAGTTTCCACCTAAATGCAAAATTCAATATTTTGATTTTTGCCAATTTTTTTTTCAATTTTGACTATCATATTGTACTCATTGAATTTTATTTAACTTGAATATTAATTTGATTGAAAATTTAGGCTCGTTGTGGCCAGTTGTAGGCACATTGTGGCACTTGAAGGTAATATTAATGGTGTATAAAGTGCCCTCCAAATACACCAAGAAATAATACATCATGAAATTTACTGGAAGTGAGAAACAAAGAATTTTCAAATAATTTGAAAAGTGGGGGGTAGTAGGTTACCTACCCTATAGGCCTTGCTAATACCATTAGTACCTTGGCAGCTTCAACACATGTCTGTATAATAATTATTTAATTTTGAAATTTGAAATTTCAACAATGAAGATTCAAAGCTTTTCCTTCACCAAATTTATTTTTTTGAAATTTATTTTTTCCTGAATATATATATATATATATATATATATATATATATATAATAATTTTTTTTTGGGAAATTTTCAATATTATTGAAAATAATATAATTAGTGTCCAAAGCTGCTAAGGTAGTAGGGTAGCCTCATACACACCCATTTTCATTCATTTAACTAAGTACTTATTTTCCCTTTTTTTTTTCTCTTTGAAAAAAAACAAAGAGCTACTAACAGGTGTCGAAAACTGTTAAGGATTTAGGCGGGTAAAACTCACACGCTGGTGGTGGCAAGGCTACCCTTCAGTTAAGTTAACAGACTTACTAACTATTCCAGTTCCAGTTAACAGTTACGTAGCAACAAACGGAATACGGTTACTAAAGGAGGTAACTAACTGAACCAGGACTTTTTGACGGGTGCCGGTTAGCCGGTGATGATGAGCAGAGGCGGGAAACTTGAAACCCGTTAACTTCCCCCCCGCCGCGGCCGCGGCCGCGGCCTCGCCCGCCCGCGCGGTCCATTTCTGGGCGCATTGACCGATGGACCTGCTTTTGTCAGACCGGGCATGGCAGGAATTTGTCGCCATTTGGGCCCACCACACAGGAGCTGACACGTCGTTATTTGGCCTCTCGAATTAGCCATTTGTAGCGTACCTTTTTAGTTGTACGCTCAATTTTACCGCCCAATGAGAACGCGCCAAGAATTTGTACGCTTCCAGATCGAGGAATCCACCAGACTGGCACGAATGAGGAGTCGACACCTGGGCTTCTACAAATGGGGTTTTTTTAAGGCCGTTGTCGGTTTCTATCTCACTTGCTGTGTGTGAAAAGGGGTTCAAACAGTTTCGCATTCAATTGGGGTAGGTAAGTGCCCTGGAATGGGCACACAATTAACTCAACGGAAAAGTGCGGGGTATTAGCGATTTAATGGCCTAGGGGAAAAAAAATCATTTTTAGGGGTAAGAGCCAATCAACCTGCGCCAAATCAGCAAAGAAGACTCCCCCCTTTGGCGCTATCCTAGACCGGAGGTTGCCCATTTGAAAGGGGTAAAAGGCTTAAAAATCAAAAGCCCGCGAAAAAGTGAAGTAAACAAATACTTACGAGTTCACACACTCGATTATCATTTTTTGGAACTTATGGACTGGGGTTAATTATGAACTGCCACTTTAGTTAGTTTTATTGGCATCACTTTTGGCCATCCCCCATTATTTGGCCCCTTTTTTTTTTGACCCCCCCCCATTCATGAATCAATTGCCTTTGTTACACTTGCCAGTTCTTGAGTAGTGCCATTTTATGGGAAGTTAATGTGAAACGTGTTAAAATTTGTCATCTAGCAACGCCTAGGGGCTTTGGGGGTTGGTAATCAAGCATTCGCTTCTTGTCCAATCTGGGTAGTTTTAAAAAGGGGCTTTTGGCCAGCTACTTTGTAAGGCCAAATTTGGGTCTTGACCAGATTTGGGAAGTGGAAAAAACCACAATAGGTAGCTCAAAATGCAAGGGAAAATCTTCCCTTTCCCCCTTGTTTCGGGCCTTTGAGCTTATGACCATTTGTCCCTTTCCTCTTTCTTTTCACTCCCATCCTCTTTTTGTTGTGTTTTGTTGTCATAAAGGTCTGGTGGGTTTACATCATTTGTCTAATGGACATGGAAACCCATCCTATCAACTTTGTTGGACGTGTTCATGTTAGGAATTCACGTTTCTTTAATGGTGATTGACATTGAAGTTTTGCCTATAATGGATACATTTGTCAATGCCAGTAGTTGAGAGAAATATTTAGATGTGCATACTTTTAAGGTAAGTTTTCATGCAATGTGATACTTTTAAGCTAAGCTTTCACACACATAGGCCTTCAACATTTATTCTACGTGCAAAAGGATATGCTTTGCATTTCGGGTCATGCTAGCAAAAACAATTCAGGAATTCATTGAATTTGCTCTTGATTTTAAGGACCATGTTTTGGATTTCTACTTCAAGAGAGACACCTAACCACAATAAAGCTTGTAAAGAGGGCTATTTGAACCTAAGATGGATTTGCATGCCCATTAGGTGTGGCAAGGGTCCTATCAAAGAGGTAGTAGGTATGGCAATTATCAATGCTACATACTTCTTACCTCTTTGATAGGGCATTTCTAGGAAAAAGAAATAGGTTTGTAGGAACTTCTCCATTAGGCTTGCCATTGGCGATTCTCAATTTAAGGGACCTTCATCATTCAAATAAGAACCTTTGTGCTTTACCCTAGGCAAGGCTTGCTTACACAATTTGTGTGCCAAATTAAAAAAATGAATGGTCCCTGTGTTTATTACAACTTATAAAACTTGTTAGTCATTCGAAACTTAAAACATAATGTAAAGGTAGATCATGGTTTATAATTGAATTTTGTGAATTGGAATGCTTTGTACTAAACATTATTTTCGAAGTATCTTGATTACAATCAATAATAGAAACACACAATAGTTTCCATAAGTTTCTTGTTGGATCCTTGTGACTAGATGGTATCTTGTATCACATTAAAAAAATTTGCAACACATAAGGTTGATTTGTTTCCAAAAATTCAACGAAATAAAAAAAAAATATATTTTTTGAAATTGCCCATGTAATATGGTAACTAGTTCTACAAATCATGAGGTGTCTTTTTATTGAACTTCAATTTCATGTAGGTAAATTTGTAGAGACTTTGTTGTAAGAAACCAAAATAAGAACATAGGAAAAAGTGGATATTAAAGAAGAAAGGACATAAGTTTCAAAAGCTAAATATGCTTAACATATTCAATTTTTTTTGGGTTGTGTAGAAAAGCCTTTAAAACTTCTTTTTTAATGTTTAAATTAGACTTATCACTTAAGAGTTGTGTTGGATAAGCTTCAAAGAGGTGCACTGTAAAATGAAAATTAAACATTGTCCAAATTAAGAACTCAAGAAACTAAACTCTCAACCTTTATGATATATAAAGCAAATAAGGAATGTGTTTGGTTATTATGTAGGGTACATAAGGCACTTGGTTCTTTTTAATGTTGGTTAGGTTTGGGTTTTCACTTAGGTTTAGTGAATTTTTAAGGTTTGGGACTTCGTAGAGATTCAACCCAAGGCAAATGGATCTCTTTAAGATGTTGACTTCGTTTCAACTTAACAAAATTGAAGGGGGTTAAATCTAAACTTGGACCTAACCCAACAAATCTTGATTTCTATTTCATTGTATCTAGGTCTGGTAAGGTTTACGATCAAAACCTTATAACAAGTTCAACAAGTTTGAATTTATATTTAACATAACATGTTTAAACTATCAAACCACCGTGCTATCACATATGTTGTGATAATTCATGTGCATTTTTTATTATTATTCTTAATTGTCTTTCCTTTCCCTTTTCATATTCAACACATTGTTGTCACCAAAAAAAACCCAATATTTTTCTGGCTACAAGGTTTGATCAACAAAAAATAAGAAACACAATTGTAAAAACCAATAGAATGTTCACACAAAAAAGTTATAAAAACATTAAATTTATATGTAGGTCACTGCCTTGCTTAGTAAACACATGAAATAAAGACTACAGGCCTTGAAGGATCAATAATCTTTGATTTCACTTTCATGAACCAACTAGTCATGTCTATGGCAAATTCTAACAATTATAGAACATCCCAACCTCACATGGAATTGTTCCCCAAAACAAGTACAATAAACAAAACCCTATCACCCAATTTGTTTAGGAAATTGAACAAGAAAAGAAACAACATCTAGATTTGTCATCAACATAAATTTTCAACCCAAACCCATATTTCTTTTCAAAGCCCAATTTTTCCTTCAAAGTTCCAAAAGTGCAAATTTTTTTTTCAAAACAATAAAACCCAGATTTTTCTTTCAAAGCTCCCACAACATTTTAAACATGTCAAAATGAGTTGCGACTCCAATCACTCACAAAAACCTTGGTGCAATTCGTCATTTCTTTCAACTTGGCCCTTAAATGTTACCTTTAAATCTATATTTCTCTAAGTTCATAACACAACATAAATATATAACCTTCAAAGAAAGAGTTATAAATCTTTGATAACATGCACATTCATCCCCAACAATCCACCAAGAAATCTTAGATTGGTTCTCTTGGATTTCAATACACCCAAGGAAAACTAAACAAACATGAAAAGAAAAACTTGATTCTATTTTTGTCCTCAATCTTCTCGGAATTGACATACTTATCTTGAATAACCCCATCATTCCATAATTCACATCCCACCAAATATAGCACAACACAACACATACACTACCCTAAACCTCTAAACATCAAAAGCAAGAAAACATAAACAAATGTTGAACGTCATTGAAACAAAATTCACCATAACAATGTTGTCTCCAATAACCTACAAGAAACTAAACACCAACAAAATGCACAAGAAAACGACCACATGACTTCTCCTCCACATAACCATCAACTTTTAAAAGTTTGTTATTTTCTAGTTTTCAATCGTTGTCAATTTATCGGCTTCATCCAAATATGGCTTCATCCACAACCCTAATTTTGGGTCACAATACAACCTAGAAATTAAAAATTCCACCTAACACAACCATTTTCACTTTCCAATTTTTTTAAAATTTTGAGAACAAAGTTTTTTCTTTAAAATTATTTAAAAATGACCTAGGGCTTCTTGCTAAATAATTTTTTTTTAGCCTTTGGGATTGTCTCAATTATGATGTAAAGAACTTATTCTAAGTAAAGGAATATTTAAAACCTATTTTGTCTTCAAAATCATAGAGTCATTTCTTACTATGCATATTGTCTTTTCTTTCCATGCTCCCTTCTCTTCTTCTTGTCTTTCTTTTGAACTTCCAATTGCTTGAATTATGATATAGTCAATTTAACTCTATACGTATTCAATTAACTCAAGTTCACATGAATTATGAAATGAGATGGTAAGTAGGAGATTCATTCCCTTGAATATTGGTCTATTACAAAGCAATCCACCACATACATTTATGATAATTAGTAATTTACCTTGGACCCTCTAATAAAAAAGTGCCAAACCTTTCATCTTCACATTGTGCTCTAGGTAGTAGAGTCAAGAATACACTTAGGGTTAGGAGCTAGACTAACTCCGGATCTCACGAGTCTTATCCATGTGAGAACCTTCAAATTGGGGAATTAACAATAAGAAGTTTTGATCCCGACCTAAAAATCCTCTACAAGAAACCAAACTCATTCAAGATATTATAGCTCTATAACTAATCTCAAGTTTCAACACAAGCCCAAAAATTATGAACTATCAAAAATCCTCATATAAAAGTAGACCTATTATTACTATTACCAAAGGGGCCTATTAAAATCCCTTAAGCTACTATACTCTATAATGAATCTAAACACAATATCTTCGTGCAAAATATGAAGTCAACATTTTGAAAATCATCATAATTATTGAAGGCTACATTCTAAATAATTTCACTACTCATTTTTGACTTTATTTTTCTGGTAATATTTGGTAGGTATGGAGGAAAAAAACGAAAGAAAATAAAAATCAGAGTAGGTCTTAGGCCCGGTTCCGCCTTGCACAGGCCCTTATTATTCTGGTTAAGCCCTTAACATAGGCCTTTACCCTACTGTATCTAGGGTACTTAACTACATAGCTGTTACGCAACACACGCTTCTGCCACGTGTTCCTAGTCATAACTCGAGCGCTTTTCCGCTGTGGAAGCGCGGCTGCCAATCACAGCGCTGCATTTCAAACGTGGCGGGCCAAGCCTCGTGGCACTGAACCCCCGCCCATCGCTCTCTTTTGTATTTGCGCGCGCGCGCGCGCTCGCTCGCTCCCTCGCGCTCAGTTTTGAGACTTACCGCCATCGCTTGCTACTTCAAGCTTCATCTTTCTCCACTCTATGCACTCCTGTACAGGTCCGTGAAGCTGATTTTCAGGTCCCCACTAGTGCACCTCGCGATCCATTAAAGCTTCTGGTAGGAAGTTTTTGGCGTAGTCTTCAGTTCAGATTATATCGAGCGCCTTACATTTCTTCTTTTGTTGTCTTGTCTCGTCTTGTTTTGTGTTCTCCACGGTGAATGTTTTTCTTTGTTCCAGTCGGGAATCTTAAGTCCTCGGTAGTAGAAATTTGATGTTAGCTTTTCCTGTTCATATGTCTTTCTTTTTTTGGAGGGTTTGATTGCCTGCTTTCATGGTTCAGGTGTTCTTCTTCTTCTCCGTGTTCTTCTCGTGGTTTCGACAAAGGTGTGTTTGTGGGTGTTGGAGAGTTTGTAGGTTTACTGGCACTCGAGAATTCTTTGGTCAATGTTTTGCCTTTGATGCAGAGGTTGAAACAATCTGCTGATAAGGTTTATGGAAAGTAATGCTCTTCTGCGTTGATCGTTTGCATCGACAATGCGGGGTTCTTTTAGGGGGAGAGTTGTCTGATCAAGTTTTAACTCCAATGGACTGCCGCGGACTTAACATTGCAATTGATGCCAAAAACCTTGCTTTTTAGTGTTCCACGTTTGGCTTAAGCATTTCGATGAACGCCTTCTACTGATGAAGCATTGGAGTCTTTCGAAGCAGACGGAGGAAGAATTGGAGCTCCAGTTTCGGATCAGAACCGTTGCGATTGCCAATTCAATGTATTGAATCAATATCTTTCTTTCATTGCCGGCAATGGGAGCATCTGTCGTGTGCAGGGATCGAGAGGATTTGCACTGATTGAGTTCAGGGAGATATCTCCCCGATATATCTTCGGGATCTTCTGGTCTTTCTTAACAGAGTCCGTGTGAAGGCAAGGCGCCTGTGCATGCTCGTGGAGAATGTCAGGATCACTTGAGAGCGGGAGGCGATTGCGTCCGCGTCCTGCAGCAGTTAACGCAACTGTGGCCTCCGAACAGAGTACTGCGAATGAAGGTGTTCAAGACAACGTGAGACGAACGAGAGCGGCAGCCAAGCGAGCAGCAATGGACGAGTCCGCGAAACCCGCAGGTGTTCCCTCACACTCGAAGAAACGTGCCGTTCAGCCAGCCAAGAAGCGACCCGCTCTTACAAACATCTCAAACCAATCCAACGTAGCAACTGCTGCTCCCTCTCGTGTTTCCAAGGAAAGCGCCAAGGCAGCGCCTGTCTTTGCAAAAGCGGATGAGAATGCGGCTCCTGACAGGCCGGATGTGGCTGCACAGGTCAAAGCCGAGAAAGTTCCGTCCGACTCAGCTCTGCAGGCAAGCTCTGCAGCCATTTCTTCTCTCAACCGACGAACAATGCAAAACTTGTACATCTCTGCTGAAGAAGCCGATCAAGCACGATCAGGTACTATGCCCCCAGTTTCTTTCACTTTCTCGTACATCTATCGTTTCGGAGGTGTTTTTTCTGCTGAAAGCGAAGGTTTGGGCTTGCCAATGATATGTTGCACTTTTTCAATGGGAGGACAGGAAAATTTTCCCTTGTAAAGCAATCTGAGCCCTCACTGAAGCAACTTGTTGTCGGGGAATTTGATGGTAGGCTCTCAGGGAATGTACAAGAAATGTCAGCATTTGGGAAGTTTTTAGTTCTCATGTTGGATGTGGTTGGTTGCAGATTGCCTTGCAGAGGATCTAGCCTCTTCAGAGGCATCAGGATGGTCGAACAAGCTGAGCTTCCAAGATATTGATAATGACCACTCTGACCCGCAGATGTGCAGCACTTATGCCACAGACATTTATGAGCACCTGCGAATGGCAGAGGTTTGACTCAGATGTTTCTTGGTGCTTCCAAAAAATGGGCTTTTGTGCTTACATGATGTTGATAAGTGCTCTGACATGTGGAGACTGAGTTATATCATCTTGAGGTAAAGCTTGAGCCTCTTATCGTGTTGTGCAGATCAAAAGAAGGCCTGCGCCTAATTTTATGGAGTCACAGCAAGATATCAGCACAAGCATGCGGGGAATTCTTGTGGACTGGCTTGTTGAGGTGAGTTCTTTAGGACATTGAAGTTAAACTTCAATGTGTGAAAATGATCTTGCAATCTGAAGGTTGTTGCAAATCCCTATTGATGATTTGCTAGTGCTAATAAGATGACTGGTGCATAACTTGTATTGATTTGCAATCTGCTTTGTCTCAATGTAGGTAGCAGAGGAGTACAAGCTCGTACCTGACACTCTCTACTTCACCATTTCATACATAGATCGCTACCTCTCTGGCAATGTGGTTGCTAGGCAGCGCTTGCAGCTTCTTGGAGTTTCTTGCATGTTAATTGCTGCGTGAGTTCATGCTCATTAATTCACCTTGGTCACTGTTGTTCCAATAAGAAGTTTTTCCACAATGTGCACTGTAGGAGTTCTTATTTATTGTGGCGCAGTTCTCATTCTTTCATAATGTGCAATCGTCTATTCTCTAAAGTTTTTTTGGCTTGTGGTACTGATGCCGCATGTTTGTATTTGCAGGAAATATGAAGAGATCTGTGCACCCCAAGTTGAAGAGTTTTGTTACATTACTGATAATACCTATCGCAGGGAAGAGGTAAGTTAAAGGGTCCTCCAGTCCTGTAAATTGTTTGGCAATTCCACTGTTCTTGCTGTCTAGTTTGTCTTAAGGTTTTGTAGTGGAAAATTGACCTCACTATGTTAATGGCATTTAAGGTGATGACTATTCACAACTTGGCTGAATGTAAGGAAGCCTGTTGGATGGTGGTTGAAGATTTCTTCATGCTGTATCAGATTTCTGAGGTCATTTGAATGTCTTGTACAGGTTTTGGAAATGGAAAGGCTTGTTCTGAATCACCTGAAATTTGAGCTTACTACCCCTACTACTAAGAGCTTTCTCAGGTGGGACACTGTCCTGTTCTTGATCTTAGTGAATCTATTGATTAAAAGCTCTCTATAGTCATTGTCAATTGAATGTCCTAACCTTTGCCTTTCTTCTTCGCATCTGCAGGCGGTTTATCAGAGCTGCTCAGACTGGATACAAGGTATTACCACCTCCAATCTCAATAATCTCCCTAAAATTGCATTGAATTGTGAAAAGTTGTCTGAACTTACTCTTACATGCTTTGTGCTGAATCCTTCTGCAGGTGCCGACACTCAATCTGGAATTTCTTGGAAACTTTTTGGCAGAGCTCACCCTTGTGGTCTATAGCTTTTTGCAATACCTGCCATCTTTAATTGCAGCCTCAGCAGTGTTCCTTGCAAAACTCACTCTTGACCCAACTGTGCATCCATGGGTGAGTAACAATATTTCTATATTCATTATCACATTCTTATCTTGTCATAGGACTTTTCCCTGTTACAGCAGGATGGTTTCTGAACTCAAATCTTTGTATTGTTGTGGAGCAGGATTTTACCTTGCAGCACTACACTGGATATAAAGCATCTGAGCTGAAAGAGTGTGTGACAGCTCTCCATGAGCTCCAGTGCAACACAAAAAAGTGTACTCTTCCTGCAATTCGAGAAAAATACTGTCAGCACAAGGTAAATTTGCATTGTACTGCTTTGCCAAATGCATGACCGAGTCTGGCTTTTCCATTTAAGAAACGGCTGTTCTGATATTGATTTCTCTCCTGCAGTTCAAATGCGTATCCAAGCTTCTGCCTCCAACTGTTCTGCCTCCTGAGTACTTCTGTGATATCAAATTGGATTCCTTCCCTGGCAGGACAGAGTCATGACACAAACAACCTACTGGTTCCTCAGCAAGAAGCCGACCGAAAGCCTACTACTAGCAAAGAGGAAAGAGGATTTGTTGGAACCTAGTACCTTGGGCAAACTGATGAAACTCTGGCATTACTAAGCAACATGTGCTTAAAAACAGATGCTTTGATGCTTATTTTCTGAATTCTCTCATTGCTTTGGAACCGTAAAAAGAAGTTGAAGGCATTGGGAGTGTAAATTCAGCAATTGCAAATGTTGTGCAAACCGGTGGCTGTTGAATATCTGTGAATCTGCAGAGAAACTGTAATTGAAACTTCTGAAGCTGTTTTCTGTGAATGTTACCTATTTCTTATATGAAAACTGCGAAATTATATATGACAAATGATATAGCAAGATATTGTATTACAATACTCTGAAGATTATAGTCCTAACCCTAAACCCTAAACCCTTCAGGAGGTTATTTGAAATGATAATAATTGTCAGATTATAATTAATCAATTACTAACTCATGTAATGTTCAAAAATCCGGAATAATTTGCAAATATATTTCATAATTCAAAATGACTAAATCATCCTAACAGCACATGAAAGTCATTGCAAAATCTATGTAAAAAACATTTTGTGATATGTTGTAACTAACGCTATATAACCTTATGCTATATTCTAAATCTATTGCAGTCTTTTGGTAAAGAGAAATAGTTGAACAAGTCCACAACTATCCCCCACATTAATTGAATTGATGTTATCTAGTTTTTCTTCTGAAGTAAATTTTGGCAATGACTTTTAGAAAAGTTGGTGAATTATCTTCTATTACAACTGAAAATTGGTCCAATTTGTATGGATGTATATTTACTAATCATAATGTGGTGTAGAAGAATGTAAATCTACTTATTTCATGCAATTAAATTTGAGTAATTAAACTGTGTTTTCACAAATCCTTTGATCTAAACTTTGTTCATTCAAAACCATGCTTCATTGCATCCACGTCTCTCATCACAATTTAAAAAACTACTTAATTAAAAGAGTAAATAAATGCAAAGTATAAAACTTGCATTTGAACAAATTTTTTAGGTAATAAATGTTTTGGTGATTTAAATGTTTGCATATTAAAATTTTGTTTATCATAGGGATGAGTTTTAATACGATTTTACACTCATGATGTGATTTTCAAGCTGCCATATAATGATATCTTTTCTATGCATGGAATACTCACAAAAATCCTTCTAGTCTATACATTTCAACATAAGGCATGGGTGTTCTTTAGTAATTGTTTCTTATGGGGTGTGGATGAATAAAAATGGGTTAAAATTCTCATCAATAGGTCAACTTTTTTACAATAATTTTTCTGTATTAATGGGATGTCACTTTAATGACTGTTAATCGCGGAAAGTTGTGCTTGTTGGGCATAAGCATGGTAAAGTGCACAACTAAGTCTCCTTGGCAATCTACTTGACAAGTATAAGGAACATAACAACAAAATTCATCATAAACCATTTGTATGTAAAATATTTTTACTTGAATGGTAATAAACAAGATAGTTTTTCATTATTGTGCATTAAAACTTTCAAACTTCACATTGTAAAAGTAGGTTGAAAGTAGATTTCTAAAAATAAAAGTAGATTTTGTAATCTACTTTTCATCTACTTTTTGTAGTGTGGACTTTTGTAAAGTATGTGGTAAGTAGGTTTTAATATTTTTTTAATTTATTTTTTCTATATTAACGCTCTCAAAACTATAATGATAACTATATCCCCAAAAGTAATAGAACAACTAGGTTTTAAAAGTAGACTGAAAAATCACCATTTACAAATTTACCACATGGAAAATGGGGATCTTTTTTGTTTACTTTTGAAAAAAAATGGTCTTAAATATTTTAGAAGTGAATTTTTATAGTAATAATAGAGGTTTGGGATGATTTATAATTATATTTCCACCCATTTTTATGCTTATTTGGTTTTATATGCATGATGTAAGGTAAATCTAGAGACAATCACTTTTTTGGTATACTTTACCATGTTTTTCCCTTGTTGAATAATATGAATATTGAAAAATATAAAATGAGTAATGAAAATTTCCAATATCAAGGTTTGATTTGAATAAATGACATTTAACAACTTCATTCAATAACATTATTTTGATAAAGGGCCCCTTAATTTTCATAAATAAACTTAAATTTTTTATAGTAACAAGGTATTATTAGACATATTTAAAAAACACTCAAATTTTCATATCTTTTTATTTTTGGACATTCAGATTTTAAGGTTGGTTTAAAGTTAATGAGTAAATGAGACATGTAAATGTGATGCAATACATATGTTGTTTAAAAAATGTAGTAACTTATAATACAAGAAACTAAACTTGAAAATGTTAACATGTAATTTTTAAAGATGAAACAAAAAATCTGGCAAAATTTGTACATTTTACAAAATCATGTTTATTTTAAATTGATTAAAAAAACATGCAACATATTGGGGCAACTATAAATACAATACATAAAAAAATTCCAAAAATTCATTTGAAAACTCTTCTTTATGAATTTTGTTTAAGCAAAAGGACCTCAAAAAAGATAATGTTTTTAAACGCAAAATAAACAAATTGACTCATTACATGTCGTTTGAACCCATCAATTAAAGACTAGTTTTTCTTCATGAAGTTAAAGGGTTCAATTCATCATATTTTCACCCTATAAATACATGCATAAGGGGTTAGGTTAAATATTTTTATTTGTTTACTATTTTTAATAAATAAATAAATAATTAATTAATTTTGAAAAATATATTTATTAATTTTAGTGAAAATGCCAAGTCATGTCAACTAGCACTTGCTAGCTTTTAGTCAAAACAAACAAAATGCCTAGTTTGTCAATCAAAATAAACATTCATCCATGTTGAAATGATTGAATTATTAAAACAAATTTCCATTTTATATGCCATCAATTAATGGTTGTTTTTCTATTGTGGAGTTAATTTGTTTAACAATTTGATTTGTCATGAGACCTAGCTATAACATGTTGGTGTAATACTACATGTTTATGAAATCAAATAATGGAAAAAGTGAATGGTTTTTTTAAGGAAACCAACCCATATCCTGAAGAAATCTTAAGGATGCATCCCCAAGAGCTTTTAGGGAAACCAATCCATCTCCTTAAAGAAGAGAGGTAAATATTTTCCTTGACCTTTTCACCAAACAATCCACATCTTAAAGAACTTATAATAGAATAAAGTTAATTATGTTTGGTTGGAGAAGGGAAGGAGATTTCAATTATGGCTAATGAAATCACCAACAATTTGTATGGGGAACAATTGGTCCAAAATCTTCCTCTTTTCAATTGCGGGCCACAAATGTTGTTGCATTTGTGTGTGGTTGAACATTTGAATATCAAATTCGATAACCTATCCACACTATTGACATTTTAATAAGGCCCCATTTTTTAATGTTAGTTTAAGATCCTCAACATATTTCTTTGATATAATCCCAATTGACAAAAGGAAATAAAAGCTTCCCATCTTTCAAGCTTTAACTTTAGGAGCCTTGAAATATAACTTTACAAAAATTTGAATATAAGATTGAAGACTATCTTTTTGAAAAATAACATAGAATAAGAAAAAAACCACTTTAACACATTGTTAAACACCAATTTGTCTTGGACAAGAAATTCCTTCAAAAATATCAATGTAAAAATTAGAACAGTAGTTTCATGTTCCAATTTCACTACAAAGAACTACAATTCTATGCTTACTCTAATAAAATTTAACATTAAGAAAAAACCCCTAGGGAAACAAAAATTTGCCCAAATTTTAGAGCCCAATGTGATTGAAAAAATGGGATGTTTTAGGCTTTAAGGTTATGATAGAATCAAAAATTGGATTGACCACAATAGCATATCTAGAAGTTTAGAAGAATAAGAGGATTTTCAAGTTGGGATGAGGTTATAAGGTAACTAAAAAATACAATTACAACCACAACTATAGAAAAAAGAAACACATATTTTTGGAAACAACAACACATTTAACTAGGTTTGAGCAAAGCTAACTTTTGGAACAAATTAAATTGGCAATACATGTAGAATTCAAATAATGTAAGAACATGGACTAAAACAAAAATGGGCACATCGCCTTTTAGTGTTGTAAAATGTTACAAATCTAAGAATCCTAGAAAATGCATCTAGTAATGTGAAAAGTAAACTTATAACAAGACATTGCAATAATTGAAACTACAAAACAATAACAAAGAATTGAATTTGCATGTACTTGGATTTTTGGAAGTGCCTATTTTTTTTGTTTATGCCAAGGGCTAGATCGTTTCTTCTCATCAATCCTATTGTTTCGTTGATCTACAAACAAGACAAGGTGAAACAAATGTAGCAAATTTCAACTTTGAACAACAATTGACAACCATATTCAAATCACAAAATGTAGCAACATTTGATGTGAAATATTCTTCATTCATTTCAATTCTAACACTTGACATTAGATATAAACCTCCGCTTGTTACCATGAACTCGTTTTAAAGTCCATAATTCATCCTATTGTTCTATCTTGCACCTTTGTTCTATTTTTATTGGGGTGACAAGTATTTCGTTGCTTCCATAGCAGAAGGTGATGGCAAAAGTTGGTTAATTGTGGAAGCATGACACAACACTTGTGCATGGTAGGGTTACAACAACAAATGTTGTAGATTATTCAGTTGCATTGATAACGATTGCAAACCAATCATATTCGAGATGGATACCCAACATATTTAGGACCCTTGTTGATTTTTGGGAACAAGATGCCCTCTTGATGGTTTGATTTCCTTTGGGGATTTGCTAACCATTTTCTTTTGTCACAAGATTGTGAAATTTCACCATTAAATAAAACATTATCTGAACCACTAAATTACTATTATATTTAAATACACAAAGTAAAGTGTATTTTATTTATTTATTTTTGATTAATGAGATTATGAAATATTCAAATAGGGGTTACCAAACCCTTTTTCTGAGAGCAATTTAATTGATTTGATAAATATTCATGATTGTCAATGGCAACTATAATATTTATCATTTGATTTTTTTGAATTCCTTTTTTTTAACAATATTAATTGAACTTATCCATTTAAAAGTTTCCACCATTGTCAAATCTTTGAATTTAAATTTTCTTAATTTGATTTTTAGTTAGATTCTTGTATTGAATAACTTTATCAAAAATTTCAAATTTATTTTTCAATAAAGACACTATGATATACAATGAATTATCATCAATGAATGTGAGGAAACAACAATATGAAAATGTGTAATTGTCTAGAATGGACAACATAGATCTAATGGAATTAGTCCAACAATTCATTTTTTCCAATAATTCATACATTGCACTATTATACATAAAGTTAGCTTACCCTTATCAAAATTAGTTAAACCTATATTTTTCATACATTTGAATTAATGTAATTTTATTTTATCGTGGGACAAGTGTTGTCTTACACTCATGTCCATGTATTAATTATGATTATTGCCACTATTGACATTTGACTATTTATGTTAAAGAACATACAATTTGTTGTTTTTGGTGACTAATATGTTTGTTTATCATTTTGGAATTGCCTTTGTGGTCTTCAAGATTTCATAATAAATATGTTTTAATTTCAAACAAAAAAAAACACTAAATTTGATGTTATCAAACATTAACATTATTAACCCATTATAGATTAGATGCAGATTAATACTATAAACTTATTAAAAAAGTTATTGGTCACATATTTATTGGTTAGTTATTAGTCATATATTTAATTTTGAATTAATTTTACAAGACATGATTGTCTACCATTGATTAATATTAAATTATTAATATAAATAGATTTTTCATGTATTATTTTATACATTCAATGGAATAACATCAAGAACATGTACATGAAATGTAAATGTTTCATTTAATTGGATTGTTGTGCGAATTTTGAGGGGTAAGAGTATGTGTCCCATTTGGCAAACATCTAATCAAAAATAACATAAAAAAGCATATAGTGAGAATGGTATAGTCACATTTGAAGACAAGGTCTTCAACATAAGCAAAATCTTTAATTGAAAATAAGATTTACCTGTAATAAATAAATACCACTAGGAGAAAATGTTTTTTTTGAATGGAAGAGTTTTCAATTGCATGTTTTCAACTATGTTAGGAATCCACTATTTTTAATATTTACAAATTCCATGTGATTACCAAGTAAGCTAATCCACCTACTAATTTGGTAGATAATTCAAAATGACTTTTGATTCAACAACCACTTTTGAAATATTCTTGACATCAACAAACTTCTTAGTTAATCTATATAGTCAAATATATGTAAATTAGAGATATGATGTTGTGAAGCGTCATGCAACTACTAGGTCATGTGATTACATCACAAGTCATTTGTTTTTAAATAATCTTGTTTTAAGGATGGGTGAAATGTTGTGCACATTTGCAACTTTGAATATAAGTTAGACCTTTTTAGGCTACCTACATGTATGTAGATTAAGGTACTTATTACATAAGGTGGGTGCAAGTTAAGGAAAACCATGTTTTGCGTCACACTTAAGGTTTTTGTAGAGTGTCATGCATTAACATATCATTAACATGCTATAAAATCATCATTATGCCAAATTTTCCAATGAATTAAAATTTTCAACTTGAATAAGAAGACATCTGCATAAAAAAATATAACATGTATTCTCCAAATAAAAAATATTGGATTTTTGAAGTTGAAAAATATGGATTGGTTTTTTGTTTATGGCTTGATACAAAAACATTTTTGTTTATGAAAACTTTTAGTGTTATTTTATAGAAACTCAATATATGATATATTAAAGAATAACTGAATAGATGCAAAAAAATTGTTAGAAAAACTTTAACCCAAAAGAAGATATGGACTTTTAAATGTCTTAAAATGAACCTTATTTTCAAAAGTCCATATCATATTCATTTATTAATGGATTTCAATTTTTTTTCCTCTTTAACATGCATGTTAAAGAGTTATGTAGTTGGGTTTCTATTCACATAATCTTTATTATCTCATTAACCACATTTAATCCCTCACTTACATAATGATAACATAGTAGATTGCAATTTTAACACTACCAAATGGATTTTTTTATGGACTATTTACTACCAAAATTGGTTCACCTTACCTTGCAACCACTCCATAAGTAAATATGCATAGGTATAGATATGTGTATACTATGGTATTTAAAATATTTAATTTACATACTTAAGGTACTTATATGTACTTAACTTAAGTATGTAAATGGTTTAAATTTAATTAAATAATTTAAGTAGAAACTGTAATTTTGGATGTATAAAAATAATTTAACCACATGGCCTACGTCTAAGCCTAACTTAATTGCCATGTGTCCTAAATCAAAGTCTAATTTTAAAGGACATGTGGCATGATTTAGGGTTAAGCTTAAATGCCATGTGGCTCAAGCTTAACCTAGGTGCCACATAGGTTGCCTAGGTTTAGGCGTAGAATAAATGGCCTAATTTAAGTTTAACTTATGCGCCACATGGTATGGCCTAGGTTAAGGTTTGGCCTAATTGCCATTTGGCTAGGGCTAGGCTTAACCTAGTTTATGTCTAATTTATGCATCATGTGGTTCAAATTTAAGCTTAGCCTATGTGCCACATGGTCTATGTTTAGGCTTAGCTTAAATGCCACATGGTGTGGTCTAGGTTTAGAAGTAGCCTAGGTGCCACATGGCATGGTCAAGGTTTAGGGCTAGACCTAGGTGCCACATGGCTTAGGTTTAAGCTTCATTTAAGTTTCAATGGCCTAGGTCTAGTCTTGGCCTATGAAGCATGTGGCATGGGTGAAAGCACAGTCAAGTAAACCAATTAGTGTCGTTGTTTACGTTGAATTACAAGCACCTTAAAGTATATCATAAAATCATCAAACATGTAATTTGGTTGGGTAAAAAGATTGAAGTTAACATGGTTCTTGATTTTATGTGAAAAAATATGATAAAAACATATTGATTCAATAATTAAGTAAGATTATTGTGAATGAAAGTAGGTGCTTGTAAATGTCCTATTTCATAAAAGTAGGTGAAAGTAGATTATAACAACGTCCAAACCAAAATAATAATAATGGTACCCTTAAAGTATACCATAGATTTTGTAAAAACATGTAATTTAGAAATGTTATATTTGGTTTTTGGAAATGAAGTAAGTTTAAGACATTTAAATATTTAATTTTCAAATGCATTATTTACACACTTTTATGATGTAATTGCTTTTGATTCTTATGAAATTTTGATTCTTATGATGTCAATTGAGGCTTCATAGTTTTACATTGTGATAGGAGGAGTTATTGAATTATTTTCATGTTTAGATGTGAAAATCACTATTTTTGAATTATAGAAGACTAATTTTGTGGTTTACTTGATTGTGCTTTCACCCACATGGCTTAGGTTTAGGCTTAAGTGCCATGGGGCTGTTGTGGTTTAAGCATATAAGTGCCACATGGTTTGAATGATATGGGTTTAGGTGCCACTTAGCCTAGCTTTAGGCTTAAGTGTCATATATCATATGTGGTTTAGGCATATGTGCAATGTGGCCTAGGTGGTTTAGGCCTAGGTGCCATGTGGCATATATGGTCTTGGCATAGGTGCCACATGCCCTATGTGGTTTAGGCTATGTTAATTAATAATTTAAATTGATTAATAAGTAGTAAGTTAAGTTAATATGTAGTAGGTTAAACTATATAAGTAAGTATGTAATAATTAAATAGGTAGATAGATAGGTAGTTGATAGTAGATATCATGTAATGGTTTTGGTTAAATTATAATTCAACTAAAGTTTTTATCCCATAGGGTAGATGTAAGTTATGGTGGATCATTTTTTAGATGAAATGATGTTTTTTCCATGGGTACCTTTTATTCAAATGCATATGGTGATTAATATATCCTTAAATCTATTAATTGAGACTTGGATGTAAATTAAAATTTTCATTATGAAGAGAATTGTGTGGTTATTTATTGATGAAAAAATCATTTGTTAGTAGTAATGGACATTTGAATTCAAAAATAATGGACTGGTTGTTTAATTGGAACATCACAAAATGGAAACAATTATATTTATTCACATTCCAAATTTTCTTTTTGGGATTCAATATATAATGTAATACAAAATGATAAAACATAAAAGGAAACTTTTCTTTGAAAACCTTAACCATTAATAGTTAATGAAGTCTTTTGAATGGTTAAAATTTGACCATATTTTCATAAGTCCATATGAATTGTAATTTTTGTTTGTTATTCAATTTTTTTGGTCCAAAAAAATGTGTTTTTGAAAGTTTTAGATGGGGCATTATTTTTTTGGACTTTGTGGGGTTTCCTTTGAAGACTTCCAAATTAAAAAATGACATCACCTACATTAAATAAAAATTTTCACATAGATTTGGGAAGGTTTGTAAGTGATTGAACATGTATTATTCAAAGATTAAAATAATAGTATAAAAAATAATAATAACCATGTCCATTTGAATTATTTTAAAGAATCTTGTATGGACTTATAGGGCGTGTAATTTTTGTAGCTATTGAGCCACTTTATTGTGCATTCACCCCATATTGTTTGTTTTCCATATTTTTGCAATATATAAAAAAGTGCATTATAAATGTTGGAGAAACAAAAGAAACATGAAAATAATATTGCCATTCAATTTGATGAGCCAATTAAAAAGTTCAACCATAAAGTTAAACCCAAAATCAAATATGATTGTTTAATTAGGTGCCATATGGCCTAGGTTTAGGCCTATTTTATGTATCATGCGGCTTCGATCTAAGCCAAGTGTGTAAGTCTAAACTTAATTTAGGTGCCATGTGGCCTAGGTATGAACATAATTTAAGTGCTTATGTGGAACAAAGTCTTTGTTTAGCTTAAAGTCCACATAAGCTATTAGGGTTTAGCATAGCCTAGGTGTAATGTAGTTTCATTTAGTTGGTGACCTATGTCTAAGCCTACCCTAGGTGGAATTTGGTAGAATTTAATTTAGGTGGCCAACTAATGTTTACATGCCATGTGGTTGAACTTAGCCCTATGTTTAGGTGGCTTAGGCTAGGCTAGGTGGTTTATGCTTAAGTGCCATGTGGCCTCGTTAAACCTTATGTTTAAATGATTTAGCCTAGGTGCTATGTGACCTATCCTATGGATGTGGATACCCCATGTGTTATTAAATTATTAGTTGAACCTTCTTTTAGTTTTTGTTAGAAGATCATTGAACATGCAATTCAAAATTTGATGATGTCGTGCCACATCAACGAAAGAAGTTCATCCACTAGTGGGTTACAATTGAAAACAATCGTTGATCATAGTGGTAAATGTTGAATGTAACTAAAGTGGCTATTGTTAATAGTCATGACACATGATTGTTGTTTTCAATCGCAATGTTGTTTTTCACTTGTACTTGTTGAAATGTTTTGGTGTGCAATTGGAAAAAAACATGGTCTTAGTTGCAAAAATCATTTTCTAACTATAATTTTGTTTTCAATTACAATTATAGTTCAAAATGAGTTGGAAAGTGAGTTTGACATGAACCCTAAACCCTAAACCTGTGGAAAATAGCTCACTTTTTTAGAAAGCACATATATGTGTACTTCTGATTAAAACTAATACAAGACACATACATGTCCACAAACTGACCACAAAAAAAACATGATTTACATGCTTGCTGAGCCATATTGGGTGGGGAGGGAAAGAAAAATAAAGTGACATATTAAATGCATTCACATTAAATCCAGGTGTCCTTGGGTGTTTTTGGCAATGAAACCAAGAGAATTCTTAATGGGAACCATACCAATCAGTTTCATTTTCATTGTTCAAACTTCAAATTAGGGACCTCATGGGCAAGATGAGACAGAGTGACATTGTCATTAGCACATTACAGTATTGATGTATTCATTGAGCTTTCGTCATGTGAGGAGTATTTGCACAAACACCAGTCATGGTGAAGGGCTGAACAATTTGTCATAACAAACAATAATTGTCCTAAGCAGCAATTCTGCACCACTAGTAGGCTAGTCTACTTTGCTTTATTGCCATTATGGCTGGTGTCCCCCTCCCAAACCCTAATCAGATTCAGTGATTGTTTCACTGGCAAATTTTGGTCTAATTCTGACCTGACAAATATGATCTTTAGTGGAATTTTAGTGGAATTTATTTGCCAGATTTTGATTTGTTTCCCAGGACTCTCTAATTTTATGGTAAGGTAGCCAAGAGTATATAGAATGATCCTTCTTTCATATATGGCATACACCAAATTTGGCTAATATTTTTCTGGATGATCACCACCTTGGCTACATCACAATTGGCCAAAAAAAAAGTCTACATCAAAATAGTTGTAGGTTTAGGGTTCAGAGAAATGCGCTCTCACAATTTCACAGCAATACATGTGATTAGAATATGGATGGGTGGATTCCATAGAAACACACCATCATTAGGTTTAGGTTACTCTCCAAACTCTGTACACAAGGATGCTAATTCCATTCTATGTAAGAACTATGAGCTTTCTTATGGCTGATGCTTGGAACTTTAGAACCTGTTTCCTTAGTCTTTGGGATTGTTCTTGTTTCTACTGAAGAAAAACCCTGTAAAGAAAAATTAAGGATGGGAACCCATCCATCAAAAAGTACAAGGCAAATGAGAACACAAGTAGACGTAACTGGAATGGTTTCTACTGGAGAGACTATAGGCCTTAGAAGAATCAAGCGAAATGCAACAAGGAAGAATATAAATTGGCCCTTCTCGCTTTTTCAAGACATTGTCTGGCCACCCCAACACCTGATTTCTGAAAGCTAATGTAACCATGGAGATCTCTTTGGGCACCCCAAGAACTGATCTGTAAAAAGTGGAAAAGCATGTTAACATTTCTGAAAGATATTGGAATGGGGTGGACAAATGGTGAACAAATGGTGTTATAAATTATAACCAGTCTTTGGTGGGTATTATAAATTGCCTGAAACCCCTTGTTATATATCAAGGCTGTTCTGAAAGTTCATAATTGTGCTTGTAAAAAACTCAAAGAACTTGTTTTGATATAGGACCACAGTCATAAAATCAAAATCAAAATCAAATAACCGCAAGCTCTTTGCCAGTTCTTCAATTAAAACAGACAGTTCTTTGAGGTTTTTAAAATAACTATAACCAGTGGTTCTTTGATCCTATTTTTCTCAAAAACTCCAAACTGGAGGTTCTCTGACTGAAACTGGTTGTTATTAATGAAGTCAAATATCCACCTGATAGTGGTTCTAACTAATTCGGTCATGGGGCCAAAATAACAAGCTAGAATATATGAAGCCCCTTGAAACACAAAAGGAACTACCAATTGTATAGATTTGCTGGACACAGATGGGTAGAACAGACCAAAGTGCAAAGCTCCACTGCCTCATGAGCAGGCCTCTCTAAGTACGGAACATTCCGTATGTTCCGTTTTTCTTTAAAATACGGAGCGCTGCAGGAATAAAATACGGAATATACGGCATTTTATTGGATTGGTAAGACATCATTGTTGGTTCTTCAGCAGAGAACGAATCTGGCGGCAATGTAATATCCCTTCAAGAGAAAAAGGTGTCAGATTGGATCGATGAATGTCTTTTTCCCATTTTAAAATGGAAAAATCGCTCTCAATAGTAGCGGTATTAGGAAAAGGAGTTATTAACCCCCCACAGAACTCCATCAACTTAGGAAATCGGTCCTTAATGGCTACGGTTTTCCAAGCATCACTGAAGTCGGTTTGCTCGCTGTGACGGCTGAAAGCAGTTTGAAGTCTTGGCTCTTTGTTGACAACATTCAAAAGCTTTTTGTGCTGATCCACAATCAAGTCAATGGAGCTTTGAGACCAAGAGGTTGACAGTCGATCGTGGTATTTCAGTACTAACTGAACGACGTCACGTGTCTTCAAGGCAAGCAGCTCGTGGGGTAAACAAGGAGGAATGCCATCGCTACTGGCATCGTTCACTTCGTCCCGTAATGCCTCCACAGAACTTAGTCCGTTGACAATTGATAACAGGATTTCTCCAACAGCCTGCAAAACTTTGGTGCATTCTTCTGGCTGTAACTCAGCAAGAGTCTGACTGGCAAAGATGCCTTGATCTTGAATGAATCCAGTTAGGTCTGCATGGCTCACCTGTCTCTCCCCCATAACGACGACATCATGAACAGGAGGCATGGTGTCATCCGGAATCACTTTGACTAAAGCAAAACGTTGTAAAGAATTCAGCAATGATTGAACAGCCGCCGCTTGCTGCTGCAAGGTGACCCGACGGCCTTGTAAGCCTTCGACACATTCACTGACGTGGCTCGAAATCTCGCTAACAACTGAAATCAAGATCCAGAAAGCTGGAGTTGGAAGCTGGTCCCAACGGTCGGGCGAGTCGAATTCAGCAAAGTATGTCGCAATTTCCGCTCGTTTTTCAACCAGAAATTGAGCAACTCGCGACATTGAAGCCCATCGAGTTGCAGATAGATTCGGACAGATGGCTTGCATTTCCTCAACCAAGTTTTTTGCCGCCGCAAGAACGATATAATGGAAGTTAGTGTCTTGTGGAAATCGCACCCGACATGCTTGTACACTTTCTGCATAACGATATCAATCTGATGCACAAGACACCAAACTCGGATAAAATTAGGCTTCACAACATTTTGAATCCGAGTGACAACTCCGAAAAGACGTCCGGTCATGTTGGCAGCACCGTCCGTCGAGCAACCAATCAACTTGTTCTTCCAGAGAGGACAGATGGCATCAAACAACTTTTCAAACATCTCGAAAGTCGTTAAGCCAGTATGTCGGCCAGCAAATGGGAGAGTGACCAAGTGAAGATTCTCCAGACCAGAGCTTTGATAATATCGAACGCGAACATCGACCCAAGAAGTCTGCTGCAGGTCGGTGGAAGCATCAAAAGCCACAGAAAATGCCCATTTACTGTTCAGAGCTTGTGAAATGTGCTCGATCATAATTGCACAAGCAACTCTAGCGTAGGAAGCAACCAGGAAATCATTGCAAACGCTGAGTTTCGGAATGTCACAAACATCCTTTGCATCATGGATTGCATCAGCAGCCATCGCAAACGACATACCACGCCCAACAAAACGAATTGCTAACAAGAACTGCTTGGACTTGTTGATTTCTACGAGATATCCGCTACCGTCTTCATTCGGTTTAAAAAGAGACATTGCGTTTGCACGTGTCTGCCCTTCCATATCCGTTGGATGCCAAAGCATATCGCCAATCACAACGTCAACGATGCTGCTTCTGACGCTTAAGAAGAGGTGATGGCTGCAGATCTGTTCTCGATATAGTGGCAAATTGTTTCAGCGTGCTTGACAGCTACATCAAAATATTTCGATTTTTCCTGCGGTGCCAGTCCTTGGTATTCAGCCCATCTAGATTTGTGGTTCAGGCGGAGATGCTGCGTATAATTGTCGGTTCGAAATGGAGGCCCTTCGAATGTCCAGGTCGTTGAGGACTTCTTAGAAGATCCTTCACGACCAAAACATACACAGAACTAGCAGCGGACAGCAACAACTTCGGAAGTTGTCGGGTCGCGGGCGGTGACAGACAGCCCATACTGCATCGCGTGCTTTGGCTGGAACGGTGTTTTGCGAGCTGAAGCTTTGCAAGGACGCTTCGCAGCAGGCTCAGACATCTCCATGAATGCAAGAGGGCAGTAAATGGTCAAGGGAATGTCGTTGGGAAGTATGGAAATGCGTCACGGAGTTTCAAAATGAGTGAAGGAGAACCTAAATTTTCCAGTAAAAAATGGCATTTTTTGAAAATGAAATACGAAATATACGGATTCTATTTATAGATTTGCGTATTTAGAGAGGCCTGCTCATGAGTATGTAAGTTGAATGTGACGCGATCACATTGAGCTGTAAACAATGTGTGATCCACAAAGATCTGCATGCCATGATTTAGATCCCTATAAGCAAAAGGCTGAGCATGTCATTATTCTCTGAAAACTGGACATCTGTTATCATTCACAACTAACGCTAATTTGCATGAAATAAGATTTGTAAAGAAAATATTTGTGCACTGGGTGTCAAATATAATTGTTGGTAAAGAGTAATGAGAAGATGATTGTTGAAATGATGGGAACCTAGAAAACCCATGGAATCCCAAAAAAATTCAATTAGAAGAAGCCAAGTATTTAAGGAACATGAATCAAAAAATTATGTTCAAAGGATGATTGGTACCACCAGGCTAACTCTTTTTTTTGCTGGGGATTCCTTGCAGCCAGGAGAACAACACACAAAAGAGAGGCATAAATTTTGTGTAGACAAAATATGATCAATGTGAATGAATGGGTACTCAATAATTAACTTATTTGTGATGGCCAAGGCGGATGTTCAAACAACACAATACCAGACAATGGGTGCGCCTAACCTTCATTCATTCATTACCAAACCTAATTCATGTGTCCTGTTAGTAAACAGATCAACTTTGTGGAATGAGGGACTGTTGTTCACCACAATTTTTGACCGCTTCATGTAGCACAGTGTGGGCCAGAGTGAATTAACAGCCACCAATGCACCAGTTGGCCGTTCTGTCCACTAGATGGGTTGCGTTTTTTCATTCGGCGCCGGATGGGGCTCATCACAGTCGATTTCTTTTTGTTGCTAACCATTATACTTTTTTTTTTTTTTGGTTCTTGGCCGTTTTTCCTGGACCTGACCTCACACATAGCTACCCTGCTCACTTTCCTACCTTCATAAGTATTGCACCAACCTACTGACACAGCTACCCTAATAATTAGTTATCCTACTGAACTAGCTATTGTTCTAACCACCTACCTTACTAACTTAGCTACTCTATTAATTACATACCCTACTAACTTAACCATTAGGTTTAGGGTTGGGACACAAATTAATTAATAAGTTTTTCACAAATGTATAATAATTAATCTAAAGTAGGCTAAATTTGGGGGGAAAATTTTAGGGTTTACACATATGTGAAGTATAACAATTGTATTTTATATCTTCTTCAAAAAGAGCGGAAAAATTAGGTTGGAAAGATCACACAAAGATAAAAGATATCTTCTCTTTTGGTTTTATATGAAATTTATTTGATTATTTTTAAAGATTAACGCATTTTCTTTCAGTTAATAAATATTTATAGTTTAAAACCTTTGAATTTTGGTTTTTATTTTTTTTCCTATGTTCTTTCAAATTTTTTTATTTTGCATTATATGATTTGTATAGCTTGTATAATTTTTTAGGTTTAGGGCATATATCACTAAGACTTTTTTTGTTAGGGTTTGGTAAAAGTAAGTACAAGTGCAAGTATTGAAATTATGCTCCAAAATTCTAGTTGGTAAAAGTAAGTACAAGTGTAGGTGTTGCAACGAAACCCCAAAATTCTAGTTGGTAAAGGTAAGTATAAGTTTGGGTGTTTCAAGTTGAAATGAAAAAACAAAGCTAAATGCAATACCCACATTTAAAAAAAAACCCATTTAAATGGTTTGGATACCCTTAAGTGAAGACCTAGCCCTAAACACAATATGCATATGCAAAGTCACAGAAATAACCCAACCTTAAATGCAATACCTGCACTTTGGGTCACTCCGAAAGGACGCATGTAGGGTTTAAGCTTTCTTTATATGAAGATCTTACCCTAAATGCAATACCTGCATTTAGGGTCACTCTGAAAGTACGCATGTGGGGTTTAGGGTTCTTTATATGAAGATCCCACCCTAAATGCAATACTTGCATTTGGGGTCACTCTAAATAGCTACCTTGTTCACTTTCCTACCTTCATAAGTATTGCACCAACCTTGGTACCTTATTTATTATCCCCTATTGACACAGCTACCCTAATAATTAGTTATCCTATTGACCTAGCTATTGTACTAACCACGTACCCTACTAACCTAACTACTCTATTAATTACATACCATACTAACTTAACACATAAATTAATTAATAAGTTTTTCACAAATGTATAGTAATTAATCAAAAGTAGGCTAAATTTGGGGGGAAAAATTTATGGTTTACACATATGTGAAGTAATACAATTGCATTCTATATCTTCTTCAAAAAAAATGAAAAAATTTAAGTTGGAGATATCACAAAAAGGTAAAAGACATATCTTCTCTTTTGATTTTGTATGAAATTTATTTAATTGTTTTTAAAGATTAACTTATTTTGCATTATATAATTTGTATAGTTTGTATAGTTTTTTAGGTTTAAGACATATATATTAAGATTTTTTTGTTAGGGTTTGTATAATTAGGGTTGTAATAAGGCTTATTGCAAAATATCATTTGGATTTTTAAGGTTATGCTTTATTATTTAGTGTATAAAAATTTGGTTCATAGATTTTAGAACTTAAGGTTTATACTCTAAATTTTGCTCATTGTATTGGTTTTTGATCTTTTCACTTGTTAAACTTTATACCATAATTTGAATTTCCTTTGTTTCCATATGTTCCATACGATGTCATGAATAAATGTTTCAATTACTAATCAAGATTGTTGCCATTAGCACTAAGAATTTACTTTTATAATCAATTTTGTATGGAGGAAATCATACCCCAAATTCTTTGAACATCATGTATTCAACACACACATGAAATCTAATATGGCACAAAGGTTATTATTGTTTCCAAGTAATAAGCACAAAAAGTGTGAAATGCAAAAAACACAAGGATAATGATAATATTAGTGTTAGATGCAGGTATTGTAACTAGGCCCCAAAATCCCAGTTGGTAAAAGTAAGTACAAGTGCAAGTATTGCAATCATGCCCCAAAATTCCAGTTTGTAAAGGTAAGTACGAATGTAGGTATTGCAATGAAACCCCAACATTCCAGTTAGTAGAGGTAAATATAAGTTCGGGTATTGCAAGTTGTTGTCGTGCCATTGTCTTCTTTTCAGACACATAAAAGAAGGGCACTGTGTCGTCTTCTTCTTCTTTTTCTCAAACACAAAAAAAGGTGACGACAACTTATTGTTATCACCTTCTTTGTTCCAACAGCACCACAAAAGAAGACAATGGCACATTGCCGTTGTCTTCTTCTTCTCTAACATAGAGAATAAGACAACATTAATAGGTTGATGTTGCCTTCTTCACTTCAACACCACCATAGAAAAAGGAAATGGTAGGAAGTTGTTGTTGCCTTCTTTACTACAACAACACCATAAAAAAGACTATGACGCATTACCATTGTTTTTTTCTTCTCTAACACAGAAAATAAAGCAACAACAACAAGTTACCATTGTCATTTTCCTTTCAACACCACCAAAGAAAAACATGATGGCAACAAGTTGCCATCACCTTATTTGCTGCAACAACACCACAAAAGAAGACGATGGCACATTGCCATCATCTTTTTCTTCTTTACAACACCACCACAAACGAAGACGATGTCACATTGTTGTTGTTTTCTTTTTCTCAAACACAAAAAAAACAAAACACACAAGAAAACCAAAAGAAGGGAAGGAGCAAACCTTCAAGCTCTTGCTCTGCCCTTTCACTTTTGGTTGTTGTTTCTACCCTCCTACTTTTGCACTTCTGTTTCAGGTGTTTTCTCCTGGCATCTTTTTTTTTTCAAGCATAAGAAAAGAAAAAAAAAAACACAAAGAAAAAAAAACCATAGAAAAGGAAAAAAATGTAGAGAAGGGAGGGAACTTATCTTCAAGCTCTTGCTTTGCCTTTGCACTTTTGGTTCCTACTTCTATCCTCTTGCTTTTGCCCTTTCATTTGAAGCGCTTTCTCTTGACATCTTATTCTTTTCAAATAGAAGAAAAGAAAAACACAAATAAATAAAAAAACCATAGAAAAGGAAAAAAATTGTGAGAAGGGAGGGAGCTTACCTCTTTTCAAATAGAAGAAAAAAAAAACACAAGAAAAAAAAAATGCAGAGAAGGGAGAGAGTTTACCTTTTTTCTTTCGCTTCTATATTCGGGATGAAACGCTCCTCTTGCTTTCTCCTCTCCACATTCCTTGAACATTGAACTCTCTACCTTCCTTGAACATTGAGCTCTCCACCTTCCTCAAGCCTTGTCTTTATGTCTCCTAGTAGCTCTGTGCTACTCAAGCTCGGGATCTCTCCCGAGCTTTGGAGATGAATGAGTGGGAAATGAGGTGAGGGAGGTAGGAGGGCGGAGGTAGGTAGGAACGGGGGGAAGTAGGTAGGAGGGGAAAATTTTGGGGCAGAGAAGGGGGCTGAAAAATCCCTGGGTAGGGGAAGAGGATGTGTTTTTGGTTCATCCCCAAAACGGCTTAAACGGCCTCATCCTGAATTGGTGCATTGGTGCGTGCTGGTTCACTCCAACCCACAGTGTGTGGAGCATTCTCAGCCCAGAAAGTTCATTAGTGGTTCATCTAAGGACACCCAGGAATACCTCCCTGCTGTGAAGCGGCCAGAGTGAATTAGCACCCACCAATGCACCAGTTGGCCGTTCTGTCCACCGGATGGGTTGCGTTTTTTCATTTGGCGCCGGATGGGGCTCATCACAGTCGATTTCTTTTTGCTGCTAACTACTGTACTTTTTTTTTTTTTTTTTTTTTTTTGGTTCTTGGCTGTTTTTCTTGGACCTGACCTCACACATACCTACCCTGCTCACTTTCCTACTGTCATAAGTATTGCACCAACCTACGGACACAGCTACCCTAATAACTAGTTATCCTACTGACCTAGCTACTGTACTAACCACCTACCCCACTAACTTAGCTACTGTACTAACCACCTACCCTACTAATCTAGCTATCCTATTAATTGCATACCCTACTAACTTAACCATTAGGTTTAGGGTTGAGACACAAATTAATTAATAAGTTTTTCATGAATGTATAGTAATTAATCTAAAGTAGGTTAAATTTGGGGGGAAAATTTTAGGGTTTACACATATGTGGAGTAATACAATTGCATTTTATATCTTCTTCAAAAAGAGTGGAAAAATTAGGTTGGAAAGATCACACAGAGATAAAAGACATATCTTTTCTTTTGGTTCTATATGAAAATTATTTGAATATTTTCAAAGATTAACGTATTTTCTTTCAAACTTTTTTATTTTGCATTATATGATTTGTATAGCTTATATAATTTTTTAGGTTTAAGGCATATATCACTAAGACTTTTTTGTTAGGGTTTGGTAAAAGTAAGTACAAGTGCAAGTATTGAAATTATGCCCCAAAATTCCAGTTGGTAAAAGTAAGTACGGGTGTAGGTATTGCAACGAAACCCTAAAATTCTAATTGGTAAAGGTAAGTATAAGTTTGGATATTTCAAGTTGAAATGAAAAAACAAACCTAAATGTAATACCCACGTTTCAGAAAAACCCATCTAAATGGTTTGGACATCCTTAAGTGAAGACCTAGCCCTAAACACAATATGCATATGCAAAGTCACTTTGAGATAACCCAACCCTAAATGCAATACCTGCACTTTGGGTCACTCCGAAAGGACGCATGTAAAGTTTCAACGTTCTTTATATGAGGATCTTACCCTAAATGCAATACCTGCATTTAGGGTCACTCCAAAAATACCCATGTGGGGTTTAGGGTTCTTTATATGAAGATCCCACCCTAAATGTAATACCTGCATTTGGAGTCATTTAGAATAGCTACCTTGCTCACTTTCCTACCTTCATGAGTATTGCACCAACCTTGGTACCTTATTTATTATCCCCTACTGACACAACTACCCTAATAATTAGTTATCCTACTGACCTAGCTATTATACTAACCACCTACCTTACTAACCTAGCTACTCTATTAATTACATACCCTACTAACTTAACCATTAGGTTTAGGGTTGACACACATAAATTAATTAATAAGTTTTTCACAAATGTATAGCAATTAATCTAAAGTAGGCTAAATTTGGGGGGAAAATTTTAGGGTTTACACATATGTGAAGTAATACAATTGCATTCTATATCTTTTTCAAAAAGGGTGGAAAAAATTAAGTTGGAGAGATCACACAAAGGTAAAAGACATATCTTCTCTTGTTTTGTATGAAAATTATTTGATTGTTTTTAAAGATTAACGTATTTTGCATTATATAGTTTGTATAGTTTGTACAGTTTTTTGGGTTTAGGACATATATCACTAAGACTTTTTTTGTTAGGGTTTGTATAATTAGGGTTGTAATAAGGCTTATGGCAAAATATCATTTGGATTTTTAAGGTTATGCTTTATTGTTTAGTGTATAAGCTTTTGGTTCATATATTTCAGAACCAAAGGTTTATACTTTAAAATTTGCTCATTGTATTGGTTTTTGATCTTTTCACTTGTTTATATCTATACCATAATTTGAATTCCTTTTGTTTCCATATGTTCCATAGTTCCTAGAGTTTAATATTTTCTAACCCATTTTTGTACGAGTTATGATTTTTTAGGGTTGCGTTTTCAATTGGGACTATAAACTTTGGTGGAACGTTGTCATCTTTTTTTCTTAAAGGTATGCATTTGTCTCTTGTTACTTCTTTTGTTTTTTTCTTTATATTTTCACAATTCAACCTCTTTTCATTTCTTAGTTGTTGGATATAGAAAGGGCATCAAGTTTCATTAAGTATACAATCATAGATAAAGGTTTTATACTTTGTCATGGATATTTCATATTCAATATTTCTTTGTAGTTTATTTTTTCATACCCATATGCAAATAATGCATTGACTACCCACAACCAGTGTGGGTTTTTTGGCTTAAGGTAGGTATTGCATTTTGCACCTTCCAAACAGTGTGCATTAATTATCATTATGTGGGTATTGCTATATGGCGGTTTGCAAAATATCATTTGGATTTTTAGGGTTATACTTTATTATTTAGTGTATAAGAATTTGGTTCATATATTTCAGAACCTGAGGTTTATACTCTAAATTTTGCTCATTGTATTGGTTTTTGATCTATTCACTTGTTTATATCTATACCATAATTTGAATTTCCTTTGTTTCCATATATTTTATAGTTCCTAGAATTTAATATTTTCTAACCCATTTTTGTACGAGTTATGATTTTTTAGGGTAGCGTTTTCAATTGGGAATGTAAATTTTGGTGGAATGTTGTCATCTTTTATTCTTAAAGGTATGCATTTGTCTCTTGTTACTTCTTTTGGTTTTTTGTTTATATTTTCATAATTCAACCTCTTTTCATTTCCCAGTTATTGGATGTAGAAAGGGCATCAAATTTCATTAAGTATACAAACATAGATAAATGTTTTATACTTTGTCATGGATATTTCATATTCAATATTTCTTTGTAGTTTATTTTTTCATACCCATATGCGAATAATGCATTGACTACCCACAACCAGTGTGGGTTTTTTGGCTTAAAGTAGGTATTGCATTTTGTACCTTTCAAACAATGTGCATTAACTATCATTATGTGGGTATTGCTACATGGGGTTTTCAGACATTATGGGTTTAAGGTACAATATGGGTATTGCATATGAGAAAATTTTCAATGATGGGAGGTTTAATAGCTCAATGTGGATATTGCCGAAGTTTGTTTTAGTATATGGGTTCATAATGCAAGTATTGTACGTTATGTACATTGGAATAGTAGGTTTTTTATATCATGATATGGGTGTTGTAATGGGAATTCCAAATCACAACATTGATTTTAAAGGAACCATGTATGTATTACATTTTGGGTTTTTGTTCAATGATGAATGTTTAAAGAATTATAAATTCTCTTGATGCAGGAATTTGTCCTACTTCCTTCAATCATGGGAAGGGTTCCAAAGTCCCATTCCATTCATGTCCAAAACCCCACCAAGTCCCCTTTCTCAAACAAAGACTTGGTGTGGACATATGGGATACGCCATTGAGGGCAAAATAAAGTGACCATTCAATTTGCTTATGTTCCATATGCTCGCATCACGGAATTCTTGGAAGGTGAACGAGGGGATACGAGCACCCCTGTGGAATGGAGTGTTTACAAAAACTTTCCAAGCCAAACGAATGTCAAGCAACCAACTATCAAAAACCACCTCGGGTATATATGGTAAACATTTATGGCATTAACCTTTTTAATTTCCTTAATTCACATAGCAAAGATGTAATCATTTACGTTTTGAAAGTTTTTTGGTCTAGGTATCAATGCGCATATGGACCAAAAGACTATCGAGAAAATTCAACCCACACTCGATCTATTAAACGAGGATGCGTGGCATCATTCTCAATCAAACGTCTATACACACGACCTGATGTGGCTGAGATCACAATTTATCATAAGGCCCATACGCGAATTGATGGGTCATTCGCACATGGTGAGCATGACCCAGAGTGCATTTCTCATATGTCTCGTTATGCTCCACGCATGTCACAAGCATTGAAAGACCACATATGGGCCCAACTAAGTTTAGGTTATATGACCAAACAAATATATGACAAGCATAAAGCAATTTGGTGGGAACGTGTGAATGTGGGTCAAAGCATGACACGAGATGATTTCATTCGGCTTCAAGACATTGCATATTTGGATCGGAAACATAAGAAAGGGAGTTGGCATTTACACACTAACCCTGCAATTTCAATTGAGTCTTGGGCTCTCCAACATCCAGAAGATGTGTTTTTTTTCCAAGATGTTGGTGAAATGAACGGAACTCAAGTCCCATTCACCATAGGTATTCAAACACCAACTCAATGTGAGTCCGTGCTATCATATGGTCACAATGGTGCCATTTTTATGGATGCTACATTCGGCACAAATGACATGAAATTCCATCTATTCACCTTGATGGGATTTGATGATCATCGCACGGGTGTGCCTTTAGCTTGGATCATTACAAGTAGGCAAACAGTGCAAGATTTGATTGAATGGTTGAAACCATTAAAAGAGAAGATGTTATCACACATCCCGCATTGGAAACCATCATGTTTCCTCGTTGATGATGCACCTCAAGAATTGAAGGCATTACGGTTAGTTCTATACCTAGTATCGACTTTATGTTTATTTCCTTAAATGTTTTTAAATATCTTTCATAAAATTCAATATTATGTCAAATGCATTTTATGTTGCACTAACCCCATCCACTCATGGAGATTTTATTGCATATGTGTCCTTATTAGGGTCGTATGGGGTATGGACAAGGTTCCCATCTACCTTTGTTGTTGGCATGTTCTCAAAGCATGGCGCCTTCGTGGTATTGAAAAAATCAAAGATGTGGAAGTGCGGGGTGGAATCCTCCAAGACCTTCATGATGTGATGTACATGTCCATCAATCATGGAGAAACAATTAATGACTTCAAAGAGCGTGGGAGGGTTGCTGTGAGAGAAAGATTTCATAAACATAGGCCTGGTGATGCGTGGACAAACTATTTCTGGACTTATTACCATCAATTTGGTAAGTGATAATACTTATCATGGTTCAGCATTCAAAATTATTTTGTATAATGTTATTCATCTTTATGTATTGTGTTTATGTTTGTAGAATTATGGATGGTGGGTGTTCGAAGAGTGCCCCATTCCAACCAAGACACCCAAGCGAGCATTGAATCATATCATGGTGCATTGAAACGTTGGCTTGCTCTTGACACAAAGGGCCTTAGAGGGCGTAGGATTGACTGGTTGGTGTGGCGATTAACAACAACCATTGCACGCCACTACATGCACACATTGGAGATGAAAAAAAAGGGTTTCATAAAAAACAAGGTTATGGAGGCCATTATTACACGAAGTGTGGAAAAGGCAACCTTTATTCCACTTAGCCATGTGTACCAACCAACCGTTGAGAGTGATGGAGCTTGGGCCGTACGGAGCAAACACCTTCCCAATGTTATTTACATGGTGAAATTCCCATTCACCGAAATGTTTTGTTGCACATGCGAATGGGCATTGCGAGGGAACATGTGTAAACACCAAATTAAGGTCATTCTCACATGCACAAACATTTCTCAAGAGGATATCATTCATTACTGTGGAACATGATCACATCGTGGAGGGTTGGGTCACATGTTTGCAGACCCGCAACATATTCCATATGATATGGAGTCTAGTGATGATGACGAAGATGATCATCTTGAAGGCGATGATGGGATCATGAAATTTGATGGGCTCATGAACATGGAGCAAAATGATCTCCCTATGGGTGCCATTGTAGGGTCTAATGAAACAATAAATTCATTAACCCCAATGGAAAGGGTTCTTGCACAATTGGGCACCACAATGCAAGAGATCACAAATGAATGTAAAGAAGGCGATGTGACACTTTGTGAACATGCCACCTCACACATGAGAGTATTGGCATGTAATATTCGTAACATACGCCTCACAAAGGCAAATGCAATTTCACATCCAGGATTGGTGTTACGTCGTGTAGAAGATGGATTGGGAAATAGTGTCAAACGGCTCAAAGATTGGCATGAAACAATGCTGAATCACACAAATGTACGTACTAAACGATGTCATGAATAAATGTCTCAATTACTAATCAAGATTGTTGCCATTAGCACTAAAAATTTTCTTGTAGAATCAATTAGGAAATCATACCCCAAATTCTTTAAACATCATGTATTGAACACACAAATGACGTTTAATATGGCACAAAGGTTATTATTATTTCCAAGTAATAAGCACAAAAAGCGTGAAATGCAAAAACACAAGGATAATGATAATATTAGTGTTGGATGCAAGTATTGTAAGTATGCCCCAAAATCCCAGTTGGTAAAAGTAAGTATAAGTGCAGGTATTGCAATCATGCCCCAAAATCCCAGTTGGTAAAAGTAAGTACAAGTCCACGTATTGCAATCATGCCCCAAAATTCCAGTTTGTAAAGGTAAATACAGATGTAAGTATTGCAATGAAACCCCAACATTCCAGTTGGTAGAAGTAAGTATAAGTTCGGGTATTGCAAGTTTAAATGAAAAACAAGCTTAAATGCAATACCCACACGTTTCAAAAAAAAACCCATCTAAATGGTTTGGATACCATTAAGTGAAGACCTAGCCCTAAACACAATATGCAAACGTCAAGTCACTTTGAAAAAACCTTACCCTAAATGCAATACTTGCATTTTGGGCCATTTCGAAAGTACGCATGTGGGTTTAAGCATCTTTATATGAAGATCCTACCCTAAATGCAATACCTGCACTTTGGGTCACACAAAAAATACGCATGTGAAGTTTAAGCCTTCTCCAAATGAAGATCCTACCCTAAATGCAATACTTGCACTTTGGGTCACTCTACAATAATTAGTTAATTTCAAAATCATATGTTAACAAAGGTGTGTATGGAGGTTGGGGTTGTTAATTAGGAATCCATGATTCTTATTTTTTTTCATGAATTTTAAAAGAGGTTTTATTATTTGTGGAACAAATAGTGCAATGACAATTGTGATCAAGCTTGTTTTGCTGTAAAAACTTTTCATGAAAAAGTTGAACTTACAATCTATAACATGGAATATTTATTTTAATAGTGATTTCAATAATTTATTAAATATATATATACTAAAATTAATCAATCAAATATCAAATTAATTAATCTGATTAAATCCAACTCTTTATTTTCAAGTAAATAAAATTAAGCCATATGATTAGTTATTATTTTAAAGAAATAAATGATTATATGATTCTTGATAATTAATCATCTAAATTATCTGAAATAATGGTCTATTAATTATTTAATTATGTGACAAATTTTGTGATAATTCATTAATTATCATAAATATTTATCACACAAAGGTGAAAAACAAACCTTATATGAAAACCCAACCCTAAATGTAATACGGAGTTTGTCAAGATCAAAAAATAAAAAGTTCAAGCTTAAATATTTTTCAAAGATGTTCATATTTTTTTTCCCCTTTTAAAGTTGTATATTCATATTAAAAACATAACTATAAAGTCTTTAATTTAACAAGATTTTAAATTATGTTAAAAAAAAATTCAAAGCACGTAATTATTTACTTTCTTCTTTTCTATTTCACATAATAATAAAAATGATCTCTCCCATATATTAATCCTATGTTTAATTGAAATTTTTATTTATATTTCTTTGATACATAATAAAACATTTCTTGGTTAATATATTCGTATAGTGGGTCAAAAATATTTTATATTTTATACATATATAATACAAGTCCTTATGTAAACTTTATTTTTCATGATGTATAATATTGGTTTAAATATTGGTCCACATATATTGTTATTCATAACACTTAATATATAAATAATGATATAAACTGAACCCTAAATGCAATACCTGCATTTTGGGTCACCTCGAAAGTATGCATGGGGGGTTTAAGCCCTCTTTAAGTGAAGATCCTACCCTACATGCAATACTGCATTTTGGGCCACTATAAAAATTCGGATGTGAGGTTTAGGCCTCTTTAAATGAAGATCCTACCCTAAATGTAATACCTACATTTTGGGTCACTCTAAATAATTAATTAATTTCAAAATAATATGTTAACAAAGGTGTGAGGCTAGGGTTGTTGATTAGGAATACCATGATTCTTATTTTGTTTCATGAATTTGAAAAAAAGTTGTATTGTTTGTGGAACAAATAGTATAATGGCAATTGTGATCAAACTTATTTTGGTGTATGAATTTCTCATGAAAAAGCTGAACATGCAATCTATAACATGGAATAATTATCTTAAATAGTGATTTTAATCACTTATTAAAATAAAAATATATTAAAGTTAATCAATCAAATAAAGTTAATCTGATTTTTAAATCCAACTTTTTATTATCCAAATAAATGAAGTTAAGCCAAATGAATAGTTAATTATTTCACATAAATAAATGACTATCTAATTCTTGATAATTAATCATTTAAATTATCTGAAATAATGGTCTATTAATTACTTAATTATATGACAAAATTTGTTGATAATTCATGTACTATCAAAAATATTTTATATTCATTTAGGGGGGACATTTTTTGGGTTTAAACATATGTGACCTAATACAATCTTATTCTATATTTTCTTCAAAGAGATGTGGAAAATTAGGTTGGAGTTATCACACAAAGGTAAAAAGCAAACCTTATGTGAAAACCCAACCCTGAATGCAATACAAAGTTTGTTGAGATCAAAAACTAAAAAGTTCAAGCTTAAAATTTGTTCAAAGATATTCATTTTTTCTTCCCACCTTTTAAAGTTGTATAATGATTTCAAAAAACATAAATATAAAGTCTCTAATTTAATAAGATTTAAAATTATGATTTAAACCCTAAACCCTAAACCCTAACCCTAAACCCAAATTTATAGTTTGGGAAACCCTAACAATTTTGTTTTACAAATTATTAGTAAATTGTATAAATCTATGGTGCATTGTAGGGGGAATTTTATATGCAAAATAATCCATAGGTGATTGAGGCAAACCTTATGTGAAGACCTTAGACCCTAAATGCAAAACCCGCATGTAATGTCATTTCAAAATAACAAATAAGTGTTATGGATACCCAAAATATGTCTTTTTATATACCTAAATTAACTATTATTCTAAATTAATTTTATGACAGAATGTAAGTTTTGCAAAGAATGAAAAAAACCAGCAACTATTATGGGACCTATGTGCGGGTATTGCAAGAGACACAAAAAAAAACCTGTGGCTATTATGGAAACTATATGCGAGTATTGCAAGAGATGTTAGAAACCCAACGAAAACCATGGACCCATATGCGGGTATTGCAACGAATGACGAATGTCAACAACTATGGGTGGCCCATATGCGGGTATTGCAAGAGATGCCAAAAATACCAGCGGTTATTATGGGACTTAGATGCGGGTATTGCACTGAATGTAATATGCCAGTGGCTATTTTAGGACGTATATGTTGGTATTGCATATTTGAAAATCTCTTTATGGGATTTATAATAGAAAATGATGAAGGTATTTTATATGTTTGAAATGTGTGTATTGTTTTTAAACTCTTCAAGTGATGTGAGTCCTATTATATTAGATGTAAGTATTGCACAATGTTCATTTTGATCTTTGGTTTGATTCTTACATCTCAAGTACTAAGAAAATTATGACAAAGAAGACATATGCTTAACCATATACCATAAAAAAAGTGTGAATAGAAGATATTTTATATTGATAAAAGATGTACAAAAATGGGTGTATGAAAAATTACTAAATAACCCAATGAAAAAAAAACGTTGGTTCTCTATAACATATCAAAGGATCAAAATTCAAAATTGGGTAGTCGAAAAAGTAAAAGGGTTATAAAACCTAACTAAATGTATAACCTTAAACCCTAACCCATATCAGTATCTACAATCCCGTGTTTAGCTTGGTCTATAGCAGCTGCATTTGCAGCCTTTGCTACATGACGAGCAGTGTATAAATGGCGGCGTTGTATTTCAACTTGAACTGCCGCTGCCACAAACTCTTCCTGTGTTTGGCCATGAACCCTATAAACACCCAAAAACCACCAAGTTAAACCCTAACACACCTTAGATGGAATGCAATAAATAAACAATAAACATTGCTTATGATTGTTTCTTACCTTCCATGAATCATTCTAGATTCATGAAAATCCAAAACAGCTGCGAACTGTTTTGTCTGACTTGTTTTGTTGGACTCTCGATCCCAATATTTGGCATCCCATGCCGTCTTGAGTCCCCGTGCATATGCGCAACGGGTGGATCGAATAATCCCTTGCAAGTCTTCATCTTTCTCCATTCGCGATGTTGCATCTCGAGGCACACTGCCCACACCCCAAGCAGTAAGCCCCAACATTTTCAAAAGTTGCTCTGAAGCTAATTTGACCAAATCTGGTTTTGGGAATGGTGGACATTGTTTTGCAACAGCAACCAGGTTTTCCCACTTGCGTTGTGCTTTGGCACGAGCGCGATTAGCCACCTTTTGATCGTTCGGCCTCTGCACAACCATCGCATTTCCCAAGATGCGAGCATTCATCTTGGCATGGTCCTGATGTCGAGGACCTCCTGCAATAGTTGAAGGCCTCCCAGGTTTGGACTTTTCTGCCACTAAGCCAAGCACCTCCTTCAAGTGCTTGGTCAACAGCCATTTCGCACAATATGTAACAGTGCAATTGCCAACTTTGCAGTTCCATTTGGACTCAACATGCGTCCATTCCTTGTCTTTTCGAGCCAAATTAGGCGGACAAAGAAGTGCAAGTGGCTGAGTTGCCTGGTCAGATTCAACTTCCGGACCTAAGCCAAAAAAAGAAAGATCAAAAAACAGAATGCAGACATTAGAAATCATAAAATCACACAATCACATACTACTCCAATAAACATGAATTGTTTTCAAATATTGCATAAAAAAAATTTGACAAAAAAAATCCCGCACCTTCCAACAAATGATGGAAGGTGCGGATATAATTAAACTTCAAGAAACTTGTACAATTTTTTTAATCTGTATTTAATCTGTTGTCCACAAATTCTAAAACAATCTATACCAATGCTATTTTTATGTTTCAATTGTGATAGAACACCATTTTGCTCACCAATTTTCTCATCTGATGCAACATCTTGCTCACTAGTTGCTTCATTTGATGCAACATTTTGCTCAATAATTGTCGCACTTGATGCAACAATATTTTTCTTCACAATTGTTGCATCTAATGCAGCAACATGTGACTCAACAACTCCTTCATCTCCTCCAGCAACATATGGCAAAAGAATCGCCACATCTGCCACAGCAACACTTGGAAGAATCGCCTCATCTGATGCAACATCTTGCATATTGACCTCCAGCTCACCACCACCGCTTTTCCTCAGTCTTCTTCTCTTACCCATTCCAACCTGCAACCCTAAACAAAAGACCACTAATTATTGTTAAATGTTAATTCTAATGACCTAAACCATAAGCAAAAAAAAAAATATTGAGGACGGGGCAAAAGGTTTACGGTTTAGGGTTTTACGGTTTAGGGTTCTTCTTTTTCTTCTACTGCAAAAAAAAGAAGCAGGCCTTCTACTGCAAAAAAGAAGAAGAAGAAGGCCTTCTTCTTTTCTATTGCAAAAAAAAGAATAAGGCCTTCTTCTTTGCAAGCAACAAAAACCCCACTAAGCAAGCTCTGCTTCCGAAGCTTGCTGCTGCAGTAGTAAGCAAGCTCCGGAGCTTGCTGCGTTGCAGCAACAAGCAAGCTCCGAAGCCAGAGAAGCTTCGGAGCTTGCTGCGTTGCAGCAGCAAGCAAGCAAGCTCTAGAACTTTTAAAGAAGCTTTGGAAACTCTCCGGAGAAGCTCCAGAGCTTGCTGCTCGAGCAACAAGCTCCGAAGCTCGCGTTGCAACGCAAGTTCCGGAGCTCGGAGCTTGCTGGCCAAGCAACAAGCTCTGAAGCTTGTGTTGCAGCAAGCTCTGGAGGTCTCCGGAGGTCTCCGGAGCTCAGAGCTTGCTGGCCGAGCAGCAGGCTCCGGAGCTTGCTGGCCGAGCAACAAGCTTCGGAGCTTGCTGGCCGTGTAGCAAGCTCCGGAGATCTCCGGAGGTCTCCGGAGCTCGGAGCTTGTTGGCCGAGCAACAAGCTCTGGAGGTCTCCGGAGGTCTTCGGAGCTCGGAGCTTGCTGGCCAAGCAGCAAGCTTCGGAGCTTCGGAGCTCGGAGCTTGCTAGCCGAGCAGCAATCTCCGAAGCTCTCCGGAGCTTGCTGGCCGAGTAGCAAGCTCCGAAGCTCTCCGAAGCTCGGAGCTTGCTAGCCGAGCGGTAAGCTCCTGAGCTCTCCCGAGCTCCGAGCTTGTTGCCCGAGCAGCATGCTCTGGAGCTTGCTGCAGCAAGCTTCGAAACTCTCTGGAGCTTGCGTTGCAGCAAGCTCTAGAGCTCAGAGCTTGCTGCTCGAGCAGCAAGCTCAGGAGCTCTCCGAAGCTTGTTGCGTTGCAGCAAGGAGCTTCCGGAGCTCCGGAGAAGCTCCGGAGCTTGCTTGCCTCTTCAAACAAAAGAAACACAAAAAAAAAAACAAAAAAAAAGTAAGCGTCTTATTTGATCGTGGGCGCGTGGGTCTTGTGGGCGCTCGAGCTCCTGCTCCGACTCCACAGCAACAGCTCCACAGCTCCATAGCATCAACTCCACAGCAACAGTTCCACAGCTCGAGCTTCCGCTCCACAAGTCGAGCTCTGGCGATGGAGTGAGGGGCGCTGGGGTTCGTAGGTGGTAGGTAGGAGGGGGGATAGGAGGGGGGAGGTAGGTGGGGCAGAGAAGAGTTGGAAAAAAAAAACACATCAGGTGAAAAAAAAAAACACATTGGGCAGGGAGGATGTTCATCCGCAAAACGAGCTAAACGGGCTCATCCTCAACTGGTGCATTGGTGGGTGCTAATTCACTCCAGCCCTGTGAAGCTACAAACATTGAATCTGATGTTGGGTTGAAAAAAGTAAATACTGTTGGTGTCGAATTCTTATAAGCTTCAGCAGGTGCAGCCCTAGGGTGGGGTCCTTCGCAGAATAAAAGGCCTAGGATGAGTCGATAGCCTAATCTCAACCCAATGCCTTGCACCCACTTTATCCAGCATAAAATATGCAGTGAAGGCTACCATGAACCTAAACATTCTACATTGACATGAGGTGTATGAGGTAGAGGGTTCTCACACATAAATTGAAGGCCGGATCTTACACCTGCCTACTCATAAGGAGTGAGAGGGATCTCTCCCTTTCATAAGAAGAGAGACATTTTCATAGATGTAAGGTACCTTCCAAATACATTTGGGAAAACTACAAGAGAATTGTGATTTTTCTCACAGAAAAGGTTGTGTTCATGTCACATGTTTGAGACAAGCTTTGTGATTTCACCCATTACAATGTCCAAAATGTGGTGCCTATTGTGGGATATATTATATTACAACTAGTGGGTACCCGTGACCTTCGGACACTGTGACATATGACATCACTTTCTCTTCTATTAACAATATAACGTACTCTATACAGAACAAAACAACATAATTCAAAATGTTAATTTTTGAAAAAAGGTGTAATTTGCAAGTCTAAGTTCAAATAAATTTCTGAAAATTTCAACAAACCTGTCACACTTGCAATATAAAAAAATAAAAAAATAAACTCATGAACATGTGTGAAAACTAAATCCTTAAAAATAAATAAATTGATAATTCGATAGTTACTTGCTAAACCCAATCACAGCTTATGATATATCATCCCTCCCCCAAATTACACATACCCACTAAAGCCCGCCCAACATACAACCCAAGGAGGATGACCGGACGAACAGTGGGCATTATGAAATCCTTAGGTTTCTTTAAACTTGGTTCATGTTTAGTTTTTTCTCGAAATTTTAATTTTATTTTATTTGGATGTGTTTTCTGTTTTTATTATTATTTTGTATAATAAAAATAAAGTGTTTCTTTTTCACTTTTATATTTTTGTTTATTTGGATGCAAGTTTGAAGTTTGGAGAAAGAAGACACACCTCATTCTTTTTCAAGCAGGGTTTTTCTTCATTATTATAAGTTTTATTTTTTCTTATTTTTTACTCTTGATTTGGGTTCTTCATTTTTGTAAATTTTTTTTCTTTTAAATGTTTTTTACTGTATTTCCCTTCCCTTGTTTCATTTGTTTCCATTCTTTTTTTAAAGTTTTTGTGTTTTTACTTTTTTTTGTTTATGTTTGTTTCATGCTTTAATTTTTTCTATTCTTATTTTGTCTATCTTCATTTTAAAAAAAAATAATGCAATTATTTTGTTTCTATTTCCTTTTTCAAAAAGATTCTAGATTTTCTAATATGTTTTGTAATGAAAATAATTAAATTTTTTTTTTGTATTTTTGTTTGATTAGATACAGGTTTGAAGTTGGGAAAAGAAGATAAACCTCATTTTGTTTTTTCAAGTATGGTTTTTTTTCTCTTTCTTTTGCTGTCTATTTTGTTTTTTATTTCTTGTCATCTATTTTAAATTTTAAAAAAAAGATTATTTTACAGTATTTCCCTTTTTTGTTTCATGTTTAAATATATTTATATTATATGTTTTCATTTTTTTTCTATTTTTAAGTGTTTTAAAAAGTTGGTTTTTTTCTTTTTTGTTACAACTTTGTTTCATTTTTTTTTTTGTTAATGACTTGTTTTTTCTTTTTTAATTTGAAATTTCTTGTGTTGTTTTAAAAGATTTCTTCTCTTGTTTCTCTTTTTTTTTTCAACAATTCTTTGTTTTTAAAAATTAGTTTGTAGCTTTTGGCAAATTGCAAGACTACAGGAGTTTTTCATAAACTACGGGATTGGATCACATAAACATTTGGATAAACTGCTGATGCTGCCATTCCTCCTCCTTTTCCATCATCTTCTTCTTCCGGGATGAGGAACTTGGATGGATGGATGACGGGACGAACGGATGGAAAAGACGACGACCACCGACAGACTAAGGATATTATATATAAAGATTTGCTCTTTGTTTTGTTTCTTATTTTTTGTCATCTGCTTTTTAATTTTCTTTTAAGATTATTTTACTATATTTTCCTTTCTTGTTTCATGTTTAAATATATTTATTTTATATGTTTTCATTTTGTATCTATTTTTTAGTGTTTTAAATAAGTTTCTAATTGTTAAAATGTTTTTTTAATAAAAAATTTCTAGTTTTTTCCCTTTCAAAAAAATATATTTGTTCAGTTTTTTTCTTTTTTGTTACAACTTTGTTTCATTTTATTTATTTATTAATAACTTTTTTTCTTCTTTTTTAATTTGAAATTTCTTGTGTTGTTTTAAAAATAATTTTTCTCTTGTTTTTCTTTTTTTTTTCAACAATTTTTAGTTTTTAAAAAATTAGTTTGTAGCTTTTGGCAAATTGCAAGACTACAGGAGTTTTTCATAAACTACAGGATTGGATCACATAAACATTTGGATAAACTGCTGCTGCTGCCATTCGTCCTCCTCCTTCCTCCTCCTCTTTCATCATCTTCTTCGTCCGGGATGAGGAACTTGGATGGATGGATGACAAGACGGATGACGGGACAAATGGATGGAAAGGACGACCACCAAAGATATTATATAAGTAGATTTGTTTTCTATTTTTAAGTGTTTTAAAATTGTTTCTAATTGTAAAAGTGTTTTTTTGTTTTTAATTATTTTTTAGCTTTTTCCCTTAAAAAAATATTTATTCTGTTTTTTTTTTTTAATTTGAAATTTTTTGTGTGATTTTAAAAAGATTTTTTCTCTTGTTTCTCATTTGTTTTTCAACAATTTTTAGTTTTTAAAAATTAGTTTGTAGCTTTTGGCAAATTGCAAGACTACAGGAGTTTTTCATAAACTACAGGATTGGATCACATAAACATTTGGATAAACTGCTGCTGCCGCCATTCCTCCTCCTCCTCTTCCATCATCTTCTTCTTCCAGGATGAGGAACTTGAATGGATGGATGACAAGACGGAAGACAGGAAGGATGGATGGAAATGACGACCACCACCGGACAGACTAACGATATTATATATAAAGATTACGACTTGACATTAAGTTATGATACATATTACATTTGTGAAAACTGATTCTGCCATGAAGACCAGCTTACAGGGTAGAATCAGCTGTTTATAGCCTATTCTCCAGTTCATAATCAACCCGTAAAAAAGCCATTAAAAAAAGGTGCATGCATATATTATGTTTTAAAACTAAGGTCTTGTGGACCAGTGTTTGTTTTTGTGGTGAATTTTTCATCAACTGTTGACAGAAAGAACAGGGACTGTGAAGGGCCTTCAGGATTTTTTTTGAAATTTTTTGCTAGAATTGTAGGCAAAAAGTTGTGAAGTTGCCATATTTGGACTTCAAGGTCTATCTTGTTGCCACAACATGAGGTGAATCCAAAGAAATTTCTACCTCCATCTCCAACCTGTAACCAAATTTGGTGAAGCCTGGTTGTGAATGATGGCCAACCCACCTACCTCACAAAATTGAAAAAAAACTTGCTCACAAAATTGAAACAAAAAACTTGCTATCAACCACAACCTCAGTGATTTTTTGAACCCCACAAATTTTGTCAGTTTTTTTTTACCAACAAAATTAGGAAAGATTTGGAATATTCTTCTCTTTTCTTCGGTGTGATTTTGACTAACATTTTTATTTTTTGGAAAACCATGCGAAATTTTTTATGTAAGAAAAAAGGAAAAAGAAAACAGGAAAGCCCAGCTGGGTTTTCATTGTGTAATTATGCCACATGGGTATTACAAATAAGGGGCTGCCAATCCTGCAAAGGTTTTTTGGGGGGGAAAAAATGGCAAAAAGTCGCCAAATTTGGAGTGGAAAAAAAAAAAAAAAAGTTGAAATCACCAGAATTAGACCATAGCTTCTAGGATGTCACCAGAAGAGAACAATGTTTCCAGAAAAATTCTACCTTGCTTTATGACCTGCAACCAAAATTTGTCTAAGTCCTCTTCTTCGTTTTTTTGGCAAAAAATTTGCCAAATTTGAACCTGGAAAATATGACTTTGACCCTATACAAAGGATTTCACCAGATTTGTATCATAAGTTCCAGTAGGTAGCCAATAATATAGAAGGGTTCTGGTTTTTTATTATAAAAAATTCATATCTAGTTTGTAGCCAAATCTGGCTAAATGATCAAGTTATGGATGATTTAGCCATATTTGGCTACATCACAATTTTTTCAAAAGAAACCCTGATCCTGAGGTCCACCTACCTTTGAAAAGAAAAACCTTAGCTTATGGTTAGAGGCGGGCGAAAGAAGAAGAAGAAAAAAAAAGTAAGTAAAAGAGAGGCAACAGCCCAAACCGACCTTGAAGAACGAAAAAAGAAGCAAGCCAGGAAAAGACCATCCGCTTCCGCGCGCGCGCGCGCTTGCGCTTCATAAAAAGCCAGACACACCAGCTTCATCAATCCCCGAATATCGAATTCCAACTCCATCATCGCTAAAGTCCAGAAATCTATTCAGTAGCAAGCTCAAATATTCTTCTTCTTGCACAAAAAATCAAACTGTACTGAATTGATCAGCAGCAGCAGTTGTTGTTGCAACGCATCAGACTTGAGCTGTCCAGTTCTTAAATTGAACTAAATACTGGCTGCTAGTCTTGCTGCTGCTGGTCACTACAAGCTCCAGGTCCTCTTCATGTGCAGCTAGCTAGCTAGCTAACAGCTTGTGGAACCGACGCTTGATGCAAAAGTACTCTACTCATGGGAATCTTCTGATCTGTGCAGATGTCGTCTCTGAAGTTCCAGGTTTTGTTTTTGTAAAGAGTTTCTACTGCATATAGTGACCGACTAGCTAGTGTGCTGAATATAGCTGCAATCTGTCGTTTCTAGCGGCTTGTTTATAGACTTCTCTTCTGTACCAGCTCGTGGATCTGTTGTTTTCGATCGCATGGTCTGAAGTACGTCTTGATTGGAGGGTTTTGCATTATTCAGTGACATGTTTTGAGAGTTTTTGTCAAACGTGATCGTAGTTATACCTCTTACTTTATTTATAGCTAGTAGCGGAGATTTACTGCAGTATTGTTGCTTTCGCTAGCTGCATTTGGGTTTTTTCGTTACCTGAGTTGCAGGAAGCTGTAGTGATCGAGGCTGTTTTAGCAGCTGCAATGGAGGTGGCGGTACTCATGGGTAATGCTGCTCATGCTGTGCCTTCCATGAAAGTTTTCTGTGCTACTACAGGCGAGTTAGGCCCGTCGAATTCATTTGTTTCTAATTCCAGCAGCTCGCGGGAAATACGTTGTCGCGGCTGCTACTCCCTGCAGCTTCGCGACGTCGTCTTGAGGTCATCACCTGCTGCAATGTCGACATTGACTAATAATATCACTCATGCGCTCCAACCTCAGCGCCAGCAGCTGCAGCAGCTCACGAGATCAGTACCTAAGTCGACAGCGCCGCGAGTAGGAAGGACGGCTACACGGGCGACGCTCCTGGAACCGACGGATTTGAGCGCGAAATCGCTCTCGAATTCGGAAAACTCGCTGAGGACTTGAATTTCGACCAGAACCCAGTTGCACCTCCACCCAGCAAATTTGTGCAGTGAAGTAATTCGACGATCATCAGCTCCTCCTGCAATTCTCGCGCGGTCAGAGCCGGCGATGCAGGAAAGACACCGTTATTGCAGCAGCAGATGTATCACAGGAATACTAATTCTTCTGACAGCAGCTTCTCGGGGTCAGTAGGTGAAGCGCTGACGTCCCATGCTAAGCTTCGCAGGTCGAGGAGCTTGGAAGAGAATAAGAGAATGCAGCGAGAGATGATCCCTCTTCACCGACTACGCCAAGGCGGCTTTGTCGAAGATTCCCTCATGTACAGACAGATCTTTGTCATAAGATCTTACGAAGTCGGAGCCGACAGAACGACATCCGTTCAAACGATTGTCAACCTATTCCAAGTAAATTCCGCACCCGAAGAATCGAAGCACTGCATCTGCAACATTCAATCCCAAACCGCTCAGTCGAAACTAACTACAGTTCAAATCTTAGGAATTCCGAATCGGATCTAAAGGCAGTTGATCGCGTTTTAGATGCGGCACCAGCTCCTCGAGCTCTACGTCTAGGCCGCGTAGTTCTTGCTCGTGGATTTGACTTGATCTCTGTAACTTGGACAGCTTTTTCTGCTTCTTCTTCTTCTCAGCTGCAATGTCTAGTGTTTTGGGTGTGACAGGAAATGGCACTATGTCACGTGCATTTGTTAGGAGTAGCAGGTGATGGCTTCGGAGCAACAAGGAGCATGAACCCGCTGGGCCTCATCTGGGTGGTCACCAGAATGCATGTGGAGGTCGAGCGCTACCCTTGCTGGTAAGAGTCCCGGCCCCCTGCTCATGATCTCCAAACTAAGCTAACTATCTCAACTACTTCTCGACCATTGCACACGAAGTTCCAGCCTCCTCTTCGCGAACGCGCAACCAATTGTCTCGACAAACATTCTGCATTCATAAGCTAATGATTTGCGGGCCGCAATACTCTAAAATGAGTCTCTTTCTTTCTTCTCTAAGTTTGGAAGAACGGGAGAAGAAGATACGCAATACTTGAGATCGACGGTGCACAGCTTTGGACAACAGTTTTGTAAGAAACGAGACTTGAGCACCACAAGAGGAAAATGAAACAAAAAAAGAACAACTCTTTGTAAACATGTCTTGCTGCAAGAAGCGCTGATTGCAAGAGAGTACCAACTGGTGATTTGGTGTTATGGATGTGCAGGCCCGAGGTTGTGGAAATAGACACTTGGGTAGTGCAGGCCGGAAGAAATGGGATGCGTCGAGACTGGGTGATGCGGTGCTATCAGACGGGAGAAGTCCTCGCTCGTGCAACCAGGTATATAGTTCTTGTCTGGACTCTCCGCCCGGTTTGTTGTTTAGAGACTCAAGATTCAGTTGGGCAACTGGTGCAGGCACATGACAGTGTTGGTTTTGGTCGATCCAGAAGATGGTTCTAGCCTTGGTTGAGGAATTGATTGTTCCAGGATGACATGCTTTGTTTTCTGCAGTTTGCAAGAAAGAATGGGTTCTTTTTGTTTTGTTTTTGTTTTGAGGAACTGATACTTGTGGCACCGTAGCATCTGGACATGAATATGTGTGATTGTGACTCTGCTGCAGCACCTGGTGCATGATGCATCCCAAGACACGGCGCTTGGCCAAATTCCCTGACGTTGTACGTGATGAGATCAACTTCACGTTCATCAACGACCGTTTCGCGTTCCCGCCGCCTAGCAGCAGCTGCAGTGATCAGAACATAAAAATCGGCAAGCTCAACAACAACACTGCGCAATTTGTGAAGTCTGATCTGAAGGTATGTATTATGCACAGCAGCCTGTCTTAGCCTTATATTGCAAGTTCCGAGGAAAGTGGCCACGGCTTACGGATCTTGCAGTTCTAACCCAAGTCTTGTACTTGGGAGACCCTACTTTGAGATCAGACATTACTTTGAAAACTGTGATTGAATCAATCAATGACTGAAGCTACTAGTGGAAGCTCAATGTATCAGACTCCAGAGCTCAAGACCATCATGTTTTACTGCAAGGTGTGCAGGATTTGACAAAATTGTGATATCTGTTTGTGTGGTTTTGGTCGATCTGGTACTACAGGCAAGCCGGAAAGACGTGGACATGAATCAGCATGTGAGCAATCTCAAATACATCAGCTAGGTATTCGAGGTACATGGAAAACTGTTTTTCTTGTTCAAAGCCTTTGTCCACATTTAGTATGCAGTAGTACTATGGAAGGTGGTGGTTGATTTTCTGTCTGTATATGTGGACTCGCGTGTAGAGTCTGGGGGACTAGTATTGCTTCTGAAGATATCTGCATGTTTCTTATTCGTCATGCGTAGTAACTCTGTGTGTTTATGGGAGCTGATCTGTATTATGAGCAACTTTTGCAGAGTATCCCAGTTGAGCATTTCCAGAAACACGAACTCCGAAGTATGACGCTGGAGTATCGTCGAGAATGCCACAGCAACGACGTTGTGGAGTCTCTTGGGAGTCCCTCCTGCATAAAACCTGTCTGTAAATCATCAGACACAAAGTCTGTGAAGTTAATAATCCAGTGTGCACTACAAAATGTGACAAACATGCAGCAGAGTTCCATGAGCTGAGCAATATTGTCAGCTCTAGCAGCAATATGAATGGCAATGGCGCTTGCAGCTGCTCTGCACCTTCTTCTTCTTCTTCACTGCAAGTTGCTCAGAATTTCAAGGAGCTTAAGAGCTCAACGAATGAAATTAGTGCAGCTCATGGGTTACACTCATCATGTGACCAATCTTTTACCCACTTGTTGCGCTTACAAGGTGTGGAAGAAGAAATTCTTCGAGGAAGAACAGTCTGGAAACCAAGATGATGATCATCATCATTATCTTGCAGCCCACATCTGCAGCATGAAAATTCCATCAACTAAGTCTTGCAACAGCTATTCAGAGATCATGGAATCATTTCATCATCCATCACTGCAGTTTACAAGAGACTTCCTAATTCATCAACAACAATCTGTCCGTGGAAAACTTCTTCAGATCAACACTTGTAGACAATCCATGGAATTCTATTCCAAACTTGCAGGAAATCCATGGAATTCTTCATCAACACTTGCTGCAAATCATGAATGGAAATTCCTTCTTCAAATATCATCAACAGTTGCAAATATTCTGCATGGAATTCATCAACAACACTTGCAAATATCTATCTGCATGGAAATTTCATCAGCAAGAGTAACCCATTGAGCTGAGCATTACCCTGGAGCTGCAGCATTACCCTGGGATGTGATTTTGTGCATGACAAGCAACCAAAGAAGTCAATAAAAGATGAATTTGTTTTTACATATTAAGACCTGCCATCTATCTACTACAGTTAGAAAGTATGAAATGACAAGTCAATTATGTAGTGTATTGTTACTTCAAATAATATCATACCACAGAAAATCATATCCTAGAGTACCTGATTGAAATCTATCTTCATATATAGCTCTCATATTCTACCAATATAGCTCTCATTCTTATGTCCCACTCCAAACCTTATTAGGAAATTATGCAAGAAATATATTCAGTGTTTGGGATGATACCTATTACCACCACTACGAATGCCACTAACTATCGACACCAGCAAAAATTTGTCCAAAAAGAAAGATTAAATCTCAGTCAATAGACTCATAGTTATTCATGCTTTGAAGCATAACAATCAAAGCTAGAACAATTTCAACATGAAGGGACTTTTCATCTTATTCAAATTCTCACTATTAGTACCATACTTATTTGACTGCATTGTAAGCTCATATAGAGTAAATAGTTAAAAGAAACTTTGATGCAACAACAATCATATTTTAGTTTTTGTATATTGACTTATATTCACAATAATGAAAACAAAAGAAAACAATGCTTGATACATTGGGATCAATTTTTACATGCAGAAGATTTTGGAAGTGCATGCATGAATTACTAGTTGGTTGTCTTGCTTACTAGTTGATTTTTGAATTGGTTTTGAAAGTCAGTGATTATTAGTGTAATACTTTGTACTAGGTGCTTTTGGCAATTGTGGGTATTGCAAATGATTGTAGGAGATAACTAGGTGTAAGATGCAAGAGGAGATTGTGAATGTTAGAACTTTCTGATTTGTTTCTAATTGCTTTGCATGCGCATGATTCATTGTTGAATGAGTGACGCATGGTGTTGAAAGGAGCAATTGATGTTTATTAATCATTGATGTAAATTGCAAGATTCTTGTTCAATAGGTTATTGACCCATGTCTATCTGGTATTGTGCTCGAATCATCAAAGTTTAGAAATAGATATTTAGAGCAAAAGGTTGTGAGAGGATACATGATGATGGATTATCCTGTTAGTGAACAATAGGATGTTTTCTAGGAGAGAATTACTATTTTTGGAAGTTTCGAGTTCAAGCAATACTTGTTGGAAAAGACTTGTATGGAATAGTTGATTACACAAAAGTTTTGTCTACTAGGAAATGCAACAACATATGGAAAAATAGTCAAGGCACTAGTGATTTTGTGTGCAACTATAGTCAAGAAAGTATTGCAACTATTTATCAAGTTCAAGACGACAAAAGAAATGAGAGAGAAAATTGTTTTGTTGCATACATGAAATGCAACAAAAAATTGTCCACTCTCTTTAAAAAAAAGTTCTACAACCTTTGATTGTAAAACCTTGATGATCTAGCAACATTCATGGGAAGGATCAAGATGATCATTAGTCAACTAAAGGATTTGAGGACTGTTTTATCAACAAGGTTGTAATGACAAAATTGACATGCAATTTGTTGTATAAGTATGATTCCATATTTAAGGCATGGGAAAGTGTGACAAAATCAAAGAAGATGTTTGAGAATTTGCATTAGTTCTTGCTTGCATATTAAGAAACACATCATGGAATTTGGAGGAGAAAAGAAAACCTTCTATGCTAGTAGAAATGATTCTCAATGTTTTGGACACCAATCAACTTTTGGTTTCATTGGATATAGATCACAAAACAACATTTCATCTAGATTGAGTGAATTTAAGAAACATTGTTTCATCTAGATCAAAGCAATAGTCATTATGACCAAGTTTGATGTTCAAATAAATATAGTAAAAGAACATGAAATAATTGAGCTCAAGAAACAAAACCAAGGTGGAAATTATAATAGATAAAGCATTGATATTTCAAATGTTATGAACCACAAAATTTAGGAACTCAATAATCGAATGCAATACCATGTATCACAAGGGCCATGAACATTTTTAACAAATGTAGATGAGTCATCATAAAGGCCATAAATGTTCATGGCAAATATAAACATTTGTTAAAAACATGCAAAAACATCATAAGCAAACGAACAATAGTGTTTCACAATACATGTTTGACTAGCAATTTTGGTTTTACAATTTTACACTTATTGCACATGGAATACACTACAAGGAATTTGCATATTAATTACTAGTTTTTTGGACTAATTTTTAGTCATAAATGTCACATGTGATTACAATTTGTTCTAGGCACCTTAGACAAGTTCCATAAAATTTCAATTGCAAAAAACAATACATGGCACCAAGTCACAATGGCAATCGCATGAAGATGCGACTTACATGAACATTTGATCCATCCAAATGAACTTACACGGCGTTGTCATTTTGTGCTGCTTTTACAACTAAACAATGTAGTCACATTAATTATATAAATATTTTAATATATTTAAAATAAAAATGTTATTTATGTATATATAATTATTAATTTCAAATTATAAGTTTTTGACACATGTCATTACCTACGTAGACTAGGTAAGTAAAAAATATTCAGTCAACTTACCACCATTGACCACAACCCATATCATTTCTAAAAATTGATCCTTGGACCCTAAGGATGGAAATCAATTCCATTACCACCAAACCATTTTACTTTTCATGAAAATATGGCAATGTGCATTATATTAACTTACTTGATTCAAAACATTACACAAAACAACATTTTCGATATTTGATATCTTATTGATAATTTGTTCAAATGAAAAGAAATTAAAGTTTAATTTTGGATTTATTTCAATAATGTACATAACTATGTATTTTTTCTTTCAAAAATGTAAATTGAATTGAAAAGATAAATACTTGAATTTTGTCATTGAATACCATTTCAATGACCATTCCTTGGAAAAAAACTTTGGGGATAATATAATAACAAATAAAATTTTATATTTTGTATCTTAATCTTTAATTTGATTCTAAAAATTACATTATAGAATTTTATTTTTTGCATATCATAATTCTAGTAATAGAATTTAATTTAAACGTATGATATATTATTTTTTCACATATAATATTTATAAATGGATAAGCATAGATTATAATATTATATTAATATATAATATTATATTAATTATAAAAATTATGATGTAAAAGATTAAATTCTTAAAAATATTTTTTAATTTCAAAATATTAATTAATGCCATATAATTAATTGATTTTATGGAACTATATATATATATATATATATATATATATATAATATATTAAGATTTAAAGTAAAATTATGATTAAAAAAATGTAAAAATATATTATATATTTTATTATAATATATTATAATTGTACGAGAAAAAAATAATTTAAATATATGATATATAATTTAGTCACATATAAGGTTTATAAATGGATCATAAATTAACCCTGTGACCTAGCCTAATAACTAGATTAATTACATAATCTATTTAATAATTAATTACTTTATACAAACTAATTATCACATATTAATTACCCCTACTATTTATTACTTAACCCATGTACATATTTCCTACTATATATCCTACTTAATTACTACCTATTATCTAACTTAATTTATTAATAGACTAATTGCATAGCTTATTTATTTAATTAATTAAACATTACACTATTTCATTCAACACAATAAAACACCCACTAATAATTAGCCTACTTATATGCTAGTACTCAATACTTAGTACCTAGCCTACTTAAATAATTAATTAATTAAAAAGCACTACGATATATCAACATGATAAAAATTTAATGTTTGAAATTTTGAATAATTGTCCATATTTACCATTGCCATGGGTCCTTTAAAGTTTCACAAACCTCCCAAACCCTATTGCATGTTTACTGGTTAGTTCATTCAAGAAAGCTAAGGAAAAAAACTAAACCACAAAATCCAACAATTTCATTGGCCAACTCATTTTTGTTACATTTAATTTCATGTACACTTATAACTAGGATTCTTAGTCGCAATTGAAGTTGAATAAAATATCACATGATGTCTAGGGGCTTATGAACTACATCCCAAGTCGCAAAAACAACTACATTTTCATCTATTTTCAAATGGCACTAAAAATAGATGATATACATCCACTTTTCATCATCACTTTCATCGAAACTGACATTAGTTGCAAGTCATTGTTGCATTTACAATTATAAACCACCTTTTTAGTTGTTTTTACGACTCCAATTCGTTTTTACCATGGTGCCACAAAGGATAATTGTATCAATAGTTTAAAAAATGGTTGATTTGCACAAAATTCCTTGTTGTGATATGGCATATGTAAGCATTGAATAGGTAGTGGGGATTGGTGACATTAAGATAAAGTAAATATTTTCAATAATTAACAAGAGAATGGAATATTAAAAACCATCTTATTTCTTCTTATGCTTGGGAAAAGTCTAGTACTCTTAATGATAACATTGCATTCAAAAATATATAGACACTCAAGGAAGTTAACTATTAGAAAGCAATAAATAGAACATTTTTAATATGCTATGAAATAATGACATATATTAAATATATATATTTTTTTAAAAATTCAATAAGTTTCACACTAATTTGTTTTGCACACCATTTGAAATAAAGTGGAAATCACTTCCCTAAAAGATATGTTGCATGGATAAAAACACACAAGTAGGAGTCACTAATGTTTCCTAAATCACATAATGTAAAAACTTGTGTTTAGACAAGTTTTAAAAGTGCTTAGACAATTTTTTACATTGTTTCATTATACTTTCAAAAAACAAAAGTACAAACTACAAGATTTGAAATGTGTTAAAAATTATATTAAATATATTAAATTACTTTAAAATTATCCAAATGCTAAATTAATATATTACAAAAGTGGTTACAAATACAACAAAAAGAATATTATATTTTATTTCAATTTATAAGTTTTATGAACATGCAAGAAAAGGACCGGGTATGTTTGAAGTGACACTTATTACCCCACTTTTACCCACCTTCCAAAACAAGGTGCAAGATGTTGTACAAGGGAGAAACAATGATGGAAGGAGTTTTAAAAGGTGTGATGTACAAGATGCATACATGAAGGTTGTACTTCAAGTTACACATGCATGTGTTGTTGTGAACCTTGGCTTGAATTATCATGCAAATGGTAACAAAAGTTTGAAATTTTGGCACAATAGACTAGGACATCTATATGATGACATTATTTTAACATTGCATAATGTCCTTTTTCAAGCTTCATCAAGTTGTCCCTAAGATGGTCGAATTTCATTACCAACTAATATACCACCAATTCCATTTCATCACAATTGCATCACCTTTTGAAGGTATTGAGTCATCTTCACATTGAGCTACTTTGAAGAGGCCACTATTGCTCACAGGTTTCTATTCAGCGTGTCAACTTTCTCTCACGATCTCCTAAAACCCTTGTTTCACAAATGCGCATCTTAAGATATACATAGAAAACGTTGTGCAAAAAGAAATCATTAGGCCATTTTCCTTTGAGCCCATGCACTTAGCACTTAATCCTTCAAACCATGGAAATGTAGCCACTTTCTTTCAAACATTCTACCATGTCCTAAAGTGATGAAAAAAATCCACTTAGACAGTTTGGGTTTTTCCAAACTAGACAAAATTCACCTTTTATGAGTACATACTGCCAATTTCCGTCCACAAATTTGGTCATCAAGTTTGTTCAATAAATTCCATATGCAGTTGAAGAAAACCCAAGAAAACCCAGCAGGCAATAGCATACAATTGCAACCGATAGTATAGCAAGCTTAAGAAAGAAAAGGGCAAATTTCTTCTAGTTGGAAGTTCAACCTTGCTTTCCCCCTCCATCAGGACAGATTTCTGAAAGAGGCACCATCGAAATATATATCTACATATGTTGGCATGTTGTCAAAATGCATCCAATGGAGAAAACAAAGGTCACACACTGCAGCAAATCCTTGATTGAAAATTGACACAACCTTGGTGGTATAAAGTCTGAGTGAAGAGGAAAGAATGAGCTGAATGCAGCTTGGACATTGTTTCACTTCCCCCCTTCTGCTGCTCTACAGCTCCATCTCCATCACCTCCACTCCTTTCTTTTCTGTAGCATCGTCCCAAAATGTCAAAATCCCTCACCATGTTATCCAATAATCTGCTTTTATCAAGGTGAGGAAAATTGCAGAACACGAGCAAGATAATGTTGTTGCTGAAACATGATTCATCCCAACATACTATACTCTAAAATCAAGCAGAGTATAAGAGCCCCTTGCTACATCAAAAGTCAATAGACTAAACATCAGAACAAGCTCAAGGAATGCATGCAAGACTTTGTGGCTCATATCAGGATCCAGACTACAAATCCAATTTCTCAGAAGATGAATTGCTGAACCACCAACTAGCATTCTCCTCCACACAACTGAGAGCACAGGTAGTCTACAGACAGATTTTGAAGAGAACAAAGTTTGGCAGTATCTGGACTACAAGTCCCTGAGTTTCTCAGGAAATAAATTGCCAAAGCCACCCTCGATCATTCTCCTCCTCAAAACTGAGAGCATAAGTCTAAGACAGACTTTGAAGACAACCAGACTTAGCAGTACCCAGACTCTGAGTCCCCAAGTTTCTCTCAGAACATGAATTGCCAAACCCACCCACAATCATCCTCCTCCTCAAAACTGAGAGCACAAGTAGTCTAAAACAGACTTTGAAGAGAACCAGACTCAGCAGACCTTGGAGTGAAGGAACAATTTCAAGGAAATCTCAGCACCTAAAAAGGAGTAACCCAACACATCCCCACACAACAAATCTTGAGACAGAAATGAAATTTCACACAAACCTCGAGCAAAGAAAGAGGCAGAGAGCAGGAATTCATCAAGCTGGGAACAACCAGGTATCCAAAACCCTTCTTCACATAGTGGCCACAGAACACCAATTTCTGTTCTGCTTGCAAGAGACCCCAGAATTCTCTGAACAACAAGCTTCAAATGAAGATGTTGCAAAATGTGGTTGTGACATGCAGAGAAAATTCTGTCTTCTATGTCATCCCTCTCTGTGTGACACAAAACTGGAGAGTCATGAGAGGAGGGAGAGCGGCAAAGAAAAACGAGAGACTTACGGTCTATGAGTGTGTGCAGAGGGTTGGAAAAACATCACGTTCCTGCGCATCATTCTTCATAGACACGGCATTCATCAGCTTCAGGATTATCACTACAGAAAGCCTCCAAAGGGTCGTCTTTGCCCCCACCAAGCTTGGCATTCTGCACCTCTACGGTAGCTTTGATCCCCTCCACTTCCTCCCAAGCAGCAGCACACTCCTCGGAACCCTCGGCACCTTCACAAGCCTCCTTCGCCTCGAGAATACTATCCTTTAACGACTGCTCAGAGCTAGAAATCGCCGGCCCAGAGGATTTCGGCCGCGAAGTACTTCCCACCACCACCAAAAAACCCCTCCCCATCCTCCTCCTCTGCTGCTGCTGCGGCTGCCACCTCTTCTCCTGATGCTGCTCTGAAATTCTGGAAACAGGCAACTGCATCATCACCATTTTCCCAGCAGAAGAACCCACAGAAACACTACAACAACAACTAGTACTAGCACCAGAAGCTCTGGTCGCCAACAAAGGAGGAGGAGGAGAAGAAGAAGAAGAGCTTGACAGCAAGGGGAGGAAACTACAAGATGCCATCACCAAAGAAGCCATGGATTCTTGTCTTGCAATTTTGCAAAAAAAACCCACCAGAAACAAATGGATTTGTGAATTTACAAAATTAGCAGCTACAAACAATAACAACAAAAAAGGATTTGCTTGAGGAAAACAAAAAAACCCACGATAAAATTCCCAAACTTTCTTGAGAAAATGGGGGAATTGTAGAGAGGGCTGTCAAGTTTTGCTTCCTTTGGGTTTTGTGTGTTGTGGTTTGATTTCCCTTTTAGCAATGTTGGTATTTCCTTCTTGTAGGAGCAGCAGACTCAGCAAAAATTTGATGAAGTTTCCTTCCAAATTTTCTTTCTTCTTTCGTCTTCCTCCTCCACAGACAAGACAAATGAAAGGGGAAATGGGGATGACACAACACCACCACCACCCTTGTTTCCCTTTTTGGATAGGATGGATTCTTCTTCCTCCCCCAGAGCCACAAATTCTCTTCCCCCCCAAAGCTCTTCATCTGGGTTTAAACTTTAGACTTCCAACCCTCAGATTATAAATTATTACATATTACTCAAAAATATGAAAAATCATTAATTTATTACATATTACTCAAAAATATTATAAATTTATTCCATATTACTGAAAAATGTAAAATTGAATAATAATAATAATCGATTTTTACATGCATCTATATAAGTTATTAACATTATTGCATTTTCAACCCAAAAAAGAAAATCAACTAAGTTTTTATCCTAATTATTATTTGGCTCTAACACTACTAATACATTTGACCCCAACAAAATTGAATGCAAAAAAAAAAATAGCACAAAATAATGTGCTAGAAGTTCCAAGGTTTTCAAATTCATTGTTTTTTGAAAAAAAAAGTCACTGAAAATCGATTTTTTTAATAAAACTTTTGCGAGTATTTGTGACAATTGCCGACAATATGAAAGGGTGCTTAAGATTTTCTACATTCATGTTTTCAATATAGCCAAATTTGGCTAAACATACTTATGGATGATTGCAACTCAAGCAAAATGATAAAATTGAAAAAAAAAAAAAACACCGCAATATTAATATGAGGAGCTCCTAAAGGAGTCCAATTGAGGTTAGAAAGCATTAAATTCTTACATTAACTAGTGTGAACCCGGGTGCATAATGCACCCCGTGAATCCCCCCCATTCGGTCCTTCGCATTTCCCACTCCGGTTCACTTCCACCTATTAAGACCCTTAGAACCCCACCCCACCCCCTTCCCCCTCCACGAAAAAAATAAAAATCATGACCCTCCTAAACCGTTAGCTCAAAAAAAGCGCACCCAAATCTCCTTACCCACCTTCCAAATCCCAAAAATATCTCCCCCATCGACAACTGCAATTGCTGCGCAGGAACGGACGTAAAAATAAAAAGTAAGAACTCGAAATCCTGAATAGTTTTTGGGCCCTCGAGTTCGAAAGGACAGTTTTATTAAAAGTGATCTGGGTTGCAGGACCTCAACAGACGGATAGACAGACTTACTAAATTAATATATAAGATTTGCCTAAGTGATCTGGGTTTCAGGACCTCAACAAACGGACGGACAAACTTATTAAATTAATATATAAGATTTGCCTTGGGTGCCATCGACAAAGACCAAACTAGTTTGAGCACTTGTGAAAGCATTCAAATTAGTTTGGTCCTTATTGGGAACCCCAAGGAAACTCTTGAGGTATGTAACTTTCTTTCACTTGCAAACACCCACATTAAATCATTTGGTGCTTGACTTTATGAGTCCCAAGAGTCATTCTTAGATATGCTTAGATGAAGGGAGAGGTTCAATAGTGCTAGAGGGAATGCAAAAAAGTAAACTATTGAAACTTAATATCACAATGGTGAAACCATTATTTCAAATCAATTGATTTGATAGTATGAAAGGAACAAAGAACGAAAGTCTTCAATTGTAGTAGCATGAATGCATAGGCCATGTTAGTGTGAGCATTATTATCAAATGGATGCATAAGCACTAAAGCTTGAAAGGACCTATTGTATTATATGTGGATGCATCGATATAAATTTGTGATGGATGTGTTTTTGGAAAACATCATAAGGCAATATACAAGGTTGATAATGCCAAAAAATAATTTCAAGTTCACAGTAAGTTTTTCCATGGTGACATTTGTGGCCCTATGCAAGAGATTCCAAGGAGTTTGAACATTATTTTGAGATTCAAAACATAGTACATGAAACTAATATCCTCTCTACTCCACAACAAAATGGATTTGTAGAAACAAATAATCACAAATTCACAAAAGCAACATGAAGCACGATTTATGCTAAAGGTCTTCCATTATGTTTATGGGTTGAAGCTTTAGTCCAACACATCTTAGTGACAAAAAACCCTATGAAATTTGGCATGGGACAAAGCATGTCATATCACATTATCAAATGTTTGGTTGTTTTGCCTACATGTTCATCAACAAACAACAATAATCAAAGAGGGATGTTAAAAACACCAAGTTGGTGTTTGTTGGATACAACATTATAGGCAAAGGATATAGAGTCTAGCATAAAAAATATGGACAATGTTGATGTTATATATATCTAACAATAACATATAGTGTTCCTTTTGCACGAGATGCAACATAGATGGTGAGTTTTTTCAATTTGAGATTTAACCAATTGTTTACAAAACTCCTACAATGATAAAAATGTTCAATATTTGAAAACACAATGAAGTTGGAAATGGGCAAATCCAAATAATAGGAACAATGCCAAATGATAAAACAATAGGATTTGTGCAAGATACAATGATGCATCAGTCGCCACCAATTTTTCAACATTATAAACCTATTATTGACATAATGGTTATAAGTAAAAGAGTGCCAACTCATAGTGATGATGATGAACTCGTTCAAAATTCCTTTGTTAGTTTAATGGAATCATACCATTGAATTCATAGCGACTCAAATTGTTAACCTTGTAATAACCATAAATTTAATTTATATATATATTAATTTGTAATTATTAATCACAATTTGATTTTTATAAATGTAAATTTAATTATATTAAACGTATATAAGTATCAATTTATAGTTATTATTAATCAAATGTTAAGTATACATTTGATTTTTTATAATGTTAAGTTATAATCTATAATTATTTTTTTACTTAAATGTCATCACATAAAAAGTATGGATCTTATTTTTGTATGTGTTACATCATAATCTAATAAATTTTAATTAATCTGTTATTAGTTAGTATAATAGTTCCTATTTAGTTGCTAGTATGAACCATCTAACCTATATAAGGAAGGAAGTTTGAATCTTTTGTATTTTTATTCATTTATAGTAACATTCATAGAATTGTCTTGTTATTTTTCAAATTGAATTTGTACAAATTTGTGTTTAATTTGAACATGCATGCATAGGAATAATGAGATTCTTGTGTACATTTTTTATAAAAATGTATACATTGTCCATTAACAGAAATTTTCCAAAAAGTTATTCAATCTCCTAATGTTTAATCATGGAAAGGAGCCATGGACAAGGAATATACATCATTGCTCAAAAAATGGGATTGGAAATTCATCTATTTTCATAAAGGACAAGACATATTCATGGTAAATGGGTATACAAACTCAAATACAACTTAGGTGCTTATATCAAATGACACAAGACTTGTTAGTAACTAAAGGCTACTCATAAAAGGCAAACATTGATTATATAAATAAATATTTTATAGTGGTGAAAAATAATTCTATTCACATTATTTTGACAATTATTATTTATATTTGTAAGATGCATATCTACCAATATGATATATGCACTATTTTTTTTAATGCAGATTTATCAAGAGAAATCTACATGGCACAACCTAAAGGTTGTGTGCAACCAAAGGTAGAAAAAATGGTTTGTAAATTAAAAGAAAGTTTGTATGAACTTAAACAAATAGCAAAGTAATGAAATATCAAATTTGATTCATTTATGAAGGAATATAATCTTGTCATGGTGAACATGACCTTTGTGTTTATTACAACAAAGGGCTTATGGAAACTATTTGTGGGATTTTTGTTGATGATGGGATTATATATGCGATTAAGGAATCAACAACTAATAACAATATTGAGCATCTGAAGTCAAGATTACATTAAGATTGAGGTGATTCAAGGATGAATAGACTATGAATTTGTTGGATTTCAAATTACCACTAATTTTTTAAATCCAATTTTCATCAATCAAAGCCAATACATCATAAACATCATCAATTTTTTTGGGATAGAGAATGTTAATCCCATTGTTAGTCTTTATTATTCCCATACATTGATTAATGTTCAAGTTGGACCAACAAATAAGGTGGTCCATGAACTTCTTTGTAAAGAGATAGTTGGCAATTTGATGTATGTTATGATGATGACATGGCTTGATATTGCCTATGTTGTAAGCATTGCAGCTTGATATGATGATCAACCTAAACAATCTAAGTGGTCTATTATCAAATGAATCTTGAGCTACTTGCAAAGCACTATTAATTATGGCCTTTTCTACTATTATTGTAACTACATTAAACATAATTTTAGATTATTTTTATGATGTTGATTATCTTGGAAACCAAGATGATTGCAAATCTTGAACATGGTATGTGTTCATTTTTGTTAATGTTATTATTGCATGGTGAAGTTAGCACCATTTGGTTGTACAAAAAATTTGATAACTAAATTTAAATTTATTGTTGTTAATGAGGTAGTAACTAAGGAAACAATTTGAATATGATGCTTACTTTCCAATATTTGCATTAGCCAACAAAATCCTACCATGATTTACAACGATAACCAAAATGTGATTTGATTAATGAAGAATCCAAAATATCATAAACGAACCAAACACACAAAATACTATTTCATTCATGAGAAGTGGAAGACTTTTGAGATGGAAATATCATATGTCCATATTCATAATCAAACTAGTAATTTATTAACTAAATCACTATTGAACTATATGTTTCAAAAGTTCCATAGCTACATGGCATGGTAGTATTGAACCCTCATTTATTACATAAGCAAGTGGACAAGCATCAATCATTAAAAGTTCATGTATATTCATAAAACAAATGATTCATGATGTATGAATGGGAATATTGAGTACATATTAGACTTTTATGTTCATCTGTGAATGATACAAAAGTTAAAAGAGTACTCAAAGATGATGAGTTGGTATAGTGAAATGTTACATAACTTGCTTTCATGGGTGAACTTTAATATTTGATCAATTTTCTATTTTCACGTTTTTCAATCTAATAGCTGTAATTATAGATGTTAATGGAGATGTAAAAGAGGCGTAAAAGAAAAATACACTAGATTTACAAGTTATAACAAGATGTGTTATAAATCCACAAAACCATGGAATAAGTTTATTCTCAAATTTGCTATAAAACAAGTTTTAGTGCAAGTTGATTATTTTTTTGAATACATCAAAATTAATATTAATAACTTTGTTCCTTCAATTTCAGCAATTCTTTTGATTTGCATTCCAATGTTGATAATCTTTGTTCCTCTACTAACTCAATTTCAAGTCATAAAATATCAGGGCCCACTAAGTTGAACCCCAAATTAAAGAGTTTTATAAATTTAAATAGATTTTCATAGGAAAAGTGACAAAAAATGCCAACAAATCTTCAATTGACACATGATGCCTCATTGAATATTGGTCATTTTTCAGCTCAACATGAATTAGCCCAAAAAATAGTTTTACTATGCAAAAATTAAGGGCCTCCAAATAAAAAGTACAACAAATAGATGAATTTGTGAAAATAATATCAATTTTGTTTGGTACATTCTTTCTTATTATTGTTGGCATTGGTTTCATAAGCTAAATTGATATATTTATGGTTCTCCAATGCACTTAAAAGTGCTTGAATTTGACCTTTTATTCTTAGAAATCTACAAAGTAAAGTTCAACTACTTTAAAATATATAAATGTCTTTTACAAATAATTGTTTCTTTTTTCCCAACCTTCAATATTGATGTGATGAAAATTCATATATATATATTTCTATGGAGTTTTTTTTTCATAATTAAATTCATCCCAAGCCCGAAAAACTAACATAATTTCTAAGGATACATTTGGGGTATTTTTTCAAGTCCAATTGATATGGTACAAAAACTTTTGAGAAGTTAGAGGGAGGATAGAGGGGCCAATGAGGAAATTTAAAGCTTCCATTTAATTTTGAGATGCCAAAGGAGGGTTAGAAGGTTTGAAAACTTTTCTTTTTAATTTACATGTAGAAAATAAAATAACAAATACATACAAAATATTTTGCTTACACCCCAGAAAGAAATGCCCTACTTTAATAAGGTACAATCAAGCTACAATAATAATTGTAGCACTAATAAAAAACATCACATCCAAAAAAAATGTTGTTACAAATCAATATTAGGTCAAAAAGTTTAAATCACAACAAGTAATAAATTTTTTTTGAGATTACAAAGATTAAAGTGATGATGTGTTTGTTTGAAATTTGTTCACACACCTTTAGAAAGAACCCAACTAGTATTAAATTAGTGTAGTTGAAGACATCTTGGGAAAAAAGGCAATAAAACATCTACATATACATATGTAATCATTACAAACTCATAAAATCACATTCATTCTTTGTAGTAGAAAATATGTCCTCAACACAATGGGTGGTAATAAAAACACATGGCAAAATGTTTGTAACATACAAGGTTTTACGTGTGTTTATGACTGACTACATTAATAGATCAAGCAAACAATTGAATTAAAATTTTCCATTATCCATGGGTCACCACTTATGTTGAAACAACACATAATGGAATTAAAAATTCTTAGCTTAGGATCTATAACACCAAATAACACACCAATGTACTTTAATTTTGTATGAATTTTTTAAAAATTTTCTATAGATTTTCAATTCTCTATAGATTTTCAATCAAAGTCCACCTTTCAATCATGTCAGACTAACCAAAGTATATACACAACCCTATTGTTTCATAATGTAACATGGCTTAAAATGCATGCACAACAGAAAATATCTTTACCCCAAAACTTGCAAGCTCCATGATTTATAACTTTGTCACAATGCAAGTGTTTTTAACGAAAAAATCCATAGGAAGAAAATGTTTTCACAATTCCTATGTGAAAAGTAACAATTTTGTTCCAAAACCAATATTTGCAACTTGAGTAAGTTGAACCTTAGAATGAAATACTTTTGTTTTAATAGGGAAATCATGATGGTCCCCTCTATCACACCCTAAACAACTTTGTGAGAAATTAGTTCCTTGCAACATCTAAATACAAATGGTGAAAATAAATCACTTAATTATCTTAAATTGGGGACATCAACATGCCTACTATATTTGGAAATAATTTTTCAACAAATCAACAATGAAATGTAAATCAAAATACTTCCTCTTATAGAAATCAAACCATACGTATAGGATGACACATAACACCCCCTTTCAAAACTTTTCAAAACAATGAAAAAATCAACCCTAAAATTTAGATTAGAAGATCAAATGTATGGTCAAGTTGAAGGGGAAAAATTTATTGGAAATAAGGGCCTTGTGAAATAAAATCGAACATGAATTTGAATCCAATAAAATCCTCCCTCAAAAGCTTTACACAATTAAAAAGTTAATGAAGTTTTTTTCCTTGTGATATTTAGAAGATATTTGGTAAATACCCACCATGTATGCAAATGGGTGTAAGCAAGATAAAGTGAACAACTTGATTACCTTATCAAAACTAGAACAAGTAGATTTAAAATAACAACAAAACCCATAACAAAATTGTGGAACATTGATGTTTTCATTTCAATGACTAAATATGATAAATGTTTACCCTAATGTGCATTGATTTTCATATTTCAAATTGTAAAAGTAGGTATTTCAAAATACAAATAGTTTTTTACGTCTATTTTTCATTGTGGGTTTTTGGTTTCAAGGAGATGTCAAGTAGGTTCTCACAAAAAAGAAATAGATTTTGTTTTGATGACTTGCTAAAACATATGTTGATAGTCATTTCCTAATTTATTACATATTAATTTCATTTTTTTTCTGACCAAAACGTAGGTTTGAACACATATTTTTCAATTGGTTTCAAATGTATTTTTTATCTACTTTAAAAATTCATTTGCTTTTAATTTTCTTAGAATTCAATTCTTATAAACTTAAAAGAGCCAACTAATATTTTCACCTAATTTGATGATATTTCATGGTAGTTATATGAAAGGTGTAGGGTTAAAGTGGAGATGTCTACATTTTTTGGTATACTTTATCTTGCTTTGACTTGGAAAAGTCTTATTTCCAAAATGTCTTACTTGTTTATAAGCTTTGTAAGTGTATTTCCAAATACACTAGACAAAATTTTGGAAGTTTTTACAATGCTTAAGATGCACCTAATAATGATTCATGCTGAACATGTCGGTAGACCTCAATGGAACCACCCCACATAAAATATACTTACATCTACAACATAGGTCTAAATGAATTGTTAAAATTGAAATTGACAACAAAAGATATTTTGGAACACCTTTATACACTCAAGGACTTATACCTATATACTTGGGCATTTTAACACTAGACAATTGTTTCTCACCATAAATTGAGAACATATATTCCTCGAATAAATAAAAAGACACAATACATTGAATAACTTTTTTTATGAAAAAATGGAGTCATTAGTGTTGATGGGAAGTTGGAACTAGTGTTGGCCACTTATGAATCAAAATCTAAAACTATGCTAACTTTTAGTTTGATTTTCTCTAGAAGAATTGACAAATATCAAGTGGAATGATACTTGGGTTGATACCCACTTTTTGGCTCTCACTTTAGTGAAAAATGCTCATTTGAAACTCATCTTCTAGATAAATGAATAAATAAAATATGAAAACCGGCCAAGGCATTTAAAAAAACCCAAATGTGGTTCTAAGTTTTAAAGCTCTATGATTAATGGGCTATGTAGTCTAAAAACAAGTATTATGCAATATGTGTTTTTTGTATTAGTTGTGGGCATCATAATGTGAATGCATCCCAAAGCTCAAGATTGCATCAAAATTAACATTATTTTTAATGTTTCCAATGTGTTGATACCAACACATTAACCTCAAAAGGACTTCAGTTTCATTTATTTATATATAATACATGCCCACATTTTTGGGCCAAAAAAAAATGGGACAAATAAACTATGTTGCCAAATTGGAAAATATTTTGCATGCACATTGCACACTTCATTGTTTGAGTAGAATAACTTCAATAACCATTGAATTTGAAACTTTTCTTTTGGGGCAAGGCTAGTACACTTGTATATGTAGTTTTTTTCAAGATTGTGCAATACAAAATATTATATTATATATAGTTGCAAAATGTATCATAATTCTTAACAACATGACATGGCATTATAATGAAAATTAATATAAATTTCCAACGAATGATGACGATTTCATATACACATTTACACAAATGTCTTTTCGTGAAAATACAATGATAATAATAGAAATTGATAACATTATTATAGCAACAATTCAAATGACAATTTAAGAAAGTGCCTTTAGATTAAAAACATATTGACATAAAAAAAAATGGCCACATTGTAATTATAGATGAAATGCAAAATGTGTGCATTTGATTAACCAAAGTTGATACCTATGATTATGAGTAGCAAAAACAAACTTATGTAACATGATAAATGTTGGATGCCAATACCCTATCAAGTTACTTTTATTTTAGATAGTTGTTCCTCATGTCCTTCAATTAGTTTTTTGGAACTATGAGATATTTGACTTAAGGTTAGATAAATAATTTATCACATGGGATTTTCACCCTAATGAAGTGAAGATGACATTTGGGTGGGTTGATGACCTTGTGCATGCAAATATTAAACAAGGTAACATCTATACATATGAGATGTTCACCTTCTTTTTAAGAATAATCCAAATCTCGTGGGTGGATCGCAAAGTTTGTAACAATTTGTGTGATCCTAAGGTTAGGCAAAAAGCTTGTTGTAAATATGTGTTTCATTGATCTCTATTCTCTCATCGATCCATTGTCAATTTCCAACAATAAATACACCAATAGAAATAATTTATTAATATATAACATTTCATGTGCAAGCAAAATACGGAGTTGTTGAAATATAGTTGCAACAACATTGTATGTGCAAATATTTTGGTGTGTTGACCACAAGTGAGAGATTAAAGGTGTTGGTTTGGATAGTTCATCCATGTCATGTTGCAATTCATCCATCAAATGACATTGATGCATGTTTGCTTTTTTTTTTATAATAAAAATTACTTATTTATTTATTTATTTATTTATTTATAGGTTTCAAATTTTCTGTAGTTGTTGTGTTTGGTGTTGTTGTTGATGAGGGTTCGACCCCGTGACCGGTCGGATCACATTCTATCCGAAACGAGTGATCCAGAATCCTCAGGGATGGGGTTTTGACGATCTTCGCTTCGCCGTTTGCAAGCTTCCGGATCTGCTGCGGGTGAGGCTGCTGCAGGCAGATCGATCGATCGATCGATCTCGGGGTTTAGCTTGTGAATCCGGAGAGTTGCAATCTCTGTAGCATTCCATCGGCAGCAAAAATGGCGAAAGAGCCCCAGGACGATTTGGATTTGGAGCTGGGAGATGATGAAGAGGATCAGCAGCAACGGTCTGGTGCCGCTGCTGCTGCTGGAAGCAGAAAACCCAACTCTCAAGAACCCGTCATTCCCAATTTCCGTGGTAAAGTTCCGGATGCGGAACTTCCTGAAAGAAAAGGACCTGTACAGGTCAGTAGTCATGTTTTTTCTTTCGTCTCCCATGCCCAGCCCATTCATCTCCAAACATGAAATGCTCAAAACATGTGCTTGGTTATGTGTTGTTTTCCTTCTGTCTTTTTTGTGAAGAAACCCTCTTATCACCATCAAAGTCTCCACGACATTGCTTCTGTATGGTTGTAAAACGTTAGGATCTGTGAGATTATCGTCAATGTAATGTGTCATTGTTGCGAATTGACGAAGTGTGAAGTAAGGAAGTGACGTTGTGGGTCTTGGGGTTTAAGGTTTAGGGTTTTAGGGTTTCTGTATTTTGCGTGTTTTCCTTGGAGTTTTTTGCAGGGAGAGTTATTCAACTCCATAACTCTCTGTGCTTATGGAAAATTTTCTCTCTGCAAAAGTTCTTCTGTAATGTATGTTCCCAGTTTTTACAACACATTTGCAGTTAGTGTGCAATAATCTTATCCTTTCCATTCGTCAGGTTGAATGGGCTTCCGATGAAGAGGATGAGGCTGATGATGATGCCGATGATGATGAAGATGATGAAGATGAAGAAGAAGAAGCAGGACAGGTAGAGGGAGAAGCCCCAAAGACAGAGGGTGATGGTGCCAGTGCAGCAGCAAAACGGCAGAAGGCTAGAGCGAAAAAGAAAGAGGAGGATGAGAACGAAGAAGTAGTTTTGGAAGAGGAGGAAGAATGGAATTTTCCAGTAGACAAAGACAATTGGACAGAGGCGGACTTGGGAGAGGAGTGGGCAGACCCCACTCCAGCTGATGACACGGTGGGACGGGATCCGGAGACTGCTGAGGATGATGAGGAACTCATTGCTAAGTTGAAAAAAGATGGAAGGGCTCCTCCTCGAAGACCATACTATGTCCCATATAGGAAGTGGTATCCTCCAATTCCTGAAGACCATCCAGACATCGACAGTCCTGAAACTGTGGTGGAGGAACTTGAGCGCATGGAGGAGTTTCTCGTTTGGGCAAGCTACGTTTTTGAAGATGGCTCATCGTACACTTCACTCTCTGCCTTGCCTTTTCTCTCCCCAATGTGTGCCAAGGGTTTTGGGTTGGAGGATTTCCATATCAAGCAAAATGATACAGCTTTTAAGGTCCAAAAATCTGGGAGGGAAAGGAGGGAGGCACATTGTAGAACATTGACATCTGGTGCATGAGAAAGAATGACTAAGAGTACCCAGTGCTGTGATATTTGACAGCATTGTTTCTGTTTTATGCAGCTATGAAGGAACAGTGTTTGATGATCTCGCAAATGGGAAGGGTGTGTACGTAACGCCTTTGGAGCTTTGCAGGCAAGCTCATTGTCTAGAATGGGTTCTGCAATGTTTGATACAAACTTTCATCACCATTGTATTCAACATATTTTGAACAAACTTAGTATAGCAGAAGGACCTATGTGAATAGTTGAAATGTAAAGGGGTGGCTGATTGACATCCAAGAAGTCCTTGGGGTACTTTGCACAGATATGAAGGTGAGTGGTTCCAGAACATGATGGAGGGTCATGGAGTACTTGAGGTTGACGTTCCTGTGACTGAGCCTCCCCCAGGCTCTGAGTAAGTTGCCAGAACAACTATCCTAATTCTCTTAATCAGCTATTATATCAAGTTTATACATAAAGAACTTTGTCTGTCATCCTGTCTATGTGGTAGGTTTCTTCTTGTTACTTAGTGAGATATTTCTGCAGCCAGATATTACACCTCCTAGTTTTTGCAAATTCCTGTCCAGTGCAACAGTTGGACTTGCTATAATTGTGTATGAGTTGTTATCAATCAGATTGGCAAGGAAATGGAAGGAGCAGGGCAAGATTCTGAAATCAGATTATATGAATCCAGAAGACAAGGAGTGGTTAAGGATGGACCTTGAGGATATAATTGCCAACAACCCAAATGCTATTGACTCAAATCCATTTGAAGACGATGAGCTTTGGGTGAAGTACTTTGGAGAGAAACCGTAAGTTCCATGGTCATTGTTCAAGCTGTTTATGATTTGTTTGAAGCATACTTAGTGCTTTTGACAGTTTGGTTGGAATTCATAGTGAGGCACTGTGCATGCCCCCTTCTTTGTTTCAGGTTCTTCCAGGTTTCTCTGCAGGAAACAAGCTTTCTATCATTGATTCTCATGCCTGCTTAAAGAAGAGGGATAGGGGTTCTGATTTGTGGTTTTGTGCAGAGAGAAAGGCCACTATAAGTATGCTGGACAGTGGAAACATAGTCGCATGCATGGTTGTGGGGTGTATGAGTTGAATGGTCGCCAAGTTTGGGTATGTCACCTTTGCCTTGAGTTGGAGCTAAGGATTGTGCAATTGGCTCAAGCTGTCAACAATTGCAAGAAGAAAGACAAGTCCTGAGATATGTCATGGATAATATGGAGGCAGTGACTATGTAGACTTGAACCAATTCAAGTGTGCCCTTCTGGGAAGTCCTTTGATTAAGTGTTAGTCATCTTTGTTGCAGGGGAAGTTTTATTTTGGAGACCTACTACCAACTGTTGAGGAGTGTGATCACAATACATCAGCTGTGAGTTTTTCTTCCTTGCACAGCCATCTGTATCTTGCAAAATGGCAGTAAGGGCTTGTTAGTACTCGTTTCACAGTTAACTATCTGTTGCTTTTAGGATAGGGAACGCTACTTGTAGTAGCAATTCTAGAGGTTCTTTCTCTACTGGTTGTGACTTATTTCCCACCAGAAGTGAGCCTGAAGTGAAGATTTTTTGAGGCAGTAGATGTTGACAATGGACTGCAGATGCATGCTGGATTAGCAGAGGTGGCTGCTGCAAAAGCGAGGATGTTTGTCAATAAGCCTGATGGAAGTAAGCTGTGTCTCCTACATGATTTAGAAGTCTTCTTGAAGAAAGGAGTTGTTCTCCAATATGCTGCAAATTATAGGTACCTTGTCTGTTATTTTGTTGAGATCAACCAGGAGTGTTAAGAGTTTTGAGGACCCTGTTGTGGACATGCATGTGGGTCAAAAGATGCATATGGATATTCACAAGTGGAATTGGATTGTTGTTGATGATTAGTGGTGCGGGAGCGCAAAGGTCCATACACAGATCCTCAGCATCCCTACATGTATGAAGAGGAGGATGTGTGGATGGCTCCTGGCTTCATCAATCAGTATTATAAGGTTTGACTTCAATGCTATGAAATGTTGACCACGTTCAAGCCTCTGTGATACAGACAGTTAGAAGTGAATATTATAATGTTTCATACTTGTTACTTCTATCTTGCCAAGTTTCTGATTGCTGTGTTCTGTTGTGTCACTAAAAAGCATAGAGCCACTCTCCATAGTCTTTGGTATCCACTGTATTCCAATTGTAAGTGGAGGTGAAGGAGAGCACTTTTGGGATCAGAGGAGTCAACCAATGCCTTTCTTGGCACCTTTTGGGTACAGGTGCCAGAGCTCTGGGAGAGGTATGCAAAGGAGGTAGATGCTGAGCAAGAGATGTGGCTCAACTCTTTCATCAAGTCACCATTGGTGATTCCAATGCCCCCTGAGCTTGAGTATGCTTGGGGAAAAGGTAGCAGATTCTCTTAAATAGCATACTGACAAATCTGTTCTGCATGTGGACCGTTGATCCAAAAAGTTGGTGTCTCTCTTTGCATTGTGCTCTTTTATACTATCTTGGCCATACCCTCCTTACACCAAGAACTGCACATGTTTCAGGAATGTTAATGCTGGAATTTCATATGGGTTGGTTTGTGTGCAGATAGGGAATTTTTGGTTCTGAGTGGTCCAGCAGGTGATGACAAGACCGGGAATCCAAATGAAAGAACAGAGGTTTTGTATCATGTTCCTTCTGGACAGATTATAAACTGGGCCACAGATCCAGAGGGAAAGATGCGGTTTTTTATACAGCCAATAGTGGAAGATGGCTCTGTTATCCCTGAGCTTGCAATTCCCCTCCCATTGGGAATGAAGGAATTTTTTGGTGAGGAAGGAGGTGACGAGGATGGAAAGAGTGATGCTCCAGGTGGACAGAAACTTACAGAAAAGGAGAAGCTTCAGAAGAAATGGGCTGAGGAGGATGCTGAGAGAAAGAAACGCTGGGATGAAGAGGATGCACAGAGAGAGTTGGAGTGGGCTGAGAAAGACAAAGAATTGGAGCTTGAATTAGAAATTGTGGAGCTGGATGCAAAACTTCAAGAGCTTGTAGATCAGGCAGAAGCACAGGTTATTATCTGCACTGTCATGCAGAGCATTTTGTCACATGTTTTCACCATTATTCTTAGTATTATTGCAGTTCAAAAGCTTACTCAAGAGGTGGCACATAGTTCTATCTGGTCTGCCTTCTATCCTGGTGCATAAGTTATCCATGGCTCAAAAGTGTTTTAACTGTGGTTTCAGGCCAAAACTGAAGAGCTCTATTCTGAAATTATGAGCAGCAAGAAGCCTGCAGATACAACAGAAAAAGCCTCGGATGATGGGGAAGATGGGACCCTGAGGACTAAGAAGAGTGAGGGGGAGACAAAACCTTCAGATGGTGCCGATGATGATGATGACAATGAAAATGGAGGAGATGAGGAAGATGATGATGAAAGTCCAAAGCCTAAAAGCTTTGGCAAGGTGGCTATGGCCAATCCCACTGAAGGGCCCAGGAATTCTGACAACTCTACAAGCCAACCCTTCCCAACAGTGTTTGCATCATTGAGTTTGGTTCCTCTGGTACACCTAATCTGGACTACATTCTAATTTGCTCGTCAATTCTAGCCCCTGGAGTCCTTTGCTGTTATAGCATCCGCCCTTCTGATTTGATTCCTATAAATGGGCTCAGTACTTTGGATTGTAGAATTTTGAAAACTGAGTTCCATGGCCATTGGCTTTAATATTTCTTTCCTTATCAGCCTTGACTTCCTGAGCTGAGTCAGTCAAGCTTTTGGTTGAAACACTTAGGGGAAAAGAATTTACAAGTTGGTTTAATATTCTTTTGTAGTGAAGTCATGCATATACTCAGTGGGGTGTGTGTTGATTGCAGACCTCTTTCCAGCAGGTGTTGAGTTTAGCAGTTGGCAAAGCCAAAAAGTCATGGCTCCCAAAAACTTTTGCTACACCATCTGGATCACCACCCTCTGCGCCACCCGCTGCCACACCCTCTGCCACACCCTCTGCCGCACCCTCTGAAGTCTCAGCAAAGATGGGTTTATGTATACCTCTGGAATCAACGCCCCAGTCAAAGCCTGCACCAATGAGTCAGATATGTGCAGTGCAGTTTATGATCAAAAGAAATTCCTCAATGCTGAGGTTAAGAGCAACTGCACCTAATAGATTGCATCCAACAATCATGAAAACTGGTCACCATTTCAGGTTGCATCCTAACACTGCCTCTAATGCTGAAGGTGGATCTTTGCCCAGCCAGAAGTCCGAATGCAGGAAGAGGAGGCAGCGGGGTGGCCAAATCCGAAGCAGGTTGATGACAAGGCCAACAGTCAATTCAGCAGTTCGTCAGCAGAATATGAAGAGTTGGTGGTTTCCACCAAGTATAGAGATTCTTTCTTTGGCTGTTCCACTGGAGACCTAGTCAAAACGATCAAGACCCTCTTCTCTCATTCATTCTCATCTTCCCAACATTCACATGCTTTCTGTTTCCACATTGTTCCCTCCTAGTTCTACCTTTTTATTCACTTCTTTTTAGTCAACCCCACCACACCACCCCTCCTCCCACTTCTTGTGATTACAAGGCTACAGTAAGCAATGCCTTTTTGAGTGAGTCATTTTGTACTTCTCCTGTGTGTAGGATGAGGGGATGGGAATTTTTGTCAGTTCAGTACGCATTGCCTTTTTGGTTGGGTCATTCTGGACTTCTCCTGTTTGTAGGAGAAGAGGATGGGAATTTATGTTAGTTCACACACTGCAATTGCAGCTCCAGTTTTGTTTCTTTTGGCTATGTCAAAGAAAAAAGTAATGTCAAACCCTAGATGGGTCAAGGCTGAGCTTTTACACCCACTACTCATGTGTCACGACCACCTTTGCAGTGCAGCTCACTCATCTTTGTGCTGTTTAAAGGGAGAGCCACAGTGAGCCATAGGAGAGGACTCAAGCCAATGCAGGTTGAGAAGTTTGAGATTCTTTTGGAGTATAGAATGGATCTCATTTTAGTCAGGATGGTCTTTTGACACATTTATTCTATGTTTCTTCGCCTGTTCCTCCTGCAATAACAAAAGATTTCCTTTCTATATTCTGATTGTTGGTGTTGAGACCTTGAGTTTCCTGACAAAACTGACTGGACAGCGGTACCACAGGCATAGTAGGGTATATGAAATATCAGACCTGTGGATGTCAGAACAAGGGATGTCTGCATGATGGCAACAGGTCTGCAGCAACTCAGTGGTAACCACAACTGAAGCTCACCTGTTGATTGATGCTTTCTGTAGCAGATGGGCTGGATGGATATTTCAGCAGCCTGCTTCAAACACAAACTGCAGAGACTTTTTGAGATGGCAATCCTGCAAAACACAGGTCAGAATCATCATTGACCAGGAATGATACCATTATTTACATTACATTTGCTAAGATTTCCCAACTCTGATGTGGAGAGTTTAATCTTCACAGAACACTTGCTTGCTTCATTTCACATACATATGAATAATATTCAGGTCATGTGATTCGAACACAGATGAAGGATTTTTTTGAAAAAGAAAGGCCCTACTAATTCACCAGATTTTGAAAATCAAAATTTTTTCAATCACCGTATTTCTACAACAGGTCCAGTAGGTAGCCAAAATATAGAATGATTCTTAAAAATTTCTACTTTCAAAATAGCCAAATCTGGTTAGATTTTCTTGTGTTTCTCACACATCTTATACCAGTCACTTTTTCAAAGTCGATTTTCTCATGAAGAAATTTTATTATTTCAAATATTAATTTTTAATGGTTAATTCAGAAAAAAAAAAAAAACTTCTTAAGTTTCTTTTCAACATTTTATATGTTCATTATTTCATCTCATTCAAATAAACCTTCGAGTTTTTCTAAATCCTCTTCAAAACTTAAGTCTAAATCTTTAAAACACATTTACAAAGAATTGAAAGATTTTTTTAAAAAAGATGCAATATGGTAAAAAAATACACAATGCAATTGTGCAAATGAAATGCAATGTGAAAAATTAAATGTACAATGTCCAAATAATTCTTACACACAATAAACAAACATATTTTAAACCAAAAATTCTCGAAAAAACATGAATAATTTAAAAAATCTTCAACAAACAAAGATTGAAAAAAAAAAACCTCCTCCAAATTTAGCATAAAAACTTGAATTTGGACAACACCTCCCACACCTTGAAAAAACTGAAGGAAGAAGTACCCATCTGAAACAGGAAGAGTAGGAGCAACAATGTCAAGCAAGGAAAAGCAAAAGGAGCAATATCACGGTGTAGCAGAGAGCTACCTGAGTAAGCAAGAGGAGCAGCAATGTTGAACAAGGAATAACAAAAAGAGGAGCAATGTCAAACACGTTGAACAAGGAGCAACAAGAGAAATAGGAGTGTCAAACACATGGAGCAAAGAGCAACAAGAGAAGCATGAACATCGACCAAAAAAAAGCAAGGAGTGTAACAAGAAGAGTAGTAATGTCGATCAAGGAGCATCGACCAAAGAGCTCGAATGTCAAGCAAAGACCTTAAGTACTAACCAAAACAACTCTTCATCATAATTAATCTAAGCAACAGGGATTTTTTTGTTTTTTCCACTTGTTCCCAATGTGTTCCCATCATGTTCCCAAAAAGATTCCATAAAGTCTCTCTTGTTCCCATCAAGTTCCCAAATGAGTTCCCCAAGGTGTTCCCAATAGCACCTGGGTTTTATCCCATATGGTTTGCCCAAAGTTCAACTCCCCTTATCTAAAGTAAAACGGATAGATCCACAGCGTACATTAGCTTCTAATTTGGAACTGGGGATCCAAAGAGGTGCTTCAATTGAGGGCATGCCCAAATGTTCCCAAAAAATTGCAAGATGGGCCAATCAATATGGCTCCTTTGAAAAAATAGAAAAAATTGTGAGTGGACCCATGATCTAATTAATATGAATCACACTACTATGACACCTAATGTTGACTATCTAGTGTTCTAAGGTCATTCAATAATAGAGTACTTACCTTGATCTGGGTGAAAAGGGTATTTCATCTTGATGCTTGCTACAAGTTGCCTTGCATTGCAAGTTTGGAACTTGTGTTGTTGTCCAAAAAAAGGTTTCTTCAAGAAGAGAAGATGATTCTAGGCCTCATGTAACCCCATAAAAAAAACCCCCCCTTTGTTTGTGGAGAGTGGTGCAAATTATGATTTTGCCAATTTTATAGTACCATTTTTGCTTAAGATTGTCCTATTGGTGCAAATGCACTAAGGAGATGAGAAAAGAACCCATCAAACCATGGGACACACTATGAAGTCATGACCAATGTTAGTGGGTAAGTATTTCATCTTAATGAACCTCATTTTTTAGGAGCCTTTGGTGAGGCCCAATTTTAATGAGAGGTAAGGCACCCTCCACTCCATATATGTACACTACAAAAATGGTAACCAATTCTTTAATGAAATGAGGTTTCCCTTTACCTAGGGGAGGGGAACCCAATTGTCTTCCAAGCGGGTAATTACAGGGTATATATGCGAAAATCATCACATTTAGTTGAACTTATTTCTTATGAATTTTTTTGAATTGTGGTGACTAATTAAAATTTTTAAACTATATTTGCACTTCTTTTTTTCTTAATTGCATTAAATCCTATACGGATAGGTAATTTTGCAAGGTGCATTACCTATTTGCAAAGGATTATTGACAATAATTAGAGTGACGAGTAATAAGAATTGGTATATAGGGGAATTTTGGAATCCTTTGTTATGGTCGTCCATGGACTATTTCAAAGACAATTTCAGTAATAACTATCCCATTTTCAAGCCTAACTATTTCAAAAAGTACATTACATTTTTTTTTAATGAAAATAAAATTTAAAAAATTAATATATAACTACTCCCTTTTCCTATTAACTTTTATCATAATTATTTCCCACCTTTCTTAATAATTATCTCTATTTTATAACTACCTCACTCTTTTTTCCTAATCCACCAACATGGATATAAAAAAAACAAATTAACATGTATCTTTTCATGAAATGTATATTAATTTAAATTCAATCTGACATTGACATTAAATATATAAAAACATTTGAAAAAACAGAAAAAGAATTTACCATCCCTGGTAGTGCACTGCAGCACCGAGCTCAAATAATGATAACAAACAATAATAATAATAATAATAATAAGTGAAAACCAAAATTTACCAAATTTCAATGAGTTTTGAGACCATTGTTTAAAAGTGATTGAAAATTTAAAAATAATATACCCATGAAGTCCCCTAATTTCTGAACCACTAAAATCACAAATTAAACATTAAGTAATAATATTGCTTCATTTAAATTTTCTGACAAGTGAAGTTTGAAGTTTGAAGTTGTAAAATCAAAATTAAAATTATTTAGTCAATAATTTTATCCCCACAATTTCGATGGAGGGATGAACATGGATAATAGAAGGGCGAAAAACACTGGACGGTTCAGATGTACCTCGTGTGATCCCGACGATGTGAACCGTAAGATTAAATCTTTAGGGTTTGGCGCTCACGAAGACGGCAGTGTTTCTGAGTCGTGAGTGAGCTCTTCTTTTTACTGTTTTTTGTGCGCAGAGCCGCGGATTTAGGGTCTGGCACTCACCAAAAGGGCTGTTTTTGTCCGTTGAGAATTCTCTTGTTTGATTGCTTCTTGTGCGGAGCCGCGCGGGGGTTCTACAGACGCGCTTGATCCATCTGCGGCTGTGTGTCATGACGACACGGCTGAAGAAGAATCGCAAGAAAAGAGGTCATGTATCGGCCGGTCATGGTCGCGTTGGCAAGCACAGGAAACATCCGGGAGGACGGGGAAACGCAGGAGGTATGCACCATCACAGGATTTTGTTCGACAAATACCATCCGGGTTACTTCGGCAAAGTGGGAATGAGATACTTCCACAAGAGCATGAATAAGTATCACTGTCCCATTGTGAACGTCGACAAACTGTGGTCACTGGTTCCTGAAGCAGTAAGGGAGAAGGCGGATGGAGAGAAGGCGGCGCCTCTCTTGGACGTGACGCAGCACGGCTTCTTCAAGGTTCTCGGCAAGGGAGACTTACCCGGACAAGCGATGGTAGTGAAGGCCAAGTTTTTCTCCAAGCTTGCTGAGAAGAAGATCAAGGAAGCTGGCGGTGCTGTCATTCTTACTGCCTAAATATTTTTTTGGGAGGACGAGGAGGTAGGGGATAGTGAATGCTGTGTGAAGTTGTGAAAAAGATCTTGCTGCTGAAGTCCAAAGGTTTCCATGGAGATTGCAGAAAGTGATGAACTCCTTTGCAGCTTCTTAAGGGAGCTCAGAATTGATTCACAACCTACAGAACAGTTTTTTCGAGTCTTTTTTTAGTGAGAGGTTCAATTGAAATGTTATATTTTGCTGGGTTTTTTCTGTTATGTACTGTGATTTCTTGTGTTCTTTGTGAGTTTCTCTGCATCAGCTTGAATTAGGGTATTGTTTTTGCAAGCTTTAAGAATTAATTCCTGCTGAGTGATGTTCTTGCACCCTCTCCCCCTTTCCTTTCCATGCAAGTGCAATTGTAAGACATGTTACCATTTCTTTTCACAACATTGCCAATAACTTGTCTCAGCTTCATGATGGGTTTTGTGATGCATTCTTGAGTTATAATGTTCAATTGAAATTCTACAGTTTGCTGACATTCCTTTGCTTTGAAGTGGAGCTGGCTCTTTTCAATGTGTATGAACTTATGCATCTGTGGTTTTGTCACAAGATAAATGAATTAAACAAGTTCTTCCTATGCGACAGAAGGTGTCTTTGGTTATGCTGTAGCAGTTTTGCTGGTGGTGACCATGTGGTGCAAGTGATATGTGTTGTTGCCAAGCAGCTGGTTGATGGTGCCAGTCTTGTAGATTCTGTTGGAAGCTGGGGTCTTTTTAGGGTGACTATCGATCTGGTTTCTGGATCAGGAATTTGGTTGAGGCTGCTGCAAAGCCTCTGTACTATCAACAACTTACAGATAGATAAAGCAGTCCTAACATCTTGACATCAGCATTTGCAAAGCTTTGCATGCATAGTGTAAGGCCATCTGACTAACAATTCTATTGAGATTCATGAACTGAAACAAATGTAAATAGTAAACCTCATAATGAGATCGCAAGCCCTGAAATAACTCTATGCAGTGTCTTCCATTCCAAAGGTGGATAAGCTACAGAACCCCAACTGGATAAACTCTGTGCATCAGGAACTCCTGGTTCCATTAGTATGGGCACTTAAAAAGCTGCTATTAAAGTATGTATTCAAAGCTTAACCACTATCTAAATATTTTAAAACTCTTTCAAGCTGAAGATAATTGCTTACAAGATAGTTTCAGACGACAATCCTTTCTCTACATATAGCTCTGATGTATTCTCAAGTTTTCACATGTGCGCCAGGATTCTAACTCAAGGGTTGAACAACATCAGACAGCTTAAGCTGACCTCCATGAGTTTTGCCCCAAAATTTCCCCTGTAAAAATTGATAGTCATTGACATACCAGCTAGACACATAACCAATGCTTCAAATGTGTCTGGAAGACGTCTGCTGGAAAAATTGTCCTTCATATGGGATGTGCGGTGTTATTGGCGTGAGCGCCAAGCCTTTATGACTTTTTGGGCAACATATTGTCCGGCATTTATGCCTCCAGCGGCCAAAAATCCTGACACCATCTGCCTGAAGCTTGATGCCCTTACTACACTACTGATGGCCCGACGCACCATTTTTGCATGACCCTCTTTCGAGCATAGAACAGCCTCTGAAATTTCACTGTATCCTGAGAGAACACCAGCCCAAATACTGGTCTTATCAACCTTACACATGTTCATTCTCAAGTCACTCACATCTATTGTCCTGCCTCCAATTGAGACTCATCAAACTTCGATGCCCTGGCAAGTCTCTCTTTAGTCTGTACTACTCTGTGATCCTTGTTTGACAGACACCATTACATTCTATGCAGTGTCATCAAGGAAAAGAAATGCCTCACTATTCTGATGCCCAGGCATACAATATGATACATTCAGGTCAATGATATTTACTATATGGTATCCAGAAACAACTCAGGGGCCTAAGACACTCTATAGTGTAGTGGGGATACTCAGTGGACCTGTACACAGTTTGGCAAAGAGAGATTTTGTACCAGCTGTGGTAGAATCAAATTTGGTGCCTGTTCGGTAGGCTAGCTGTTGCATGATGGATGAAGGTAGTGAGCTCAACAATGATGATCTTGATGACATGCTATCATCCTGCACAAAAATCCAGCATCAATTCATGTCCTCACAGGAAAAAGCACCAAATCATGAATAAATGTTTGCATCAAAGAATCATAAAGGAGTAGCATCACATTAAGAGCTGTTATTATCCAGCATTACAATAGTCTAATACTGAACAGTGTGTTTCAGAAACCTGAGCCACCTGAAACAACCTGGAAAACTCTTGACTGTAGGTCTGCTCCAAATACTGTGGGTAGTTGTAGTGCACCAGTGGAGGCAACATTGCTGATTGAGCCTCGGTACAAGTCCTGAAATTTGGAGGCACTGCCTTGAACTATTTTACGAACCTAATCAAGACACCCATCATAAATACTCCATGTTAACCCAACTTAAATCCTACAGAGGTCTTTTGGCACAAATCTCAGACAAAAGTGCATGTGCAGCTGTTGCGCAGAGGATAACATATCAAGTGACAATAAGAGTGACCCATTTCAACCAATGTCAAACCTTATTTTTGTCTTCCGCAAAAAACATGCGCACATCACCTGTGTATGAGAGCCCACAAATGGTGGCATACAAATCCTCCTGCAAAAACCACTCCCACACACAACATATAAACACGTAATGATTGACAGGAAGTGGCCCAACATTGCAAATTAATTTGCAGGCACCAGAAGGAGTCAAACTATATGCTGCTGAACCCCAAATAACAGGCACCCAAATTCAGATTTTGGATCCAATACTTCCAAAAAAGTTATTACCAAGAAACATCAACATGCTTGAAGAATAGGGGATAGCTATCTTACCTCTGAGAACTCTGATGGCAAAAGAAGCAAGGCAGCACAGAGAGCGGATTGTAAGTTAGACTCATTTAGCTCTTCCAAACAAATGTGGTCAACCAAATAACGCACCTGCAAATAACAATAGAACCCAAAGTTCACACCACTCAAACCTTCTTCCCAAAAGTTTTATGAAAAGTTGAGCCTGGAAGTATGAAGTCAAATTGAGGGTATTGTCATGAGTTTCCTTTCTTGGCTTTTACAGCAAACAGCACAAGGAAACAGGTGGAATTGTAAAACACTATATATGATGTGGATAAGCTTTCCAAACGCAAAAACTACAAATTTTATATGGAGTGAAGTGTATAGGTTTGAGGGAAAACAAGAGTTGAAATTCCTGGAGGCTTGTGAGTCAACCTCATTCCATACCCACAAGAGTGGCAGGATCAGATTCAGTCATCCTGGAGACACATAACGAGGACAGAAAGTAATAGATAGGTGAACAGGACAGTAAACTCTTGTAACTGTCATTGATTAGGCAAACGCTGACCTACAGGCTTCTGAAGGCGTCCACTTATGTATAGTCTTTGCCATGTTGACACATCCCGCAAGAGTGTCTCAGTACCAATGACCCCATATTTTATTGTCTGCCACAGCAACCTCCACATTATTATCACCACCCTAAATTCGCAGATTAGTTAAGAGATGACAAAATGCTCTATACTGAGAAGGCATATGTCCAGAGCCTAGAGATAAAAAATACATGTGCCAGAGAAATCTGAAACATCAACGTAAACCAGAATGGCATGTGTCTCTGCACCCAAGGTGCAAGAATAGACAACTTTCACAGTTATATTTATCAACAAGTACAATGCTTCTCCATAATACAACCTTTCCACAACTGGAGTTGGCTTATATAAAAGTTTAGCGGACAGCACCTTGTTGTGCCATGGCACAAATGCATTGAAGTGAACACCAACACCCACATTCTCTGCAACACTGGTCACCTGCAGTTCCCCTCTCAGGATATACTGAACACAAAATTTGATTCCCAGTGCTATCTAGTGAAGCAAAATTCTTAAGTCTTTGGTAACAATAATACATATTTACAGAATCTGAATCTTCAACAGAATTAGAGTTTCCAATATATTAGGTTAACAATTTTCATTGTCTAAAAATGCACTATGAAATTGACAAAGTTTCTGGCTTGGATGGAATCACAGACAAAGTCGCCTCCAAAGTAGGCCAACCATGATGAATAGTGATTTGGATGCTGCTGGATATTCTGCAATTCCAGCATATGAAATTGTCAAACTCAGCATCACTAGTCTCACAAACAGAGAATCACAAAGCAGAGAGCAAGCTCAATTCAAAGAAATATTTTCTACCATCTCTTCAACTCACTCAACTATTTAACAGACAGGAGTGCTTCAGGCAGCCTCATTCATTTCCTTTCTTTCACTTGCAACACTATTCTTCTTCCCTCCACTCTACTAGGTTTTTGCTGGATTCATAAGATTCTCTTCAGATCCTTAGATGGGTTTGTCAATATGAGAGACACTATCACAGGCAAAAATCAGGATTAGCAAAGGATTCCAATACTTATCAGCATAGCTTTTGGAGCAGAAGAAACAACAATTGCAATGTTCTTCAGAAAATGAGAAAGAGAGCACAACCTGTGAGTGCCATTCAACAGGTGATGAAACCCCTAAGATATAATCCACCATGGGTACCTGCTCACAATCATCAAAATGATGGTGTCAGATGATAGATACATGGACGCTCTCAGATGTGATTCCGTGGAAAGAAATCTGACAACAATTGTGATGTTTCTTGTATGTAAAATGGGATTTAGCAGCTAATCAAGAAAATTGGTTCTTGATCAAGAGCAAATCAAGTTTTGTTTGGGTCTCATAATGAACAAGTAGGGTTTAGGGTTTAGAGTAGGTAGTGAGTGACTTCTGAAGCAGGAAAAAAAAAAGCACAGAAGGACGAAGGAAGGAAGAAAAAAAGAAAGCCCTCACCTCTTTCGTAGGAGAGGTATGATTGTTATCAGGCTGTGGAAAGACACCAGAGCCATAAGCAAATGCGCAATCTATTCTCGGTAGATCAGATAACGGTGCAGTGAGGTTATCCACAAGCTCCTCCTCTTTCTTTTTTTCCTTCAAAAATTCCAAGGCCGAGACAGCATTGTTGCCCCACACATCCGGATCCGTTTCCGCGTTAGACATCTTCAAAGAAAAATCCCCCAAAGAAAAGAGGAAAAAAATGGGAAAAAATCAAAAACTGCAAAACATCTCGATCACGAAAACCGCAAGAACCTAAAGAAACGTCAAAAATCAGATTTTTGAAATATAGCGAAAAAATCAGAAACAAATTCCGACAGATTCACTGACGAAATTGCAACAGAAACAACGCAACTCGGGATCCACACTCTGTCGGGACGGATCCCGAAGAACCCTCTTCACACTGTGTACTCCTCCTCATAAACCCTAAAACTCACTAGCTTTTAGCCAAAACTTAGAAGATGGATGGAAAAAACAAACCATCCCCCCATTCACTCCTTCTGTGGATGAAACTCCCGAAACCAGTCCAATTTGGATTCCATTTTGGATGAACCTTTGAAATGTCAATGAACTTTCATTGGCGGAGGAATATCCAGAATTGGGCGGACTGATTGGATGGATTGGAAACCTTCCTCCAATTCACAACATTTGTGGATGAAGCTCCCAATCCCAGCCCCATTTGGATTCTCTTTTGGATGAAACTTTTACACCCCAAATTTGAACTTTCATTGCTGGAGGAATAACCAGAATTGGGTGGACCAATTGGATGGATTGGAGAACCCCAATTCGGTCCATTTATGGATGAAGCTCCCAAAAAGCACTGCAAGTTGGATTTCATTTTGGATGAACTTTCTAAACCTCAAACTCAGACTTTCATTGGTAGAGGAGTATCTAGAATTGGGCAGACCAATTGGATGGAATGGAGCCCCTACCCCCTCCAATTCACTCCATTTGTGGATGAAGCTCCCAAAACTAGCCTAATTTTATTTTCATTGTGGATGAACGTTCAGATCCTCAAATTGGGACTTTCATTGTGGACGGAGGAATCCAGAATTGGGTGGGTACCTATGGGGAGTTGTTATTGTGGATGCCCTTACAGATGTGAAGAGGATAATAAAGTTATCCATAAAGTCACCCTCTCTTTCACCCCTTATCCCCTCTTTCAGGGGTATCAGCACTTTAAGGAAATTTTATTAAATCTCAGTATGAAACTCAGCACTTAATGCACAAGGTTCGAGAGTAATTATAGCAGTTGTACAGGTAGGAGCAGTGAAAATATATGTTGCAGCAGTGGAGGCGCTCAAGAAAAAAGAAAGAGGGGATGAAACTCAGTTTACCACCAAAATTGATGGAGAAACTAGTTTGGGTTCTCCCAGTTATTTTGTTTTGTAAAATTGCATTCCCAGTTACGCATTTGATGCCTTATTATGCCGAAACTGGCGGTTCTCGCCCCCTAATCGCTTGACTTTAAGGATCACTTTAATGCCAGAAGCAAAACTTCATGATGAGTCTCTAGTTATGGCTGGGTGGGTCTCCTGAGAATCTTGAGAACTTCCTATGTCATGATCAATCTCAAATGCTTACATCCCATCACTGAAGAACAAGCAGCTGAAATTCAATGTCCTGTCCATTGTAGCTTTGCCATTGGTTTTCCAGACTGTGCTGAGAGATTGTTGCACAGAGCAGTTCGGGTTTGCGCCCAATCCAAGTGGTGTTGGAAGTTGCAAGTCTTCCTGAGTTGGATGGAGGGCTATCTAGATCCAATTGTCTTTTCAAGGCGCAGTAGCAATACTAGTACGCATTTCAACCCCATTGAAGGTTCAAAGAACAAACCCAATTGTCTCTCGCAAAACTTTCATCATCTGCTTTGAAGATCATAAGTGAATTGATACGTAAACATATCACTCTTGAAGTTTCGAGATGAACCTACTTCCATGTTTACGGATGAACACTAGAAATATTCATTGCTGACGCAGTTCTGCATGCATTTGGGAATTCAAGGATCTTTGTACTCTATGCCTGGGAAACGATGTGTATAGACTATGCACAACCTACAAATCTCAATTCTACGTTTTTCGATAGTGAGTCCAGGATGTGTAGAATATGAAGTAGTTTTTGAGAATTTTGATACAGAAGTGGTGAGCTCAGAAGTATTAGAATGCATTGGTAAGTGAGGTTTTGAAGAAACCATGTTAAAGTTCAATTGTATGATCTCCACGTTTTGTGCCAGGGAATTGTTACAGCTATTTCTCAACATGCAGGAGATGAGCTCTAAAGGATCCTTCACTTGGTTAATATGTTCCACTGACAACAGTAGAAACTTGAGCCTTCAATCAAAATCTGCCTTGGGCTAATTTGAACTCGCTTTTATTGGTGCAATCTGATAGCCTGCAGGTGGGAATGAGTGATATTTGCTACAATGATTATGTGGAATTTTGGCCAAGTCTGTGGATCATGAAATTGAGGACATTTATGATCATGATTTCCTTTTTTCTGATGTAATGTTCTTCACTAAAATATCATTGAAGCTTCTCAAAACTACTTTCAGAGCTTTTGTCAACATCATAACTTAGACCAAATAAATTCAGACAGGTTTTCAGACATATATGTTGCATCATCAAGGAATTTCTCTAGAAACTTGTTTGGATGGATATTTGCATGATCATATCACATAGTTCTGATGTCTTGGAATCGAGGTGTTGGGAAAGTGTAAAGAATAGTGGTAGTTGATTGCACACTGGATTCATGTTTCTCTTGTTTGGCTAATCTCATGACTTTGGCTAATTTGATGATAACTTTGACTATTCCTATTTGTGTTGCAGGTTGTTGATGTTGTAGAAAAAATTGGAAATTTTCTTGGGCTTGATAGGAAGGAGCCATGAGTTGAAGTGGAGCCTTTAAAGTAACTCCTACCACCCATGTCCTTTTAGTGATATATTTAAACTGTATCATGTGTCTTGTGCAGGTTTTGTGGATGGTGGTGCACTTCCAGATGCATTGAACCTTAAACCCTAAATCCTAAACCCTAAACCCTACCTACTTTTGCTCTCCCCAGTTAAACAAGTTTGGGTTTTGGATATGCGAGTTCGAGGCTAATTTCCAATTAAAGATCTCAACAAGTTTTCCATAGAATTTTGAACAAGTTGGATTGCCTTTGTAGCTTGAAACATGAGAAAGGTATTAAATTTTTGAAATTCATTTTGTACCTTAAAACTTAAAACCATACAGTATTGAAACATGGTTATATTCAAAAAGCATTTGCAATTTGGTATTTTGTAAATATCCCAAAGTGCACACTTAATCATATGGAAAATGTAATTGTATATCATTACTTTGTAGCTTATTTTGTAGCTTTTGGAAATTTGGGTACATTAGTGGAATTGTCAATAAATGTGATTAATCCAAAGAAAAAGATTTATTATTTATAGTTTTGATAGTAAAACTTACCATAAATAAAATCTTATATGTACTAATGTTCCTTTAAATAACCCCAGATTGGAACTTGAAATTTTCAATTTAGTTTTATCAAAATGTAAGAGTTGATTTGTTAGCATTACCATTTTCATCTCCCAAGTTCCAATTCTCTTGTTATTACACATCTACCTATCTTCCCAGCCCTTTGTCATCCCATCCTAACCCCAACCCATTTTGCTAAGTAGAACCATCCATCTACATAAGTTATACTAAGATACCCAAGCCCAAGTAATACAATTTCTTTTTTAATTGTAACACTTGGAGAATGAATCTTTCAAGGATGGATCAAAATGTGCTAATAAGAGCCAATGGGATTATTTTATAATAGGACTATGAATTGTTTTTTAGTCTAAGCTTCACTTTTCATATGAAAGAAGTTTTGAATGAATTTTATTATTTTATGTATAGTTCTCTCAATATATCACATTTTTGTATTAATCATTTTTAAATGTTAAATATGATTTTTTTAAAGTGTACTGATTTTTTTAATTATTATTTTTGAAATCATTCCAAAATATGCTAACTAATTTAGGTTTTAATGTATCATAAGCTACAAGTTTGTTTTATATGTCATGTACATTACATCCTATTTACATATGGTAAAAAAACTCTTGAAATTTTGAGATTTTGAAACATACTTTGATTTTTTTTTAATTTCAATTTCATATTCTTTAAATTGTGACTATTTTTATTTAGTGTGGGTAGCAAGTTGTTATGATCTAAATTTTTTCATCATCAAATGTTTTTTATGGAATGTTTTTTTACCCTAGTCCTTTGCTAAATTGGTTGTTTATAATGCAACTATTGTTCAAATTCAAAAGTCATTTATTAAAACCAAAACCCAAAATTATATTAATTTAATTTTAATGCAAATTATTCAACACTTATATGAATCGTTTAACACAACTTCCCATGATTAACATGGCATTAAAGTATCACCACATAAATATATGTAACAAAGTTTTAAAATTTGGTGGTTGTTCAACATAGGTTTTGGTTCAATTGATTTTGATCACACGCAAATGGTAGAATACAATATGTGGTGGTTTTGGTTTTCAAAAAACACAATTTATGTGTTGACAATATGAAGCATTTATGTTTTATCATTTTTATTTGTTTTAAATACATTTTCAAAATGTAAATACTATGGAAATAGTATTCACACATAATATTGAAATCAAAAGAAAAATCAACATGGTAATGATGAAGGAGCACAAGGTATTGAAGGGGAGCACAAAAAAGCAATATTTTGCCTAAATTTCACATGAACACTTGGATAAAAAAGGCTTACGAAATTTAAAAATTGGTTTAAAATTTAGGATTGTCTATATATATTCATCATTTGAAATGTCATTTTGGGTTAGTCATCATTAAAATAGTTTTTTCTTGTTTTACTTGACATTTCCAAAATTTTGTCAATGGTGGTGTATGGTGTGGGGTTCAAATTAATGTTGGTTAGGTATGTGGAAAATTTTGGATATGAATCTAATTAATAATTAGATATGCATGCAACCATATTTTGAATCTATCTTTTTTTCAATATTTGAGATTATATGTCCAACAAAAGTCATTAAAGAAATAACTAATAATTATGTATACTCACATGCTAAGTTTAGCTATTAATATTCATATCCACATGTTACTATTATTAAGGGTCCGAATGTGGATAGGTAGAATTGTGCATATGCATATCCATTAATTAGGGTTCAAAGGTTTCACATATGGAGTTTTCATTAGGGTTTAAGGTCTTAATTTCTTTTTGTGTGCCCTTTTTTAGCAATAATAAAACTCAAGCTTCTTTTGTTGTTGTCGTCATAAGCTTAATCATTGGTAAAACATTGGTGCTTTTACAACTTTTGGTAATTTTTGAAATAATCTCAATTATTGAAAGTCTTTGACTTGAAGTATGTTTATATGCACTTTGTTTTTGGAGAGGTGAAACTTCTTTATTTTTATTTTCATGTCATGTTTATGCACATTGTGTTTTTGGGAAAGGTGGTCTTTGTTTTCATTCTTCACATGTATGTGCATTGTGGTTGTGTATTATTTTTTGGTCTTAATATTGAGAATCATTTGCACATAGGCTTCAAATGCAAGACCTTCAACTAGAGCTTTAGCCTTCATAATGTTTGCATTGTATTCCCACATTTGTGCTAGTAACATTACAACCCATTTGATAATCATTCGCACATTTGGCTCTTCAAGTGCTTCACATTTGGTTATAGTTTTTGGCAATTTCAATCTCTGAACATCACACTCATTTCAAGTTTGGGTTTTGACGATGGCCTTTTGCACTTCTTGGAATTCATTTTGCAAAGTGAATTTTCTTTTTTCACCTTTGAATTTATTGCAAGTTTTTTTTATTTGTCATGTTTTTCTTCTTAGTTGGATTTTTTTCTTTTTGTTCTATTATTTTCTTAGAATAATTTTCAACTTGCAAGCTTCAAGCTTCGATGCATTTACAATTTGTCAATTTATTGTATTTCGGGTAGACAACTTCCATTACCTTTCATTTTTCGGTTGTAATGTTGCTTTATTTTTGTGTGGTCATGATTAGGTGTAAGATTTATGCTATATGTTTAATATAATGATTGAAAAAAAAATATGTATGTTTGGTTGAGTCTATTGGTGGGGTTGAAAAGAATTGTGAAACGTCATCAACTTTTGTTATGCATGTCAACATGTGAAATGTTGAAAGCACACATATGCAAATTGTTGCAACTAAATTTGTTAAGGTTGAGGTTATGTGACTTCTAGTTATACAAACTCAAGTTTCAATTCAAAAACCACATAATCAAAGCTTAATTTGTTAAAGTTTTTTTGTTGTCAATTTGACAATTTACCTATGGATATTGAAAACTTGTAGATGTCATGATGCATTATTTACAAAATAAAACAAATATGTGCTAATGATTTGTGCCAATGATTTATTTTACAAAAAGGTCTTATTAAATACAACAAGCTTAATGGGATCAATCCTATGAAAACCCACATTGAATCTACACATTCAAAGTTAGTTGTTCAAAGAAAATTAATCATTGTTTCAAAACTATCAAAATGAATCATAGCCCATAGCTAGGGAAAAAGTGATTTGGGCCAATTAAACATGTAATCATGATTTTTTTGGTGCCACACAACTTTATAAAAAAAGGTGATGAAACATAACAACAATTTGTTGAAACTTGGTGTTGCATATTTATAAGGGGTATCACTATGAAAAATTGTGTCGACTAAAACGACACTACCTTGCAACTAAAATTCAAAAACAAATTCATATATAATTGTTATGCAATTATCCCTTGGGTATTACAACTATTATGCAACTATCCATTTCAAAATATGGTGTATTAATAAATAAAATACCACGTTAGAAAATTAGTTAATTGTATTATAGTTGCAATGAATTGAAAATGGGTTTTCTCATTAGAAGAAATCTTGTTCATTCCAACCATATGGTTACGATTGTAGATGTGAATAGAGTCTAAATCAGCTATTTTTCCAACTGCAATTGAGTTAGTCTTACATGTCATTTTAGTTGTAAATGTGTGTAGTCATATATGTGACTACTGTAGTCACGTATGCAACTATAATGTTCACATAATTGAATGAAGTCGTAATGTGACTATACTTTGTGACTACTACATGTTTGGATGGAAAAGTACAATGAAAGTGCATATTTTTCATCCAATATTGTGAATGGATCCTTGGATGGATGAAAATTTTGTTGTTTTTTTAACTGGTCATAGTTGTTTTGACAACTAGGACTAATAATTTTTCCATTTACAATATTTTGATGATTAAAACATATGTGGCATCTTTGAAATCACAATATTTGTTTGATAATCAACTTGTGTTTAACTATTTATTGATATTTTTATGTTTTATTAAATATATTTGAGTTGTGATCTATTTATAAATATTATATATGATGATTATTTAATTATATATTATACATGTAAATTAAATTTTATTGATAAAATTACAATTTATTTTAATCATAATCAAATATGATATATATTTCTAATCAAATAGAAGATGTCTAAGAAATATATCATTTATTTGATCATAAGACTTTTACCATAATTTTAAATAAATTTTATATATTATATTTGTAAAATGTAAAATTTAAATTCCATCAAATTCATTAATTATCTAACATTACTAAATGTGATGTAGGTTAAAATCTAAAATATAAAAAAAATCTACATCATAAATATTATAGCTGATTTTTTTGTAAAAAAATATTTTTTGAAACGTGATAGATATATTTTCCATTTATAAAAATTATACGTGAATTAATTAAAATTATGATATGTTATAATCACATTTTATAATTACCAAACAAATTTTGGGAATTTTAAGGTCACAAATTCAAATTGAACATGTGTTCAATCTTGTTCGAGTGTGTTGACAATTTTAAAATATTGTAGGTTACAAGTGGAGAATATAGATTGCATCATTATTATGATAAAAGATTGGCCCCATGACATTCATTTGAATTATATTTAATTAACTTTATGAAAGTTGAAAATTTATTGATTAAAGAAAATTTTGATTTCATTGAAGAATCAAATTATTTTGAGCAAATTGAGATAGACAATTATTAGATTTGACAAGGGGAGATGGCAAATTTTTTGTTGTTGTTGTTGTTTTTTTTTTAAGGTTGTTAGAATCTCAAAATTGAGTGACAATTTGCATTTGAAAAAAACTAGTCATTTTGTTCATGCAAGGTTCATTTTTGGAGTTCACCAACAATAAGGATGATAGTTTTTGGTTGTGTCATGTAGGATTCTTCTTTTGTGTTTTATGTGGGGATCTGGTTGGGATCAGAAGCTTATGTTATATGTTAGGAATCGAATTAATGTTCAAGCCCCCCATAAATTAGCCTCAAGACATTGATGAGGGCGGCCTCTTGAGGCTGGTTTTGCAAAAGAAAATTATGAATTTGTAAGGCAAAGTGTATGATGGCAAATTTTTGTTCCAAACATCCAATTTTATCCTCAACCTTTGTACATATCATGTAATTAGTTTGAGTTTGAAAACTAACAAATCCATATGTACCAAATGAAAAAAATGGAGATGAATATATATCCATCTTAACATTGCTATTTATTTATGGATATGATGCTACTATAAATTTTTAGAAAACATGTCATATTGATAACTTGGCGGGAGCCTCCAAACTTCATGTCCAGACAAAACTGGTTCAAATCTCGTTAAGAACAATTTCTTTCTTTCTCATCCTATTTTTCTTCCAGTCTAAGGAAATATTGAAGTGGACATAGGGAATTCATTTGACATAACACTCTCTATCTTGATTTTAAGTACCCCACAAGTACACATTGTTATTCAAGAACGACTTTAAATAGATTAAACTATTTGTTACATTTGAATATACTAATAAAAAAACACCATTACTAGCTAATCTTTAAAGGTCATCACATCACCAACATTGTTTTTTCAAAAAAAAAAATTGATTTTGTGAAAGTTGCAATTTTTTCTTTTTAAAAAACTCCTTTTTTCTCTCAACATATCAAAAATTTGCGCACATGAGTATTGTAAATAAAATATTTGTATGGGACATTGGGTTGTTGCCCCGTTTGTATTTTAGAAGGTAGAGAATGGGTTATAAACCAATTATAGAACTAAAAACCAAAGTCAATGACAAAAAATTGCTTTACAAAAGAGATGAAAGCATGTTATTTTTATATCTTGAGTAGGGTTTACTTCATAGCTAAGGGGATTGACCTCTTCTCTTTCCCCACAAGCCCCACACCAACCCTAATTTTTTTTCCAGCCCTGCCATCTTTGTCGGCCAGGACAACCATGCACCTACAACCCACCGACCTTCAGCTTCTTGAGTAAGGCCTCGTATTGCCTAATTTTAACCCAGGAAATGCTAAATTTGGGCTTGGAGACTTTCTCTCATTTAGTCCTGGGATTGCATATGTTTTTGCCAAACAAAAAAAAAATTAAATTTGGGTTTTTGCCATGGCACATTGTAGATGCCGGTTGACCCGAAGCATCTTCGTGTTCTCCTAAATTTGGGCCTTTTCGACTTTGTGTTAAGTTATCCCTGAGGTATATTTCTCTTCCCGTGATGACTTTATTTTTGTCAATATGGCACACGGTGTTTATCATCAATGCGTTTTTCTTTATTTTTGAAACAAGCAAGTTGCTCATGGAATGGCTCATCCCCTTTATAGCAAAGTTCAAACGAGTAGCAACAAAAGTTAAAATAAGAAACGGTTCCGTGAAGTTCAGTTCAGCCCAAAAATAATTCTACTTCACATAATTTACACAACATATAATATAAGTAACACCTACCAAACATTCCTCAAAATGTGAGACCTAATGACAATGAGATCATACAACGAAATGTGGCTGTCTAGACCCACAAAAAGAGAAAAGTTGTGTTTATTATTTTTTATACAACCAACTGCCTGAATTAAAAAACCAACTGCCTGAAGTTAAGATTTGAGATTTAATTACTTATTTGGCAGTTTGTTGTTGAAACCATTCGGGTATTACAGTGGATAAGAATCAAATTGAAATCAGGTATGATTTTTAAAATCAATTTTAGTACTGAAATTGGAACCTTTTAAGAATTGGTTTCTCAGTTTTTATTATCGTAGCACCTTTTCAGGTTCGGCATAAATTATATTATTTTCTAATTTGTCGAATTTTTTGGATATTAATAGTTAATTATGACAAAAATTTAGAAAATTCTCTATTTATTGGCCTTTCAATAGGTCCACTCTTGGGACCACCATGCCTCTACTTTACTCAAATTGAAAAAAAAAACCTTTTGTTTGTTATGTTCAAGGGGAGGTGTCAAAGACATGTTACTGATTTAAACCATTCATTAACAAGTGTTTCAACAGAAAGTAGTTACGTGCAGATGAACAATGCCTTGGTTGGTTAATTAGTTAGGACTAACCAATTAGTTAGGACTAATCATAATTATTAATTTGCTATGCTAAATAGTTAAAACTTGGCACATACAGGTGACTGAGTGGGTATTCAGTTAAGTATTTACTTACTTTGGAGACACTCTGGACACATGAAACCTTTAGATCCTCTTCAAATTGTTCCCAAAACTAGTTTGGGTGCCAGTTATTTTGCTTTCTAAAAGTTTCATTCCCATTTCACACCTTTGATGCCCTATTATGCAGAAACTGGTCATTCTCGCCCCGTAATCGCAGGACTCTTTGAATAACTCTCTTGTGTGGACTGGAATTGGTCTAATTTAATGTTTAGAACCAGAACCGGAGGTTCTTCATAAAAGTCAAGAACCAGGCAACACTCGACTGAACTCTCTCCAAACTACTAGAGTGCACGCAGACCATTTTCCTTCCTACGGCCGGTGGACCTGCTCTTATTACACAGGTTACGTTCATCCAAAGTCGGCACGTTGGAGTGTGTGCGAAAATTTTTCTCTGTATTTTTGGAGAATTTTAAATTCACACCTTTTTTTTTTTGTTAAATTCACACCCTTTCTTCACACGTCCGATTATATGCAGATTAAATTTGAGTGTGTCTGCCCCATCCCTCTGATGTCTAGACGAAAAGTTATTAATAAAATTACGATATATTTAGAAAAAATTGTATAAGAAGCCTGAACCCTAAAAGCCTAAACCCTAAACCTGACATTTATATTATACAATTTTTTCCAAATATATTATAATTTTATTAATAACTTTTCGTCTAGACATCAGAGGGATGGGGCAGACACACTCAAATTTAATCTGCATATAATCGGACGCGCAAAGCAAGGGTGTGAATTTAACCAAAAAAAAGGTGTGAATTTAAAATTCTCCGTATTTGTTTTCCTTTTCGTTTAAATTTTCTCTTCTTTTTCCCCTGAAGCACAGAGTCGGTAGTCGCAGTTTGCCCGTGCACGAAGCTACTCGGAAAACTTGGTTCTCGCGCTTCTCTTCCTACGCGCTTGCTGTGCGCCTCCTCGTCTCCTGTGTCGAGCGGTGGCCTTCGTTTCTTTGTGTGCGAGGCAAAGTAGCTTGCGCGTCCCTCTGAAGCGCTTTAATCTCACTCCATTCCACTGGAGAAGTGTCATCATCATCGCATCACAAAGCAAGCTCATAAGGAGTGCGTATGTCCAGAGCTTTCAGAAACCTTCAGGTCGAGCTTTCAGATTCAGCTATTTTTTCAGGAGTTTTCATGGTATGGCGAGTTTCAATTGTCGTCGCGGAAAATTGATTGTGGAACTCAAGAGAGCGATGGATCTCGGAGCCTCCAGATTTCTCGGTAATTGTGCTGTGGTGTGGTTTTTCACGATCTTTAGGCACATTTTTTTATAGCGAAACCGGTTTTTGTTCGTCGGAACTAGTTGAGTTTTCTTGCGTGGTGCTAAGTAGGTTTGAGATGTCTGATATGTCATTTGGCTTGTGCAGGAGGGAAGACAAAGATCCATGCAGTTATGCGTTTCGAAGCTCTTAGTCGCACGGCCAAAACGATTCTAGGTGTGCATATTATGAACTGCATCCATTTTGTTTCCTCTGCTTCTGATGCCCTGCTTCTGCATCCCCTTTCCCGAAGCAATAGAAGTATTGTGAAGAAATACAGTGTTTCTTTTGATCCTTTTGGTTAGCATCATACCTCTGAGATTAATATGCGTTTTCCAGTTCTAGGTATCATCTAGGTCATGTTGAAAGAATTGGCATGAAATCTGTGGCCATGTTAGTGCTCCTATTGTCAAGGTGTTTGTCTAAAGTTGACTCACGTAGATTTTTTCCACAGGTAGATCTTTGTCATTTTTTCTTCCTGAAATTATGAGCATTAGCCTTGTGCAACAGCTTGTGTTGCTGAAAATCTAATTAGATGCCTTTGGTAACATATGACAGTTTGACATAGTCTGTTGGATTTGGTGTTGAAGGCTACTTCATGCCCCAGGAATGTGTCTATGATGGAACTGAATTGAGTCTGTGATTTCAATTTCTATGATGCTTGCAAAAATATTAAGGTGCATATCGTGTCAGGGTTTCTTCAAGCTGAAAACAGAGACTGGATGTAAGTCATTAACTTTATGCCTCTGTTGGGATTTGTGTGGCAGATATGGGGAACAATCCTGTTTGGAAAGAAGAGATATTCCATATAGATCTCAATGGGTGCAGTGATGAGACACTTCTGAGGATTGAAATTTATAAAGATGAGTCCAAGCTCATTGGAAGTTTAGTGTAAGTGACTGCTGGATGAACCCTAATTCTTTTCAGGGCTCTCTTTAGAAGAAATTCCTTGAATGCCTCATGACACAACCTCCAGTAGAATTGAAAGTGTTTTGTCTTGTATGCACAGGTTGACAGTATTAGAGCTTTGTGGTATGGAAGGTGTTACGTTGCCAAGGGTTCTGCCATTGATGACACCCAGGGGCAGGCCTCAGGGACAGGTGGAGATCTTGACAACATATTTATCGCTGGAGCACCATGTAAGTTCTTACAGAAAGTCAATGTTCACTCTATGTCTACTGTGCTTGCTCCTCATGTTGTAGCAAATTCTCATTGGTTTCAACTTGTATGCTCTTGACCAATGTATGGAAACAGGAGTAAGAATCAATGACAAATTTGGTCTGAGTATTCCTGTACAGGCTCCTTTTGGTCCCTCAGAGCCTCTGCCACCGGTAATGGGAGATTTTCAGCCTACTGCACCAGCCTGGGACCTACCATTTGTCCCACAGGTACCAGATGTCTATCAAGAAGCGAATGCTGTTCACTTCCAGAACCAATATCCAAGTAGAGTGCAGGAACCTGATCACAAGCCACCAAATGCTCAATTGCCAAAGCCAAAGCCTTCAAAACCCACCATTGACCCTTTTTATGCATACTTCTAGTCCAGATGAAATCCACCAGCTGGATGCAAGCACTGGTGCAAGAGAGAGAGAGTCATCAGCTGAGGCAATGTGAATAGACAAGCTAGACTTTTGAATCCAACTCAGGTACAGTATTCATAAACTTCTTACAGTGCCACAAAACAGAAAGTCTTCTTAGCTTCTAAACCTCAGCTTCTGCAAATAGTTGGTTGGACCAAGTATTAGCCTAGGACCCAAACCTCAAAACCCTTAAATTTTGAGGAAATCTGTTGTAGGTTTACATGGTTTGCTCACATTAGGTGATCTCCTCATGTACATTTATGAGCTTCTTAGAAGGCAAATTTCTGCTGGTAGTAATAGTCCAGGAATATTGAACTATTTTAACAGGACAGAGAAAGCTATCATTGTATTCAACATTGTGGCAAACATGTGGTTCATGGATTTTTCCCCTCATTAAGCTGGGGGGGGGGGCTTTGTACTAAGTGCTCCAATAATAGATTCAAAAGTTATGTACAAAAACTTGAGTACATCTTTGAATAAATGTTGGCATAATTCTTATGTTATGAACCACAAGGTTATTTGGTGATCTTGTTATATGAAGAACAAGGTTTCACTTGGTGGAAATTTGTCGTTCAAGTTTCCTACTAAAGGAGTTCCAAATAGTTTCGCATTATGTCCATATCAAATTGTCACCATAGTCCATATTCATTACAACTTAGATGATTTAATTTAAATTAATTTAGTTTTGTGTTCATGAAAGAGATCTTTGATCTCATGTTGGATCTAATGTTGTATTTTTTCTTTCTTTTGTCAACATGTGCATGACAATAATCATTGTTTGTGTTAAGTCTAAGTTTTTTGATTAGTGTAAAAAGGTTCTTTTAGTTGGAAATATCATAATTTTGGACATGAATTTAAGCTAAGTAGGGTATAAAAAAATAAATTATATAATAAAATAGAGGAACAAAACATTGATCTTATATTCATGTGATATTTGGAATTGATTCATATTGAAACTTGTGCCCTAGGTGACACCATTGGGTGCCAATCTTGTTTTGAAATGATGTTGAAAAGCCTCGTTCATTAAAATTTGAAATCTTCAAGGTGATGTCTATTGATAATGCAATTACTTTATCATGGCATCATTGATGAGTGGTGGAAATTGTTGTACAAAATGACAATATATCATGATATTATAACATAACAAAAAGCCAAGGTATTCTCAATTTTACTTTTGCAAATGAATGAAAATTTTCCGAAAAAGAAACATCATTGGATGTGCCATAGCTAAGCAAGACACCTTGAACCTTTATGTGAAATCCCAATATCAAACACCATAAGCTAAAAATAGTTTTCAAACTTTAACATCTCAAAATCATAGTGGTCCAAAATATATTGCATAAAATCCCTTTTAAACATTTCATAAGGTTATGTTTATGGAATGGAGTGAAACATTCCAATATTGTGATTTGTTCTTATGACCTTAATCTTGCGCCTTGTGAAAGCATGCCTCACAATACTGCTCATTTTAGCCTCTATGAATATTTATCCCATCAAATGTGTAGTGTTAGTTCCTACTTCATCCCCATTCATAAACCTGGAAAAATGGATTTAACAAAATGATTAAACATTTAAAACCCACAACTTGGGCCAATCATTATGGTTGGTCAAGGAAAAAAATCATTTTGTGCTATTGGTGCTTTTACAAAGTATTATTAACATCTGCACTTTTACTAGCCCAAAGGGGTGCCATAGTGTTTAATTACAAAACTTCATCCAAAAAATATTATACATGTCATTTTATTGTTTTCATTGGTTAAGCCCTAAGCAACTCAAGATTGAAACAATGAAACTCAAGACTTGGCATTAAAGATAAAAGAGAATTAAACTCATATCTAAAACAAAAAAATTAACATGGAAAAAATAAATGTAATATTTTCAACCACCAATTACTTTACTTACCTACTTTTTTATTTACTTGCCTTATATAAGGTGAGGTCACATTTAGAGTTAGGATTTTAAAGATTAGTTTCAACATCAAGTTAAAATTGATTTAAGTTGATAAAGCAATGAAAAGTGGAAAAAACATCTTAGAAGAAGTTTTTGTTTTTGTTTTCCATCCACATTGTGATATGATATGGGTCAATATCTTGATAGCAGGATGATGTCATCAACTTACAACCACAACTCACACTCTAATGTAATGTAATTTTTGCAAATTGTCATTCAACACCACCTTCTTTTATGAAGATTGTCATTCATTGAAATTAATGTTTCCTATGTGAACACACAAGTTGTTTGTTTTCATCATCATATTGTTGTTCAATGATTTTATGTTTGTTTTGCTCTTCTTGTATTTAGTGTTTTTCTTGTGTTTTTCACATGATTGCAACTTGTTTTGCTCTAACATATCTTCATGTGATCATCACCTTAAGCTTTTCAATGTTTTTCATGTGACATTCAAACATGTTTTTCACCCAACTTCTATGTCTTGGATTTCATGTTTTGCATTGGTATTTACAACTTTTTGTTAAACTTTTGTTTTGATCAATTCATGATGTTGTGCACTTATGTTTTACATTCCTACATTCTTGTTGTTGTACTATCTATGTTATATGTGCTACCTACAAGTTTTCCACATTTACTAGCTTGAACTCACTATGGATAATGAAGATTGGATGGTCATGATTGGAATGCTTGTTGTTTCCATTGAAATATTTTGTCATGATTGGAATAGACTACAATCATACCCACCATTTCTCATTATAAATATCTCTATTAACAATACTAATGTGTAAACATCTCCATTGTAAAAAACAAAAGTGCTTTTGCTTTCAACTTCAAAGAGTTGGGTGAACTTAAAGGCAAGAGGTACACATCATCTTGGTTGATGATATGCTTAGTTTTTGGAGACTTTATAAATTAAGTGATATGCAACAAGTTTTGGTTAAGGTTCAAACATAAAATTTTTGGAAGTAGGATCCGTGGAGCTTTTGATAGGGGAATATGCATCAACCACAAGTTTGCCTACCTAGAAAGACATCTTCGACAACGAAACTAAACGTTGGAAGTGTGGTATTGTACACATGTCAACAAGTGTACATGACCTAAAAAATATGTCATGCCATTATTGGAGGAGACTTTTGATTCAATTGGCCAAACCAAAGTCTTTAACATTTTGGATTTTTGATTTGGATATCACTAATTACCAATATGTGAAGGTGATAAGGTTAAGATTACATATTGGGGCATTGACCAAAATGGGAAGGATTGTTTGTATTAATTGAAGTTCTAAACCTTTAGGTTGAAAAATGTTCCTACAAAATCCCCAAAGGTGATGGATTGAATGCTTACAAGCTTGGATTTTGACAAATGCTACATTGATGACATCACCATGTTTAGTTCCACCATGGGAAAACAAAGTCATTAGGTACAATATGTGTGTTGATGATTTGGGAATGCATGGCTTGAAATAATATTGGGTGGTTCTCATTGGGACCCTTGGTTTTCAAACCAAAATTTTATTCGATTTTTACAATGAAAATCAAATAGTAACACATTTGGTGATAATCGGGTTGAAAATTGAACTAACAATTCTCACCCAAATGAATACCAAGTTGTTGAAATTTTATTATTATGTTTTTAAAATTTTCTAGAAATAGGTCAAATTTATGAAAAAACTAAAATCCAACTTTCAAGGCAAGTAGTTTAAAATGTTTAAGATTAATTTAGGTTAAATTTGGTTAGTTTTAAGTTCTCATTTAAGTCAGTTTAGTAAGGAAGAAACAAGAAACTTTGGGAGGTGACATTGAAACATTTAAAAACCCCTTATGGTTTTAACATTTTGTAATCTAGATTATAAAAATTTCATTGTGTTTTTTTTCGGTTTCTTATTTTGTAATAATGTTAATGTGTTAGTTCGTCACGTTGTTAATGATCTATTGGGTTTTTGATATTATTATCATTTCATCATGTTGTTACGGCAGCCTCATTTGCTTTGCTCATGTTGCTACTACTTTGACACATTGCTCATGCTAATAATGCTTTGTCATGTTGTTGGTATTGTTATTTGGTTGTGTTACTAATGTTATTGTTATTTCATCACATTGCTTCTATCATTGTTTCGTTGCATTATTACCCAAATTCAAAGCAACAACAAACAAAACTTGTTTTCTCAATGTGTTTTGAAATCTTAAAACATGAAAAATAAGATTCTAGAATCACATTGTGCAAATAAACCCCTCAAAACAAAACAAAAAAAAAGCCTTCTTCACATCACACAAGATTTCAACTACACACAACAAACTTCAAAAACTAACTAATCATCTTGCAAGTTGTTTAATGGATGATACATTACATCAAAACATGAGATCCATAATTAGTTTTCTTCAGCTATAGACTCATAACATTGATTTTCAATTCCATGTAAATGTTCATATGACAATCAATGTATACACATGGTTAAACTTAACATTTTATTAACAAAGTAGAACTGGCTTTAATATTAAGAACACTGGATTATTTATTAATTAATGAATTATTAATCATTAAAATGCCAAGAGCCAAACTATTTTTGAGCCATCAAAAGCTGAATTAGGGTTTGATGGGGATTAGAACCCACGAATTAGGGTTTAAGGAGTAGCAAAAAGCGAATTAGGGTCTGAAGAAGCGAATTAGGGTTAGAGGAAGGAGCTTTGCGACATGCTCTGAGGAATAGTGGAGCTTGAAACTCGAGGGGGATGGTGGTGCTGTTGTTGTGTGTGGAAGGAGTTTGAGCGGCCCGGGTTGGCGACAGCTATGGCGAAGGACCAAGACGATGAGGATTATGTAGTTTATGGCACGCCGTTGGAGAGGGAGGAGGAGTTAGGTCCTCGCAAGCGCAAGGAGGCTTTGGATCAAGGCCAAGCCCGTCGTGTTGCTCCTTGGAATCAAGAGGTGAGTCAATTTTTCGATCGCGCAATGCAAAGAGGGCCACAAAATTTTTTAAAAAATCTCTTCTTTCTTTGTCTGTAACTGCAGTTCGAGAAGCTGGACGGAAGTGAAAAAGATGCAAGGCGTATCCCCTGTGTGTGCAGGTCACGGATTCTGAAGGTCGTCGACGGTTTCATGGTGCTTTCAGTGGTGGTTTCTCAGCAGGGTACTTTAACACTGTTGGCTCCAAGGAAGGTGTGTTTGTTTTTGCACTCCTTTTGCATTCGTTGTAGGAAGTTTTTTTGGATAGGCGACTGTCTGTTTTCTGGGGCATGGTACTTCTGTGAGAAGATTTCTGCAACAGTTTCTGAGTTTGAATCAAATATCATGTTTGATAGAGGAGAGAGACATTGTCCACATGCAGGATGGGCACCTCAAAGCTTTAAGTCGTCGCGGAAGGCAAGGGCAGACAAGAGAGAACAAAATGCTTACGATTTCATGGATGAAGATGAGAAGGCGGTAATAGCCATTTGCTTGAATTTTGTTCAGAAATCTTGTTGCTTAAATAGCAATACTGAAGTCTATCCATCTCTGTGGGGTTTGAGTCCAATTGTTGACTTGCACATGATGGAATAGCTTTCAATCTTAGGGTTTAACAGTCATCAGATTGAACAGGAAATCAACTCAAAGGAGCTTGGAACATCTTCTGAATTTGACACATTTGGCTCCACTGCGGCTGAACTTGCACGCCGCCAGGCTGCCCAAGAGATTGCAAAACGGCATGTCTTGACCTAATTTTTTGCTGCCTCTCGCTCTCATAGAATGAAACCAATTTCCATTCTTTCTTTGTTTCTTTCTCTGTCTGTCTGCTAGTAGTTACAGATGCTCACAAAATGTGATTTAGATCTCCTAGTGCTCCGATACTGATCCTGACCATGAGATCAACTGGTGAGTGACAGGCCTTCAGCAATTCCAGGCCCTGCAATTGACGAAATTGTTGTCCCTGTTACGGAATCAATTGGTATGTCAGCTGCTCTTCCCTGTCCATATTCCTTGTCACCATTTAATCAGCCATTTCTGTTTTCACTGTCAACATTGGTGAATGTCAGCATTTGTTCTCTGATTATCTTAGCATTGTTCTCTTGTGATGTTAGCGTCAGGATATGTGTAGGTAAGTGTGGATGAATCACTTCTGTGCAGTTCCTGATCAATGTTTACAACAACCCCCATCATCTACATATCAGAAGGTCCATCTGAAGTTTTGAAATGGTCTGCTATGTGGCTTGAATTTTACAACTTCGTTCCACATTTTGGGAGGTTTTACATAGCTGCCAGTTCCCTCACCATAGTATCTTTGGCCTAGTTATTCTACTTTTCACCAGTTGCCCTATGGTTAAGCTGGCATATGTCAAAGGCTATATGGGTACTTCATGCTCTACAAGTATCGGATTTTGGCTATGGTCACTGAAATGTGGAGGGGTGGATTGCAGGTGTGAGGCTGCTTTTGAAGATGGGCTGGCGACATGGTCGGGTTATTGGCCCGAAGCATATAGCTGCTGCTCCAGGCAAGACTTACAACTGAACATTGACACAATGCCACTCAACTGTACAAGCCACACACCGAATACCTTGATTTGTTAGAACTGAAGAATTGTTTACTCTAAGTCATGGAATACCCACTTTGTTCCTGATATGCTGCAAGACCATAATGACTGGAAGTTTGCATTCTGTGAACACTCCTGTTTCTATCCAAGATGTCAAGAATTTTTCTGACTACAGATGTCCGAAGGGAGGCAAGAAAGGCAATGATGGCTCTTGCACCAGATGTGACCTCAAAGAAGGTTTATGGTGCTGATCTTCCCCAAGGATTTCAACATGAGTCTGCCCAGACCAGTGAGGAGAATTTTCCTATGGAAGAAGATGAAGCAGAGATTGATGTGCCGAGCAGCATTCCTGTATGTTCTCTCTGCCTCTCCTATATACCATCATAGCCATCTATTCAGGAAAAAAATGATGGCATATGGCCCTGCACAAGGGAGAATTTAGTGACTGCTAATAGCACCTTTTTTTAAAAGCTCTAAATTGCTTGAGTCACTATTAGCAGTATGAAGAAATCATGGAGAAAGGTAAATATCTAATTTCATTTGAATACATGATTCTTGTCTGTTACAGATTTTTGTCATGAATCCAAAGAAGGATCTTCACGGGCTTGGTTTTGATCCTTATAAAAATGCTCCGGAGTTTCGAGGTATGCTACTGAACCAGAGAGTGGAAAGTATCATGACATTGTTTTTTCCACTTCTGTAATATCTGGGCCATTCTGGTGCATTGGAATGTTCTTATTTTCTCTCTTCATGGTCGTTCACAAGTTGTGGAAAGTCTACACTGCCTTCTCATACTTCTGAGCAGACATAACTGAATAGTTAATGTTGATACTTCCAAAGGAATATTCTTGCTTTCTTTTCCTCACTAATCAACCATGTTCCTTTAACATGGATTGAATTTTCTTCACAAGTAACCCACTTCTGTAAAAGATGGTTTTGTTTAAGAGAATTTCTTGGGAGAAAATTCACTTGTTTGATGTTTGGGATGTGCAGAAAGAAAACGTGCTCGTTTAGAGGAAGAAAAGAACGGGGATAGCCACAGGGGTTGGAAAGGACAGTCTGAAGCTCTCAAGAAACCAAGCCTATTTCGCCCGAATGGTACTTCAGAAATAAGATGACCTAACCTATGAAGTATTGCATTCCAGAGATAAATGCTAGTTAGTTTCTTATCCTTTCATGGTTAACTGAAAAAAAGTTCCAGGAGCTTCATCAGTATCTTCATAGATTTCCATCGTTCGTGTTCAGACACCAACCTTATTCTCTTGTTGTTTTGGAGGGTTGTTTGATAACAGAAGTTTCTGTTCATCTAGCTTGGCTTGATTCTAGTGTCACCTGGTTTTTTTCTCAAGAGTCATTGGTCCCTGGCATGCCTGCATGTGGCAGCGGGTAGGATGGGGAGTGGATTTGGTATTGGAGCATTGGAGGATTTGGGTGAGGAGGATGAAGATGTATATTCTCAAGGTATTTGCTTAATCTTATTTTGTTTCTAGGTTGGCTTTGTGTTGTCTGAACCTATTCAAGGGTTGATTGTGGACGTTTTACTGCTGAGGTGACAAATGGAGATTTACACATGGAGGTGGAAAACCAAATCTGGTGGCTTAGGCCCTGGTTTGTTTGGATGCAATTCAGGTGGCTGAAACGGGGAAGGGGAGTCACTCAATTACTGCATTATATTTTGAAAGAGTCCCTACAGAGGATTTTGGTTAGCTTATCCTGGTTGTTCTCGTACAGGCATGGAGTTTGAAGTTCAGGAGGTAGAAGAAGATGACAAAGTGACTGTCAATGTTGGAAGACCCCCTAGGGCACTAGCAGCTCCAAATTTGAATGGGGAAACACTCGCTGGTTTCAAACTGGCTTCAGAATCTTCATCCATGAAAAAGCAATGGTATGGCCAAGTTCACCTTGTGCACAGGTCTTACTTTGTGTATATGACCAATGCTGTTGTCTAAATTGTTCCTTGTATTCTCTTTTCTCAAGGGTTCAATTTCCTCTTTTTTCATGCTTGCTGATTGGTTGCTGTTGTGTTGTTAGATTTGAATTATTTATAACCTTATTAGTGGGTCTTCTCTCAGTTCTTCTTAGGTTGAATTAGATCATGAGTAACAAGAAATTTGCAGAAATTTGAATCAAGATATATTTGTGGTATTGGGAATTGTCTTTTTCTTTGCAGAGATGGTTTTTGGAAATGCTGCTTACCTTCATTGATTGAATTTTTTCTGTGCAGTCATTGTCTTTAAGAATGAAGGGTCTAAGATAGTTTGTAAAATGTGCTCTGACTTCATATGTTCCTGTTGTTTTGTCTCCACTTCAGGTTTCCACCACCAGTAGTGCCATTAGACTTCATCCCTTTTCATAAGTTTGCTTCTGCACTTCAATCCAAAGGCTCTTTGCTTAAGCCTGAACCTCCAGATGCTCGGCCTCCTCTTGACACAGAATCTCGAAAAACAATTGAAGGCCTGGCATCATTTGTTGCAAAAAGTGGGCAACGCTTTGAGGACATGTCAAGGGAGAAGCATATTGGAAACCCAGCCTTTGCATTTTTGTTTGGTGGTGAAGGTCATGACTACTATGTGCGTCGGCTGTGGGAGGAAGAAAAGAATCTTGCAGCTGATGGCAAGAAACAACTTGAAGTTGTTTCCAGAAAAGTGGACAGATCAAGGCAAGAGTTAAATGCTGAAAGACGAGGCAACTTGTTGGGTGAAACTCCTCTGGTCAGAGAGAATGTTCCTGTGGCCTCTTTGATTGCCCCTGAGGATCGTGCCCGCCTCCAATCTGCACTATCAAGCACTTTCACAAAATCTGCATCAGCGGTAGGTAGCATCATCACGAGGCTAGGACATAATTGTTTTTACTTTGTTTTGCAACAGGCATCCACTTTTTTTTGGCAGGTTATTTGGCAAGAGAGAATCTCTAGGGGTAAGCAAGTACATTCAGGTCTATCGATAGCTGAAGCTTTCTGATTTTGCAGACCATGGAGGTCAATGGTGCAACACCCCAGTTCTTCAAGAATGACCCTGCAAAGCAAGCACGATTTGAGCAGTTCATGAAAGACAAGTTTTCAGGGGGGCTCCGGAAGCAGCTTGGTGGCAGTAGCGGCTTATCAGAGATACAAGCAGCTCATGAAATGATGGAGTTTGAATCAGTTTCAACCAAATTTCTGGAGGGTCCCACATCTTCAAAGAAGACAGCATCTCAAAGCACTGCAGGGCAGATAATGCCAGAGCTTGCTACCATGATGGGAAATCGTTTCACCACAGGAGGTGTGGAAGACACAAGCTTAATGGTAAAAACTGAAGGATATGCTCACCATTTCTCAATTTGTTATTCTCCTTTCTGAGATTGGTATCATGGGATTTGCTGAATATCCAGGTCCAACCCTTGGTCAGTATTCTTAGTACTGTTTCCAGGAATACTTGTTCTGGAGTTTTATAGATAACTTCTAGCTTGTATTTATCTCCCAGAGAGCATTACACTCCTTGAGATAGATTAACTTGTAATCTAGAGATTTTCTGGATTGTAACCTCATATCTTAGTAATTACTATATGTTCTTGGACATATTTGGGGACTGACAATTGCATCTGGGAAACAGGAAGTGAGTCACCTTAACAAGGAATTGATCTTAAGAGAAGAAACAATCAAGTATCCTCGGAGAATCGAAAATCCTTGGAGGCCATCCTCCATGCTCTGCAAGCGATTCAATTTGTTGGACCCATATGCTGGAAAAGTGAGTATGGCCCTTCTTTATTCTTCTCATCAGCCATTAGGCTCAAAACAGGTTGATTTTCCTATTATGCAGAATTGGATGATGAGGAAATCCAGTTGATCAAATCTGGATGATTTTGTAAAGCAGTACATGTGTCATCTCTGTGTATCAGTCCCCATCAGAATTTGATTCTTGAAGAGCCCTTTCCATCAATGTTTCCCCTTATTCAAGAATTAAAAGGCAACAGAACATCTGGGTGTTATTCATGTGACCATTCATACAAAGTCTTAATTTACATTGTGTGAACATATTATCACAAAACCGAAGTTGGAGTCTATTCAAAAGTAAGTGCTTAAGAAGTTGTCATGTCTGCAAGTCCATGAATACCTAAGTCTGGTTCTACTAAGTCTTCCACATTAGATGTGTAGGACTGGAATAATTCATGGGGTGCTAGGGGTAAACTTGTTCTGTTTTCTCCTAACAATCAGTTGTACACATCCATCTGTCAAGGTTGGATTTCTGTGTTCATTTATTTCTTTTGCTGACTTGGATTCTTTTGGTGTTGAGCAGCCTCCTCCTTTACCCAAGCCCCGGAGCCGCACAGAGTCCTTTGTCCTTGGATCAAGTCTTATCGATAAAGTGACTGAAATTTCTCTCCCTGATCCTAGTGAGACTGGCATAGAAAGTTCAACATCTTTGGGTTCCAAGGTTTTGGCAATTCAATATAAAATGCCTGAACCACCTGCAGCAACCAAGAATGAAGAGAAGGTTGACATGATTGTTGAGAAGCCTGTTGACCTTTATAAGGTATTGTGTTTCAGTTCCTCTCCAGTTGTTGTCACTGTTTGCTATTCATATTTCTTTTTCTCTGTACCTTCACTCACAAATCAACTGTAGGGATGTCTGCTCATGGTCGACTACTCTGGTGCTGTAGGCATCTTAAAATACCAGTGACATATGAGAGAATTTGGCATGTCTCACTCACAAGCCCATGTCTGAATTGCAGGCAATATTTTCAGATGATTCAGAAGATGACAGCATGCAGGAACCATCACAAGAAGTCCAGATTTCAGCAATCTCAGGAAGCTCCAAAATTGACCCTGCTCAAGCAGCAACCACAGCTCTCAATAGGCTTGTTGCTGGTGATTTCTTGGAATCTCTTGGGAAGGAGCTTGGTCTGAAAGTCCCAGAACCTCAACTCATAGCTGCAGACAAATCTACAGCTAGTAGATCTGGAGAAGATAGTAACCTCAAAAGCACAAGAGGGTTAGACTCTCCTATGGATAACAAAGGTACAAGCCTTCACCTCCTCTGTCTTGTGTCTTCAACAATATTTCCATGTGAGGCCTGATGTTTGAGCCATCCATTGCAAATAATTTGCAAAGGACAAGTCTGTCTAATGCACAAGTAGCAGTTCAAAACATGCCCTTTTTCTTGTCTTCAAGTTGAGATCCACGGACCCACTGGAAGGAGACAGAGCCCACATTGCTATCTTCAAACCTTCATTCAAGATTTGCATTGCTAGCAACAAGGGGTTTGAGACCGTTTCAAGCATTGTGGTCAGAAACAAGACAACCTGAGATCCTGTTGTTTCAGGTAGTTTGGGTGAAGAATATGGAGGAATGAAAGCTCGGGCAAAGGTTTTCATACATAAAGCAGCTGTTCCCACCCCAAGAGAGGTCAAGGTGCCAAATGAACAAGATCTCATCAGAGAACAAGATGCTTCACTGGCTACTGCAAACAGCAGATATGCCAGTAAACTCAATGAGAAAGACAGGAGGTGGGGTGATGAAGATAGGGACAAAACAAATGTCCTGAGATTTGAAGGTCACACTAGTGATGAGGCTCCAACTGCAAAGCAGAAATCATATCACAAGGGTACTTCTGCAGAGTTCAATACAGATGACAATAGAACTCAAGCCAGTCGTCAGGAAGAGCGGAGGTCCAAAAGGGAAAGGAAGGAGAAAAGGAGGCACAAACACAGAAGAAAACATTCTGTTGATGAAGCCAAGAAGGTAACTGTGGCAAAAGTCTTGATGCAAAAGACTGCCTTAGTTTCTATCAGATGACGTGCCAGAACCAATTACAAAGTGATTTATAACTTATTTAGGTTTGTAAGATTGTTACCACAGTTGTGTTACCTTCAGAATATTGTTGAGTTTTCTCTGTAATGTAGGTTTGGCAGAAAATTTCAGCGTGTGTTCACTCATTCTTGCATATTATGTGTTGCAATTACTCTTTATCAGATTGTAGCCTGAAATAAACTTTCTTAACTTCATTCTTGGGTGGGAATTGGTTTCTGTGGCCAGTTTTGTCATTGGCAGATAATTGGACTTGCTCTATTTCGGTAGAGTTCACAATTGTGTTGACTATACTTCAGTGTACCTACTAATGACCATCAATTTACATATTGTGGGTGCAGAGAATGAAGAGTCAAGATAAAGAAGGGCATCACAGGCACAAGCGGCGGCGACACTCACCTGCATCATCTTCCGCAACCTCATCTTCATCTTAGAGTCTTATCCTGTACCCTGTTGGATTTTCCAAGGACATTTCTGTGTACAGCTTATTTGTTTTCTAAGCTCACCCTTTGGCTACATATGTCTATTTATGTGAGCATGAACATCACTGGAATGCTATGCAAGGAATGCTGTTCTCTTGGCCTGTGCTGGGATATTGCTTAAGGCAGAGGATTACTTTTTGTTGCATGAGGTTAAGAAATGCTCTGCTTGTGGACATAACTAAGAAAGTAAAGACCATCAAGCTGAACCTTCACAAAGCACCTAAGACAAGAAGGCACCTGTGAGATTACTGTTTGGAAACTGATGGGTACTGATAGTTTAAAAGTAGGTACCATTGCATATTCTCACCTTGATGGTTGTGTCATGACTGATAATTTGTGGTACTCATTTAGGAATTGAGCAAACCTGTCTTTGTGTTATCAACTGCCTTGCTGATTCTTTTTCATCCTTGCAAGGGATTATTATACAAGTTTGTGTGCTCAACACACTTTGCTGCATGAGTTGTTCCTAGATTGCTGATTTATAGTGATCACTTTCTGATCAATTTGATCCCTTTGATCAATGAGCAGATATTGGCTTTGAAGCTTTTATTTTCAAGTGGAAACATTTCCCTTCATAATTCTTGTACTGCTTTATTAAGCTCCCTGACTTTGTGCCAATCCCATTCTTTCACATCTTGCTCTGTTTTCTCCGTGGCTTCTTGCTTATGTTCTTTATACTTTTAAGCTGGCTTCTTGGAATCTTCTTGGGATTCCAGGGATAAGAAGATTCCCCTGTTAACCAAAACATGGGAACTGTGGGGCAGTGTTTGAGGATGAAGAGCCAGGGATCATCCAGACCAAAATACAAGCAATTTTCCATGAAGTTTGATGCAGTTGTTATACAATTGGAGAGGGCTAAATGGTAATGAAATATTACTATTTTGGTTTACTTCATTGATCATCTGCATGGTTTTGACAAGTCTTGTTTATCAAGTTCCAATGCTAGAAAGTGGGAAGGGAGATGATGATGGTTGTTCCACAGCATGGAAAACATTGTGCTCTCATTTGTTGGCCCATTGCACCAGGTGGGTTTTTCATGTCTGCATAATCATCGACTAACTGCAACCATGTGATGGACATGGGTGCTCATTCATCAGGTTTGTAGATAATGCACCATGCAGGTCCTTGGCAATTGAGTTGGAAAACCTCCTAAAACAAAATATGACACTAAATAGTGTGTGTTTGGTCAGCCCACAAGAATATGCTGTTCCTTATAAATGCATAAGGAATAAAATTCGAGAAGGTGGTACTGAATCTTAACTGTACTGTTCAGGGTCCAGACCGTCACAGATCAGAAAAAGTGTGCTGGTAGTATAAGTACTCATCAGTTGCGGCCTTTGTGTACAGTAGAACTTGTATAAACTGTCCAGGTTGAATGCTGCTATCTAGAACTATGCATCACTTGATAGCCTACTATTCGAGGTGATCTGAAGCCGCTCTCAGCTGTATACAGAAGAACAGGCATAATATTGAGCTCTGGAATTTGGATGTTAGAAATTTCAGGAAGTACCTATTTGAAACTGCCATACAAGGAACATCTGCACATTTTGAATTACATGGATGTGCTGTGACTTCAGACCTTCAACTTAACAAAGGAACAGGGGACAAGGGACAAGGAAGGAGAGGTTTTTTCACAAAGACTGAAGAAACATTGCAGGTCAACAGGGACGTTTGTTCAGAAATGATCGAAGAAATGTACTGAAATGGAGTCAATGTGACTATGAAAAATAGGCGTTGATTTACAATCAAATTTGAAATGCCCACATCATCATTCCTTAGCAAAGTACTATATCCTCAATGACACATGCCAAATGTCACTTTAGTCATTTCACTGTTGACACTCAATTGTTGTTCATGAGTTATAACCAGTGTTGGTCTGTTATCACTGTTTTGATATTACCAGCATGGTCCTGGTATATAGGTCTTTCCTAAAATGTGGCACCAGATTGGTACCGGTACCAGAGTATTTCTCAAATTCATTTACCATTCTGGTATCAACAATTCAAGCTACCCAATTTCATGATGCAATCGTATCAATATCAATATGACTAATACGATACCAGCTGGTATAAAATTTCAACCCTGGTATAAATCGAGTGTCTCGTTAGGGTTGATTTTTTAGGGTTTCATTCACTCCATGTTGTGCATAACCAAGGCAATTAGGGTTGAAAACCAGATTGTAGCCATTGAAAAACAGAAAGAAATAAGAGACATGCTTAAAGGTTTAGCAAGAGAGCAGCCAGCATCACTCATGAAAAGGTTAGGTGCAAATTCAAAATAAGAAAATGGGTACAAGTGAAAAAAAATCTGCTCCTTGGCAGATCACATTGCTCTTGTGCAGAATGCATCACTGAAATAGGCAAAACCAGTGGATAGAGTACTATGTCAAAAGTGTTATCAAAATGTTTCTCGAGTCATTACAAAGTTCACTACCATGCATCCTTAAAGTACCCAAAATCCTCGAGCTCCTTTTCAAAGTCATCCAACAGCTCTTCTTCAATTGTGAAAAACTCCACCATCCCACTAGTAGCAAGAGAGCAGCAGCCCATCCTCGCATCACTTGGTTAGTTCTTCATAATCATAACTAGTTTGTCCAAGTTCTCCATGCTTAATTGACATTGTTGCAAACTAGTCAATATTCTAGCAAGGTTAAATATGTGTCGAGTTCCAATTTGAGAGCTTGGGATACCCAAAAATTGACGAGCAAGGAATGCAACATTAGAAAACTGTTTTGCATGGTCTTTCCACCATTGCAAGGGTGATTTTACATTGTTATCATCCACAAGTATGTGATGGTCCAAAGACAACTCACTTGATTTCATCAAAGAAAAACTAATTTCTTTTGTAGAAGTTGTAACTCCCCACAAGGAGTCATCATTGATGGGTGCTAAAGGAGGAGGGCTTTCCACATGCCCTAGGTTTAGATGCTTTGAACCACCACCAAGAGTGGTAGCAAAACATGTTGGTTCTACAACTGTTGTAGCTTCATCCCGCCTACATATTCCATGATGCATTGCAACCCCTTAAACCTTGGATTGAGTTGAAGAGCACACATATTGTGTGTAGTAGCAACATTAGAAGTCATAACAAAAGGCTCCAACACATTAATCACTTCAAGTGTTATTTTGCCACATAGAAGTTTTAACTCATTGTCAAATTCTCCACAAATCAATGGAGGGTTTCGTAATGTATGAGCTTGATAATCTTTGTGCATCCTAATACAAATGGGTGTAGTCACAATCAAATGTGCCAAAAAGGATGTAGGATGACAAAGAAAAATAGTCAATATTGAAGAAAAATGTTTATGTTCTACCATTTAAAACCATGGTAATCATGGAAAGTTATTCTTTTTTTATTCATATGAATGTCAAGGAATTCAAATCAAAAATCCATTTGATTAAATTTTAAGTTTAAGTTTCAATTTTAGGACCTTTGAAAGTGAACACATTGGTTGAAAAGGAATCAATTTTGCAAAGAATTATCAAAAGGACTCATATGATAAAACAAAATTGATAGGGAAAAAATAAAAAAAATAAAGACCTATTAGCCACATTCAAAAAATACTCATATTCTAAAATATGTGAAATTTTAAAATTCAAAAAACTTTCCAAAGTTGATTCAAAATTCTCAAATTTCATAAGTCTTTTACTACATATGAATGGGGTATAATGCACATGATGTGTTAAAAAAATAATAGTTTATTATACAAGAAAACATATAAAAAAATTAAATCAATTTTTGGTTATGATTTGAAACTGTTATCATATTTGAAAACAAAATAATGAAATTACAAGCGATCAACACTTTTTCAAAAAATATAAACAGAAAACATGTCATGTATTTGGACAATTAAAAGCATTTATTATACCAATATGTGGGGAAAAAAAATTAAAAATTCATTTGCATGAAAAAATTACTTTTGGACAAAAAGACATGTAATCTTTTTTTAAAGTAATATTGTTGGCTCATTTGATCTCATTTGCACCCAAATGGAAAATGTTGTAAATAGAACATCTAAAAGCAGCTAATACCTTTTGATATGGTTCAAAATGCATTGTTTCACCACAAGGCATGGGGTTTGTGTCACAATTTTGGCAGTTGCCCGTGTCTAATCAAATGGTCTTCAAGTTTGGAACTTGGAGGTTTATCGGTTATAACAAAGGTTTATGGCTATGGCTTATTCCAAGGTTTTCTGAAAAATAACAACCTTGGAAGTGGATTGAATCTTGACTGGCATCTTGAGTTTATGGGGTTTCAAACTAGTTTTTTTACACACCAATTCCCATTCTTGTTTATCCATCCTTGATTTCTTTGTCAATGTAAATAGTAATGGCTTTTTATAAGGCACTTTGAGTTTCTATTACATTCATTTCCTTCATCCCAACACCAATTTTAATATCATCAATGGCACATTGACATGCTTTAGACATGACATGGCCAAAATAGGTGCCATTAAATGGTGTTGCAAGTTGCAATGGTGCACAAGATACAACACTTGTGAGTGTAAAAGCAAGTGTGTTCAAGTTTGTGCCCTCATCCTTAGCATAAACAATAATCTTACTTGTGAATTGATATTTAACCAAAAAACATTTCACTTACTCTACCAATGTTGTTATTCCAAAGGTGTCTAGAGTGTCAAACAACCCTACTATAACATGGTAAGCCACCCAATCATTATCAATAAAATTAGTCACAAATGCAAATGTATGAAAACCAATTTTCGACATTTGGAGGTCAAATGTAAAAGTGATTCTAGCACATTTTGCAATGGCTAACAACACATGCATCTTCATCACCTTAGCCAATATATTTGGGATATGTTTTTGAACAAGTTATTTGCATGAAGGAAAGTTGATTTTGTCACATTTACGCATTACAAGATGATGCAACCAAGGATTTTCAATAGCAAATAAAGGCATGTACCCTTTTGCAATCAATAGAATTAGAAAATTTTATAAACCTCTTAACCTAGATCATTTGATTTGTAAGGGTTTTGGTTAAAAATAATTTGGTAATAAAATGGGGAGGCATTGTCCTCCTCTTTTTCCCTTTTTGCTGACACCCATTTTTTTCATTATTGTTTCTTTTTTGTTCCTTGTACCCATTCAAAGTAGCCCCATGTTCATTAACAATGTGTTTATTCATATTTGTCATGCAATGTGTAGGGTTGCAAAAAAATATTTTTCTTGGATTGTGTCATGTTATTGTTGCTATTGGGAACTTGAACCATGGGGTGGCATGGATGCACCTCATGTTTTGGATGAGTTGGATTTGCATTTGAATAGTTGGATCATTGAACACAACAAATGCCCAAGCAAGGGAAATGCGGCTATGGGGATTCTAAAACGTATAATTCTTTTACAATTTAGTAAACAAAACACCCCATGTTTCTCACTAAGCATCGATTCCTTGAATCACTCCTTGAATCACTGCCAATGTCAATGTTGCTTGCTGAAATTTTTAAAAAATCATCATTTAATTGTCTTGGGTAGTGTTTAAGTTTTATGAAAGGTGATTTGATGTGATTATGGTTATAAAAATGCTGTAATCATTTAAGATATCTTTAAAGATGATTTAATATTGAAATAAAATTGATTATGTTAAGTGAAGTTGAATGCTCATGTTAAGGTTGATCACAAATGTATTAAGGTCCTTAAGATGTACAAGTTAAAGCCATATTGAAATCAATTAAACCTCACAAGGGTTGCGTTGAAATTAATTAGTTTTGATCGATGCTTTTATGATATTTGATTATGGGTATTTGGAACCAATTTAACTTCTTATTAAGACCAATGATTCATAACCCCTTGCTCAACAAACCTTTTATGAAACCCAAATAAATAAAATGAATTAAAAAAAATTATATACATGTATTATAAAATGATTAAACATTGAAAATTAATGATGTGAAGGTTTCATCAAATTAAATTTCAATAATGAATTTTTTCAAATTATATAAGTTTTTGACGCACCCCTAAGCTCTTTGATGGACTTCATTGCGAATCCAAAGGTGACGTCAACGGAAAGAGAAAGGGTTGGGGCATGTTCCTTAGTTTGCAACATTTCGGGGGTAGAGGGGTGTGCTAAAGCTCCATGATGGGGGATTGAAAAGATTGACAAGCAAGTCAATTACTCACAGGGACCTACACAAATCAAACAACAAGTTGGTTAGTGCGTAGTTGGAACATTTTTGGTGCACGGACGAGTCATGGGCAAATACAAACTCACAAGATTCACCACTGCCCAAACTTGTGGAAAACCACCACCTTCCCCTTTATAATATTTTTTATGCCTAGCCACGGGACCAACACCCAAATGTCATTTTGTTTGGGAGTCTCGAAATTCCCAAAATTAGGACTTTCACGACTTTGGAAACGCATAACTTTGTGTGTAGACCTTTGATTGACGTGAGGTTTAAAGCAAAGTTGTAGCCCTTGTAGAGAGCATTTCCAATGGTATGTGGCATGCAACCTGCATGTAAATAAATCAAGGCGATTCTAAACTTTTAGTGGTCAATAGTTAAATTGTCAATTTTATTTTTGACCTTTTTCAAAACCATAACTTATGTTTTAAGTACTCAAATGGGCCATGCGAGCTCATTTTGAACATCTACGTTCCAAAAGCTTTCTAATGATATAAGAAAATCATAAATCCAATGGGTTTTGATCCCTGCAATCGTTCTTTAAACATTCAAAAGTCCATTAAAATTCAACTCTCAAAGTGAAAGCTCACTAAAGAGTGTGTAGGTTCATTCCTTCACACTCTCCCACACTCCTAAGAGCATGAAATGTGATTCCCGAGTTTCACTCTTGGTTTGCCCCTTTGCAAGCTTTTGTTTTGGTTTCGAACCCAAGGCTAAGGTCGTGACAATTTTGGTGATAATGATACATCAAAATTGATTTAAATAAGACAATTTTACATTTTATGAGTTGTAAGTCATCATTTGGAGAGGTTCAAATTGAAATTTCTTTAACCCATACCCACATAAAGAAGCATATTCAAATGATTTTTCAAATCTATGTTTTTATTAAAATTGTTTTTTCCAACACTTTATTCATGAACATATTTTCAAGATCTTCTCCACTAATTGAATCTCATTTTTCTTCAATTGAATCTTAGTCCAATTATTAAATTAAATTGAAATTGAATTCAAATCCCATTCAATGTATTCAATTAAGAAAGTGATTCAATTCAATTCAAATTACATGCAATGTCACTAAATATTTACATTCAAATGGTACTTAATTTTCACAGATTTAATTTTAAAAAAATCAATATTACATCATTGGTAATGTGTAGTAGCACAAAGCCTAAGTTGGTAATTAAATACCACACACATAAGTAATCAGACATTACTTATGTACCATCTACACTAAGGATCCATTGCAAATTTACCAACCTCCCTGCTGGATTTCGTACCGACCTAATTTGTTGTTGTTTCCTAGCTACTTGATTTTGCACTGACCTAATTTTAGTTCTTGCTGACCGAACTTTATTTATTTTATTGCTTCCTATGCATGATGACCTTGTAGGGATTCGATCCCACAACCACTTGCACGCCGGCGAGAGAGTTACGAGACCGCTCGCGCACGCTCACTGGCTTCCGTCGTGTTTTCGTGCAGTATTGTCGCTGCCGAGAGGGTTGCGCGAGCTTCGTTGTGCGATCGACTTTCCTTCTGCCGATGCGGGGAGCGATCTTCGTTCTGCGGATGAGGTGCTTCTGCCGTACACGCGCGTACTCTCGATTTACCAACAAAGAAAGCTGAGATGCAGGACGTCCTAGTAGGAGTTGTACCCGGGTGCTTCGGCATCTGGGGAAGAGGCTCCTCCCTGGTTCATGTGTAGGTTTCGGTCTTGTAGTGTCTTTGTATGCGCACACAAGCTGCATATCGAAGCGCTTGGTAAATAGAAATGAGGGCCAGAGCGCGGGCGGCAGGGAAGGGTGCTGTGGTTGTGACTGGAGAAGATGATCGCGATAAAAATGAGCGGCCGATGCTTGGTCTTCGTACCAAGAAGGCTACGGGTGTTCGTACTTGGCTCCTCATCGACATACACGGCTCTGCTCAGGTTTGTGCTCTTGTTTTGCTTTGGCTAGGTTATGTGCATTTTGTGTGGAATGGCGAAGAAGCCAAACGATTTAATCCTAGCCGGCAAGGGCTCATGTCTACCTTGTAATTCGTTGTAGATCTGGAGAGATATTTGCTAGATGTTGCTCACGCCAAGAAGCTATGCAAAGCCAAATCAGTGACTAAAATGAGGGGAATTGAGTCCTTCACAGTCATATGCAATCCACAGGGGGTTTTTGTGGAGAAAGATTGTCCACAAATGAAGGAGGAGGGTGCACTGGACCTAAGGGTAAAGAGACACTCAGGCTGACTTTTTGTCATGCTGATACACCTAGTCATTCTTCCTCAAAGTTTGCAGTTACAATTAGGGTAATTTGGCCAATTCTGGAGTGGATGTGTACTGAATTTGGCCATGTGGAGCAGGTAGTGGAGGCTGGAAAGCATGCTATTATGCGGAGGGCATGCCTACCTGCTCGGGACTTGCGAATTCTGGATCCTGTGCTCTCTTATCCATCAACTATACTGGGGCGAGAACATGCCATCGTTGTAAACCTTGAGCACATCAAAGCTATCATTACAGCTCAGGAAGTACTGCTGCTGAATTCCAAGGATCCTGCAGTTGCTCCTTTTGTACTTGACCTGCAGCATCGGCTCCCCTTGCACTTCAATGCCCTTGGCCAGCAGGTTGGTTTCCCTTTTTTGCTTCAGGATATGCCCATTATGAAATTCTTTGTGCCACTTTAGTGGGTTGTGGAGACAGGTTTTTTATTTCCTGTTGCAATTTCAATGGGTCACAAATCCTGTTGAATCCCTCTTCAGTCTATGACCTTCACTGGATGAAGATATCAAGGACTGGAATACAGATTGTGCCATGTCCTGGAATGCAGATCCTCCCCAGCAGCTCCTAGAGGGATCTGCAAAATCTTGGGAGGGTAGTGGGAGGTAACTCTAGCATTGTGTAAAGTTAGGGCACAATGAGGTTTGCAATTGCAAGATGGTTGTGAACTGACACAGTAATATGGGTGTGGCTTGTTCAAGGTTCCTGGAGATGGAGGTGGTGGACTAAGTGATAACGACAGAGAAAATGGGATCAAGTTGAGCAAAGACTCATTGGAAGCTGGAAGCAGAGTGACATCTAGCCATGACCTGAACACAGTGGAGTTGCTGGATGCTGGCAGGGAGGAGCAACAGTGTGTAGTAGCTGCTGAGTTGCCATCTCCTAGACTTCCCCAGCTATGTACAAGTTTTAAGATTGATGGAAGCAGTCCAGGGCAGACAAGGGGGGGGCCCAATGTGCTACCATTTGAATTCCGAGCCCTAGAGGCATGCTTGGAAGCTGCATGCAGTTGTCTGGATACTGAGGTATTAGTCTATTGCTGTCTCTGTCAATGATCTAGAAACTGGACATTATGAGGATGTGCAAGTTAGGGTTGAAGGCATTCAGACTAAATTATCCTTTTAGAAAGTTACAGTTGACTAGCTTTGTTCAAGGTTCATGCTTGTTCATGATGATTTCAACAATTTTCACTGTCAACATTCTGAGGGAAATGGTGATTACTCATGTCGGAAAGATTTTTTGTTTGGGATTTGGGTCTGACAAGGACCTGATAACTTTTTTTAGTTGGATTTATGGCAAGTTTTTCCAATACTGTCTGTGTTCTCTTCTGGTCTGTTTCAGTTGTGGTACATGAGTGATTTGCAGTATTAACATGATAGTCTAATAAGTACAAACTTTGGGTAATTGCAGACCATAAAATTGGAGCGTGAAGCATACCCAGCATTGGATGAACTGACATCCAAAATCAGCACTCTCAACCTGGAGCGAGTGCGGCAGATCAAGAGCCGTTTGGTTGCCATCTCTGGTCGAGTGCAAAAGGTTTTGACATCCATACCGAATACTCAAAGGCCCATCCTGTTTTATGTTAAATGGAGTTGTTCATTGTTAATTGCTAGAAAAAAGTTCATTAGTTGGATTGATAGACATTCTAGAACACTCATTGTAAGTCATCTGGTACTATTTTTTGTTGTGTGTTACAGTCCTTTCCTTTCAGTTGCCTTGCAGGTTTTCCTTGTCTGTGCTGAAGTTGTGGGTACATCATGTAGTGGTTTTATGTCATGTGCAAGAAGAATTTTCAGTTTGAGTTGTTGTTTCTTAAGGAGGCAGCAGCTATTGGAGTTGCTTTCCCATTATGGTCTTGGTGTCACATTGTCACATTATTTTTGTCTCATTTGGTGATGTTGGTGGGTCTTGGAGTGAAATCAGATGATTTTCACTTGACACAGATCTGAGGGGTTTATTTGTTGTTTGAAGGTAAGAGATGAGATTGAGCAGTTACTAGATGATGATGGAGATATGGCAGAAATGTACTTGACAGACAAGTTGTTGAGACAGCAGCTGGATGAACCCCTGTCACCAAACTCTTCAGATACTTGTTTTGGATCTCCAACTCTTGCATCTCTTCCCATACTGGAGTCACATGTGCCCCCAGTTGATTTAGAGGCATCCTTGCTCTCTCACCAGCCTGATAGTCCCAAGCACAATGAAGAAAGGTAAGAGTAGTACTAAACTGTAAGAAAATGCAAAGTGGAAGCACAATTTTGTTCCACACAGACAGTAACTTTTCAATGTGCATGTGGTTGAAAGGGTTGGTCTATTTTGTTGTATGTACTTCTTGAAAGCAATTGTGGTCGCCTAATAGACTATCAAATGGACAACAGATACCAGTTGGTAGACCTATTATCTCTCAGCTGCATTTTGATTTCCTAAGAGTCTAACTCCCTAGGGTCAGTGATTTTTAGCTGAGGAAGTGGCAAGAGGTTCTGTCAGGAGCTTGCTCTTACTGTTTATGACTAGGTGAAAGGGATTACATGAGGTCCGGTTATGATCTTTTGCATTGGGTTGTACTCTTTAGATGTCCAGCTCACTATGTTTTGTGTAAGAGTTCATGTCCAGACTGACACAGTATCTGACATAGTATACCACCTGAAAGGTTGGCTTTTGCTGCCATGGAAACTGGCTGTGGTCTGTAGTTGCAAGCCTCACCTCCTTGTACATACTATCACAATTTATTTAAACAGGTGTAAGTTGAGGCAGCATGTTATTGACATGGCAGTTGTGGTTGATTAGGGAGGTTGCCACAAAGTTACAAGTTGGAGAGAGCACAGGAGGACAGTATATGCATGACAATGGTGGTACAGAGTCTCCAAACAACAAAGGTCCTGGTACTAGCAGCAGCAGTATAGTGAGTGCTGTCACTGGGAAACACTTGGATGTGGAAGAGCTTGAGATGTTGTTGGAGGCCTATTTTGTGCAGATTGATGGCACTCTTAACAAGCTGTCCACTGTAAGTTTTGCTCTCACTTTCACTGCAGACATTGCTAATATAGCAAATGATATATTTATTTGAAAGTAATCACAGATGGACAGACTGGGAAACCAGTAGCAGCTATTATAGCAACAGACACCTGAACCTTATGGACAATTTCTCCCATGGGACTAGTCATAAGAACAACTCTTTAAATTAGAATGAACTTGCCTAGGTAACAAGTGTAACAGATGCCTCTTTTGTAAGTGACTGAGGATGGTATGCGGACTGTGAATGCTTGGACCTGTCTGAGAAAGGTTGTCCAGTAGAAGGCCTTGAGTCGATAGTCCATCACTGTGTTAGTTAGCACTATGGTGTATGAGGTTACACCTTTATTGGGTTGGTCTCAGGCAGAAGCTCATCATGCTGATTAGCATGGCATTGTGTTGTTATGTTGGCATACAGCTGAGAGAATATGTGGATGACACTGAGGACTACATCAACATTATGCTGGATGATAAGCAAAATCATTTGCTTCAGATGGGTGTCATGCTGACAACTGCCACCCTTGTTATCAGTGCCTTCATTGTTGTGGTAGGAGTATTTGGCATGAACATCAATATCCCACTGTTTAATAATGGTGGGCCACCACAATTTTTTGGGGTTGTATTTGGATCAGCAGCTGGCTGTGTACTGTTCTATATTCTAGTCATTGGGTGGTGCAAATATAAGAACCTCATTGAGTGACGAATTGCAGGGAGCAAGATAGTAATCCTTAGCCATTTCAAATAGTAGCAACTAAAATCACCAAACTCCAAGTAGTTGAGAATCTGTAAAGCAATAGTAATTGAGCAGTTTGGTGGAGACTTTGTCCCTTCTGACTGGTTAGTTTTTTCTTAGCCTTCACAGTTTCCTTTGCCCTTAAGTAAATTGGCAGCCAAAGCTGCAAGTATTCTTCACAAACATTGTGTATTGTCATGCTTTTTCTTTGTTTTAAATTGATAGATTTCTTTGAGCTAGTTTGCACTTCTCCTTTTATGAATTTATTGCAGATTGGGCTTCTGACCTGTCTGTTTGTTATGGAAGGTCATTCACTGCAGTGGCAGCCAATTTGTTTCTGGGCACAGTGGTTTTGGGTTCTCTTTTGTGCTCAAGAATTTCTGGTGTGGTCTTGCATACCTTATACCAGTTATACCTCCTTTGAGGTCATCAGTGGATTTATCATTCCAGTCCAGTTTCTTTTTTTACTGAGGTGATTGACACAGGTGGTGTTGGTGTTACTTTGAGTCCTGGGATGTTCATCTTCTCAACAGCATGTTATGTGCAACAAAGAATTCAGTTGTGAAACAGCAATCAAGGTATGGATGTTGTTTTCTCTTTGCGCCTGTATGTATCTAGTAGCCACTTCCATCTAAAATCCAACACTAGGGAAAATTGCCACACTCCCAACTGGTGAGATATTACACAACATTGGTCATATGATTTACTTGGGAATATCCAGCTCATGTTTCTTTAGGTTCATATGTGCAAGAATTTCAACATTCCAAATTGGCATGTAGTGATATTAGTGTAGTATGTACCAATAAACACCACACGTTTTATATTGTAGTGGAGGAAACCAATGTTGGGCAGGTATCCGATAACCTGGAGTCAGAAACATGAGTTTTGGTTCTGGGTAGTAAGAATCGAACTGGAACTGGGTTCCTAATTCTATTTATGTGTGGAACCAAAACCAAAATACATAGTCTTTGGAAAAAAAAAGTTAGCCACTGGGTCTGGTCCAGGTTATTGAGAACCAAACTGGAACTGGAACTGATTTATTTTTGTGAAGAACTGGACCCATAACTGAATTCCTGGTTCCGTAATGTGTGGAACCAGAATAATGGAACTGGAACTGAACAGTTTTAATTTAATTTTTGGAAATGCAACCCAAGGTTCTTCACAAAAGTGAAGAACAATGTAACACTCGGCAAAACCAGAAAGTTCAACTCAGACATGTGTCATGAGCATGATAAGAGTTGTGGCATGCTGTTGCCATTGGAAAAACCATGTAGTGTTGTAGTAGTGTGAAGTATTCTGGCTGCCCAGGACTTAACTCAAAGACACTATACGATCCCTCCCATTTGTCAAAAACAAATTGTACATGAGTAGGTAAAGAGTGTCTGCAAAACACACCTTTTGTCAGCGGCAAAAATCAGTGGGTGCCAAAACTGAAATTGACAACCAATCGAACTTCAGTTTCAACTACATGTGAACGATATGTTTGTTTCCCACAAAATCATTCCTTACAGAGGTCCTGGTAGTGCATCTGATAACACAAGAACAGAATATGGGTTAAAAAAAATTTACATCCCATTTTCACAAAGATTTACATTGAAATGGATGAAACCATATAACAATTTATCACACACACTTCATGGGTTAATGGCCACTGTCATAGGAAAAACCATATTCTTGTTGCCAGGAAGTGCCAGTACCTACAGATCTTTGTGGATTTTTGTATAACCAGTTTGACAGATGATTCTCCTAGTGGTAGATAAATAAAAGCTTCGTGGGTTGAGTGTCTCGTCCAGGGTGTCGGTAAAACTGGATTGACAGGCACTAGAAGAAAGAATTCCAGTAACCTTCCACATGGTGTTTTTAATAAGAAAACTTCCCCTTGCACAACAATCTGTGTGACATGGGTGTCAGATGAATTTACCTGACAAGGGGCTTAAAAGGTCAAGCCACAAAAGTGGTCTCTTAAAATGAAATAACCCTCACACAAAAAATCCACAAAAGTACCCTCTTAAAATGAAATAACCTTGAAAGAACAAATCCACAAATGTGCTCTCTTAAAATGAAATAATCTCAGAAGGACAATCTCGAAATTGCTCTTTTAGAATCCCATAAAGGTATCTATCTGTGAAGGAAGGTAGTTTGTTTTGTTTTGTTTTGCAGTTATGAGATCAACCGAACTGGGATGCTTCAGATTGTGTTCTTGGTGTCTTTGGAAAGCTTTCGAGGAGGATGGGAGCATGGGCTTTATTCCATGACGTTTGGACTTGCGGTGCAAAAGTTCCTGAGTATTGAATAAAGTTTTTCACTGAAAATTAAATTAAATCGTAGCTGAAAATTTCAGAAGAATTGGAATGTGCCTTTGGTGTTGTTGGAAACATCTTGATGAGCAGGATTTAATGGAATTTATTTGGTAAGATTTGAATTCAGAATGTGGGAGATATTGATTTAAAAGTAATTTCTGCTGCTGAAAATTCAAATAAATTCCAAAAAACCAGGTTTTGAAAGGAAAAATCAATTGAGAATGTGGTAACACTAGGGCCAACGGCACATGCCACACTAGTTGACCCTAAAATTGCATCGTGCTTCCCCAACCATGTAAGCTGAGCATTGGATTCATAACTTGTGTGTTTGAGTTTTGAGTGTGCAGCCCTTGAAAGGGGATCTGTGACTAGAGAGTTACAGCATGCAAATTGAACCGCAATTTAATTTCCACGTCATAGAATTTCAGTTTTCCGACTACATTTTCCAACTGTTTATGTTTTTAATGGCAGAATAGCACATAAACTGAAAACTGTGACAACTTGAGACACTTTTTTAGGCCTGGATTTAAACTTGAATGTCCATTGGTGCCTGGAATTTTCCATCAATTTTTATTTATTTTTCAGGCAATTGGACTTGATCTCAGCTCTGGAAAGGGTTGATAAAGCTTTGAACTCTTGGCAGAACATGTTCTCAGATGTGCCTGGGTAAATATGAAGTTGAATTCCTTTTAGCATTTCCATTAAAAAGGCTTGAAAGTAAGGGGAGTCAAAAAACATAGTCCAACCTGTTGTGAACACATATCCTTCCATGTGCAATTCAAGTGCATCCTATAATGGAACATGTCAGACTTTATACACAAACAATATCTCTCCCATTACCAAACAATGTGAACGGTTAATCTAAACAATTCCCATAGAAAGCTTTTAGTTTTGACAAACTCCATTTACTATGGCCAACCACAGGGTGAGAAATGCCCAACATTCAATATTTTTGATTGTGAGGAGTGATTACCCATTACCAAACACAAAAATGACAACTTTTATGAAAGGTCTAAAAACCCCGAATCACAAGTTTTAAGAACTAAGTCGTTTAGTTATAGAATATTAATGGATGGTTACCAACTGAAGGATTTCTGCTGTCTGATCATCTTCTGAACTATCTGGGTGTTCATTCACCCATGAGTGTTTGGTAATGGATGTTTCTACCCTACAATTTGCTTGGTTTTTTTTTAAAAGTTGATTTCTCTGATTTTGCTGTTTTGCCATGGTAATATTTCCTATTTGCCAAGTCCACTTTGCCAAAATGCGTCCTCAACTTGGCAAAATTGGCAATCAAACCACTTCCAAATTCCATAGTTTGGCTGTAAGTATGCAGATTTGGTTGTGAGGAAATACACCAAGTGTACTTTTGCCCCTCTTCCAAAGGCTGAAATTGGCCACCAATTTCAGGACTGCCATTGTGTGTGGTGTCAACTTGTGAAGAGATTTTTGCTGACGTTTTTGGTCTACTCAGAGACCAACTAATTAAATCTGGAAACCCCAATAAATGCAGAATTTCAATCCCTACCAAAATTTGGTTCAGGTTTGTAACGAGATCCCACCGTTGCATTTCCCATTTCAGATCCAACGGATCAACTACAAAACAGTCAAAGATATGCTACACAGGTAAAAAAAGGATATGCTCTTGAACATATACCAACCACTTCTTTGAAGGAACCTCAGAAATCCAACCATGGTCCATTGGACGAGAGAGTGAGAGAGAATTCCACATATCTAACCAAGGTCAATTGGATGAGAGAGGGTGGGATGGAGAAATCGAACCACGGTTCATTGGATGAGAGAGGGAGAGATGGAGAAATCTAAACATGGTCAATTGGATGAGAGAGGGCGGGATGGAGAACTCTAACCATGGTCCATTGGATGAGAGAGGGAGAGATGGAGAAATCTAAACATGGTCAATTGGATGAGAGAGGGCGGGATGGAGAACTCTAACCATGGTCCATTGGATGAGAGAGGGAGAGATGGAGAAATCTAACCATATCGACTTGATGAGAGAGAGAGAGAGTACATCATAACTGATGACCTAATCCAAATTTCTGATGTACTATAGCAGTATATCAGTACATAACCAGGTGTCTACTTCCTTGTACTACGGGAGTGAACCCTTAAATTGTCTAACATTAGCACAGTAAATATATTGCAGCAAATTGTGTGTTGAACTGTGACACCTGCATTGAGCACGATTATGTGTAGGCCTGCTCCCCAGGCAGGGCCTCTCCTAATTTGAAAGTCCTAACCTCAAGGGTCCCTTTCTTAATCCCTAATGGCTATTTGGCTCTTACTAGAAATACATATTTTGGTCTCAAAGCTTCAAAGGGTTCTATAGGTGCGCAACAACCTTGGAGAGAACTCTTAGTGTATTTAGAGGGCAGATTACATTTAGTAATCAGGCTTACAAAAAGAGCCCTAGGGTGGAGGGTGTGAGATTGTAAGATCCTTAGGGTGTAGGATGTAAGCCAATCAGATCTTTGGAATGGAAACATTTTTTTCTAAAAACCTTCATTACCTCCATTGTTACATAGGGTAAGGCCTGCATTCAGCAGAATTTCTCCCGGGCTGCGGGTATTTCTATTATATTCAGTGGATACCCTTCGGGTATTACTTCCGGGTATGACAGGAATTTTTTTGGCAATGCTTTATGTCAGGTAGTGTGCCCTTGGAGCAGGATGTGCCTGAAATAAGCACCCCTTGGCTCTGCCTCAATGGGGTGCCTACTTCAGTAAGGGCCTGCTGCTGGGGTGTTACCCTACATTAAACCACTGTGTCAAAAAAATCATTGTGAGCAAAATGCAATCGCTTCAAAAGAAGGGGAATTTGAGATAGTGCAGCTGATGACTATGTTGATTATCGTTACTTTGCAGAGCACATGCCTGACACGCTGCCATTAGGGAATGACTTCCCGGAGGTTTTGCCTAAGCGACAGAATTCGGACAAGGGGGGGTTGAAAGGTTGGCACAATGAGTTCTTAGACCTTTGCAGCTCCTCGGGATTGTTCATTCTCAATGGCAGGATCACAGGCGATGAATCAGGGGAATGCACTTGCCTTGCCAATGGCGGCGCCAGCCTTGTGGATTATATGGTCGCATCACCTGCTCTGTTTGATTGTGCCACATCACTTGTGGTACATAAATGCCCTCTATTCTGTGGAAAAGGGGGTGATTCCGACCACAGGCCACTTTCACTCAACTTGCAATTACCTTGGCAACATGTGTCACCAACAATTTCAGATTCTTGTGCAGACATCCGTCGTTTCAAATATGATGCTAGCAAGTGCACACAGTATTGTCAACACCTGCAGCAACAGATTGCCCAGTGCATAGCACAGATGAGTGACACAAACAATGTTGACATGGCTGTGCAATTATTGCATGATTGCATTTGTAATGCCGCTGCGGCTGTGCATGGCTGCCTTGTGGCACGCACCAGTACAACACAACATCGTCATCAACCATGGTTTGATACTGAATGTTGTAGCAAGCACAAGGAAGTATCTGCATATGTAAAACTTCATCCTAACAGCCATCTAGCACACGAGTGGAAGAAGCAACTTAAACAGTTACTACGTCGTAAGAAACGCACGTACAAGAAGCTGCAAGGGCGACAGTTGTGTGCACTAGCAAAGACAGATCCAGCCAGCTTCTGGAGGCAATACTCCAAGACCAAGGAGCGATCCGTTGCTATCAGCAAAACAGACTTGGTTGCTGGCTTCCAGAAGCTACTGGAAGGACAATGCCCCAGTAATACAGTTGGGGCACAAGGTAGCTCTACAGATCAAGTGGTCTTGAACTTGTCACACCCTTTTGCAAGTGATGCTTACAGCACACTAAACTGTGACATAACCTTAGATGAGATTGCGCAAGTGATGAGGAAACTCAAACGTAACAAGTCTGCTGGCTTTGATGGCATCAAAGCAGAATTTCTGCTTGATGCTGGTGATATGTTGCATGTACCACTACAAATTGTATTCAACAAGTTGTTGCAACAAGGTTATTCTGCAAACTTGTCTACTAGAGTCATTCATGCATTGCACAAGGGTGGTGATGCCTTGCAATTTGAAAACTACAGGGGAATCACTGTGGGTCCTGTACTAGCTAAGGTGTTTGCCATGATTCTTGAGGCACGGTTGAGCAGCTGGGCAGAAGTGAGGGGCATACGTGCCAGGGGACAGGCTGGTTTTAGGAAAGATTTCCGCACCACGGATAACCTGTACATTTTGTGAACGCTCATTGAACAGAACATTCACAAACGCAAAAAGGTGTATTGCTGTTTTGTGGACTTCCGCAAAGCTTTTGATACAGTGCCCCGTGATCTGCTATGGCAAGTGCTAGATGAGCTGGGAATTGTGGGTCGCTTCATGCAGTGTCTACAGAGCATGTATAATTAGGATAGCGTCAGAGTTATGCATCCAACAGAAGGGCTATCAGCTCGGTTCCCATGTGGCATTGGGGTCAAACAAGGTTGTCCACTGAGTCCACTGCTTTTTGGACTGTACCTTGATGGATTTGAGAAACATCTAGATGCACTTGAGGGCGACAGCCCGCCACAGCTCGCAGACATAATAGTGAAATTACTGCTGTATGCCGATGATCTGGCATTAATGTCAGAAACCCCACAAGGGTTGCAAAAACAAATAAATGTTTTGTCTGAGTTTTGTGTTGACCGACAATTGGTCATCAATGTGAGCAAGACCAAGGTGGTGGTGTTTGAGAAACACCGCAGTGTAGCGCTAGAGTTCACATACAGAGGGACAACCATTGAGCGGGTTCAATCATTTAGATGCTTGGGCTTATAATTACATAGTACAAAAGGCACGGCAGTAGCCATAGCCAAATTGACTGCTGCTGGGAAGAAGGCGCTGTTTGCATTACGCCGCAGATGCAATGATCTGAGCATAATAGATCCGGAAGTAATGTGTCAGTTGTTTGACTCACTGGTATGCCCAATACTGAGCTATGCATGCGAGGTGTGGACAGGTTGTACAGGGGCGAAAGGGTTGCAACAAGCAGAACAAGTACATAGAATGTTCCTGAGAGGAATATTAGGGGTCAATAAAACAACAAGCACTTTTGCTGTGTTGGGGGAGTTTGGAAGGTATCCATTAGAATATTTTTGGTGGCAACAAACTCTCAAGTATTATGACAGACTACGGAAATCCACAGCAGATCATTTGTTGTACTGTGCCTACCAGACCCAGATTCAGATGCTCAGCATGCTCAATGATAACCAACAATGTTGGCTCCGGAACGTGCAGTTGTGGCTTAAAGACCAAGGTGTTGAGGTTCTCTATGCTAATATCAAGTGTGCTATAGCAAGTGCACATGCTTCTTACCTAGAATCCACTTATGGTGAACAGGCCAGAACCAAAAGTAGCAGATTATGTACATACCAGCTGATGAACACAAGCTGTACAACAAAATCTAGATACTCATATGCACATCAGAGGTATTTGCAAGTGATCACAAATGTTCAGCTCAGACAATCTTTGTCAAGGTTCAGATGTTCGAACCATCGTTTAGAGGTAGAGTGTGGCAGGCATGCAAAGCCTAAGAGTGTCCTGAGGAGAGATAGGATTTGTCATCTATGTTCTCTAGGAGTTGTTGAGGATGAAGACCACTTATTATTAGTGTGCCCTGCTCACCATGACATTCGTTGCAAGTTTACTCAACAATTAGGGAAACAATTGACACCGTGCAGCTTACTTCCTGAATTGATGCAGTCAGCTAATCAGAAAGCGGTAGCTTTGTACTTAGTTTCTTGCCTAGACAACAGGAGTGTTTTGCTCAAGTCAACTATGTAATTGTCGTCAAATGGATCTCTCTGGTCCGGGTATTGACGTTAAATAAAAATAAAGAAAGAAAGAAAGAAGAAGGAGGTTAGATTAGGGGTGCTTCAATGATTTTCTTCCAAAGTGTTGTTGTTCTATCCCAATTTATTGTTTATCTGAATTAAACAAGGGTGTTTCACACTGTGGCCTTGCCGTTTACATTAAAAAGTATCTCAAGGAAAAGAAGAATTATGGAAATTCAAACATTTCATGATGCAAAAATATAATCTTAAAAAAATCCTTTAAAAAAAACCAAAATCCTTCAAGATATCATAACTCTATAATTAATCTCAAGTTTCAACACAAGCTAAAGTATCACCTTTCAAAAATCCTCATATTAAAATAGACCTATTATTACTTAGGGTCCAAAATCCATTAAGCTACTATACTCTATAATGAATCTAAACAACAATATCCGTGCCTTCATAGGCAAGGCCAACAAACAAGACATGAAGCTAATGCCCTCTTCCATGCAGCAAACAGAAGAGGTTTTGCTATGAACTGTGGTGAACACTGTAGTGATCTGAATCAATAAGGGTGGGGGGAATACCAATTACAGTCTGGAACAAGCCCTGGTAGAACCCAATTCCACCTCACAGAATGGCATCTCACCCTATTGGGCTCAGTGCAATCTTAGCTGGAATGGGCTACTACTGCACCCATTCCACATTACATTTCAAGCTATCTTCTTCTTCAACTGCGGTACCATAGTAGTTTGGTACCCTAATCCCATAACATGTGTCTACAAACTAGACCTTGCTTGTTATATCCCATCTCATTACCCCTCTTAGGCAATGGGACAGCATTCTGGATGGATGATCATAATTTTTTACCAACTACCTTAGTAGCTTTTCAGGTTTGGCAGTGATTAAATTATTTTTGAAAAATGTTAAATTTTCTAGAAATTATTTGCTTGAAATATAGGAAATTTAAGCAAAAGTATAAAGGAGGAAAAAATACAAAAATTGGTGGAAACCCAAGGAGCTTTTTATCTTCAGGCCAGTTCACCATTGCAAAATGGGTATCCAATGGTAGCCAATAATTCACAAAATTTTCCTATCATAAAATTTGGAATTTGGGATGCTAGTGAATGGTGCAACATCTGAGATTTGGAGAAATAAATAAAAATCACTGGTGGGGATGGCCTTTTTAATTTAGGTGGTCTGTCCTTCTGTGGGAAGCAGAAGGAAAACTTTGAAATTGGGTCCTATTATTAAATTCCTGAAATTCCAATCGATGTGTAAACAGAAAGCAGGTGTCATTAGAAGAGCATAATAAGGTAGGCGCTTACCGTGCAAATTTGGATACTTAATTGAAGTCACAAAATTCCTTCAATTTTGAAGGAATTTCGTGACTTCTATTAATTAAGTACCCCAAAAAACAATTAGAAAGATGCCAAAAGTAGCAAAGTAAGCCTTTTTCTTTGTGGCATATCAAAAATGGCATTTTAAAAATAGGAAAGCGCTATTAATCGGCTCTACAAAAGGAAACATCCAATAGATAGGTAATTTAACTTAGAACTATGGCCCTCCAAATTCTCCCCGTCACTTTCTTATTTAGGAGATGGCCATGACCAACAGACATCGTGTTTTGCCTCAAATGGTACTTCCAAATTTGAAATTTTGTTGCAAATAACTTCCGAAGTTTTAGGCCACAACTTGCATGAAAATGGAACCAACCCCATGAAACCTATTAAAAAATAAAGACATGGGTGCTTCTTATTACAGGGCTAGTAGGGCCCTCTTCACTTCTCAGCTAGTAGGGGCATAATAAGAACTTTTGATTCTAGGTCTAAACCAGTGTTGGCCGGTTCTTAGATTTTAGTAGAACTGTTGGGTTCGATTCTAGATTTTTTTAAAAATTTCATAGTCGTCGGTTCTAGTTCTAAAGAGTATGCTTAAAATTTAAGATCCATTGGTTTTGGATCCACATTCATTTTTTGGGAATGACGATTCTGGGTTTGGCAGGTTTTCATTTTTTCAAAACCCTCAGGTTTGGCTGAGAGGCGGGTCCAGGTGTGAAAAGTTAGGGAAGCATCTCATACATGGTTCATGTTTGTAGTCTAAATTGCATCTCTTACATTGCTGAATGATTGTATGATTCTAGAATTCATGTTTTCTTTGTCCAATAATCAAAACAACAACCATGTTGGCACTTAACAACATCACTCCACCATCGCCAATTCATTACAACAATAACTTATTTAATTTTTTGCCTTCACTCCCAAATCAATAGCAATGCATACAAGATTGGTTGTTTGGTGCAAGTAAAAACCAAATGTGTGAGACATGAATTATAGTAAAAACATTGTGAATTTTTTTACAATTCCCATTACAAGCTAAAACCAATTTGGAAATCTCTACAAAGAAAAAGAATGCAAGAGATCCCCATGTCCTATTCCATTAATTGGAATGAAGAACTATCACCTCCCTTTTCCCTAAGTCATACACATTGGTGTGATAACTAACAACTCCCTAGCCAGTCAATTTGAACAATTAAACTTGAAAAACTAATTCGCAAAGGTAGTAATGCATGTATAGATGTGTGCTAAGTAAGACACATTGATACCAGCCATATTATTCACCTATGGCTTTAAATTTCCTTTCAATGTTGTGGAAGCTTCCTAGGAAAATTTTGCATGTTGGCAACACTAGCTTTACAATCAACAACACAGATGTTCAAGCACTCACTTTAACTTCATGACATGCCAAAAGGCATAACATGGTTGCCATGCCAAGTAAGTTAGCCTTTCATAAAATACCCAAAGTTTCCATTAGTGCTCCTTGTGCAACATAGTACAACATCATTGCCTTATAAACAAACATAATAAAAAATGAGACCTTGCATGATCAAAGTCTTACAAATGTCTCATAGCCAATGTGTCATCATCAATCCAATGCCCCGCATCCTATAATTGAAGTACAACAAACATTGTTAAGTGTTCTCAACAATACACCCACACAAAAAAAAAATTCATTGCGTTGACTTCAAATCAAAAGGCTATAAAGCATACTATGAATCAAACATCTATTGTCTTGATCATAATGCATTAGTATCCTAACATATTTGTAGTTTCATGCTTTTATCCACAAATTGTTTAGCATGGTCTACAACAACATGAGGGGAAGTTTGTGTGTGAAAATAAAAGAGTGGGATAATATTAAAATGAGGAGTGCTCACTAGGCAAAGAAGGCTAAGAAGCTTGCCACAATACTTGCAAATTACAAATAGGACAGTGCCATGGCAAGAGCAACAACGTTAAGCATAACTCTTTGTTTCTTTGAATGTGGGTCAAACATGATTGCCATCATGTTATGGGCTTTTAAAGGTGAGTATATTTCTACAAATGCTAGGAATGGTGCCAAAACATCAATCACCTAGCCATCATGTGATGCTTCATATATTGAAATTCCGAATCAAAATCACCTTGAACCAAAGGTTGAGAAAGGGCTTCCATTGTGTGGACTTCTTTTTGCAATTTGTAAACCAAGGTAAAGGCAATAAGCAATGCATCGAACAATAACCAGAAACCATTTGATTGGTTCAAAATGCATTGATTTACCACAAACAACAATGTTTTAATCATTATATGAACAATTGCCCAAGTTTAGCCATTAGGCACATGGGCTTGTAGATGTGTGGCGTGATGGCCATAATACATATTGATCGCATTCATATATTCAAGAGTTTCTTGAAATAGAATGGCCCGATATGTAAACCTAGTTTTCCTTAGCATTTTTAGTTTTTGGGGTTGAAGTTAAACGTCCATGCAAGCCTCTCTCCATTCTTTGTCACCTTTGCTTGAATTTTTTTCCATGTGATTGTTGCTTGTAGCTTTGATTGAACCAATTTCAAGCTAACTTCCTAAGTAGACCCCCATAAATTTTATTATCATTTGTGGCATACTAGGCTGCTTTTGACATAGCATGGCTATCGCAACCCCACTTTGGGTTAAATGTGAGGATGAAACTCACACTCCCAAAGTTGGGGATTTGGAGTCCTCCGGGATTCCTGAATGTTTCAAGTTCGACAACAAAGGCCAAAACACCTCGCATTGGGGTGTTCTTGGTGTCATTGAAAAGGTCTTGAAGTGCAGATGTCCAAAATGGCATCGCATAGGTCATTTGAACATTTGCAGCCCAAGTTATGGGCAAAAGAAGGGCCGGGAGTCAAACTGGCAGTTTGACTCCCGACCACTAAAAGTCGGGAATTGACCTCTTTCCGACGTTTTCAGATGGAGTACAATGGGTCATTGGAAAGCTCTCGAGGAAAGACTTGAGGAGAGATACAACTTTGGTTCAGACCTCACTCCAACCGGAGGTCGAAGCCAGGAGTTGTGAGTGTCCAAAGTCCCGGGAATCCAACCCGGGAGAGTTCCGGGACTCCTCCTTGGGAGTCTCGGGAAAATGTGCCATTCGGATGTAGCTCCCACGGGGAGCTGTAGAGAATACTATATGGGGGAAGGTGGTAGTTTCCCCCGAATCCGGGCCATGGTGAATCTTATGTGTCAAAGTGCCCGTGGCTTGTCCCAACATCCGAGGGTGTTCCCGAATGTGAACTAACCTTCTTATGGTTGGTTTTGGATGCAGATTCAAGCTTGATAATCTAGTCCCTCTTCCTAGTCTAATCCCGGGACTTCTAGCACGCCCTTCTACCCCCTTTTAGTGCTGGAAGTCGGGAGCGGCCCTCAAGTCCCAACTTTCCGCAGCTCTAATAGTTGGACCCTCAAGTGGGTTCAACAAGGGACTTAAGAGCGCGTCAATGGCCCAAACAAGTTCCAGCACATGGAGTTGGAAGATCCAACATGTCACAAGAAATAATGTTTTTCAAAGTTGTAATCATCATGCCTAGATTAACTCCTTTGTCCTTCAGAATGCCATCTCTTTGTTTAGGAACCCAAATGAACCAAACAAATGTTTCATTTGTTCAGCCGTTGTAGTGCCCATGTACTTTCAATAGTGAATAACCCAATTGTCATGTGGCACCGTTGCCACAATGCATTAATGAAAGAAATTACAAGGGCAAAAATATCATTATGCTTTATGACATCCATAAATCAAAAGTTGTTGTGTAAGTAATGCAGTTAGTAAGTATTGAGTTCACAAAATTTTCCATGGTTTTGATAACTAGGGCAGGCAACACTTCATTGATTAATTGGTGTTTAGATGGGAAAACAACCTTCCCACATTATTGCAACACCAATCGTTTCAACCATGCATCTTCAACTATTGAAAAAGGGCAATGACTTTTTGCTATGTAAAGTGTTAGATCTTCCAAAAATGGATGATAAATAGGCTTGGGTGTGTCTTCTTTTTACATGTTTGGTGCACACCTTTAGGGTTCTTGTTTGCATCTATGTCAACAATCTACTTCCACCTCTTGAGGGTGATGGTTGCTTACATGCTTCTTTAATGAAATAATCCCATTAGATTTGTCATAAGTGATTATTCTAGCCTTTCCACTTGAGCTATGATGAGACGAGTTGATGCCATCAACATGGATGTGGCACACAATGCAATGCATCTTTTGTCCCACATTCAAATTGACCTTACTTTCGTCATCAATCACAAAAAAAACCTAATATATAACATTCCTGTTGTTGGAAGACCAGTTTTTCATATTTTGTTGAAGTTGGGGAAGCAATGTTCGCCATGTGGCATCATGTGGATTTGATGTAATGTCCAAGTTAATACCAGTCGTACCCTAGCTGGTTGGTAAGGTGCCAATTTCATCTTTAGTGTTAGATATATCCACTTGGATGTTGGCATTGCCTTCAACCATGCCTATACAAAACCAAACTAGATCAAAAGCCTTACATATGGAATAACAATTAGGAGTAAAAGATCATGGGGACTTCTCACTCCACACACAAAAGTAAAAGAAATATGTAACAAATCCCAAGTGAGATTTGGTTTACCACTATATGTGACTTAATAGTTGGATATGTCTTTGGGCCATTCCCCTCGAGTATTTTTTTTCCATGTGATTCAAGTTGTTGCTTATAACTTTGCAACAAACAATTCATTAGCATTTTACTACAAGTAAACAACAAAATTTAATCATAGAAGAATGCCCTATGTCACACTATGAATTGAATGTGTACCAATTGGAATAATTCTTTTCCTTTGTAATGCAACCATATGAGTTTACAAACTAGTAACATACATTGTGTTTCCTTTACTATTTGAGTTAATCAACTCCCTTGTAGGAAGGTTCTAAAGTTGCTGCATTTTGAGACTTCAAAATGTATGTACATTTCCATCTTTTCAACATTTTCACACGATTTTACTACACATTATAGATGCACCAAAAAGATACAACATCTATGCATCAAAGCTCATTTAGGGATTTGGGTGTCATTTTCATCATTATGCAATCAACCTGCACCTAGGACAAACAACAAAACACTTAATAGCTTGATCCAACTAGGCATCTTGCATGCACAATTTCATATCCAACAAGTAAAACACAAACAAACTTCATCACAGGCAAGGATTAAAGTACTTGTCAAAAATCCATTATAAACAAACTTGAAGCCTATATTATGGTCTAAAGTCTAAAGTCTAAACTTTGAACACAAATGACAAAGATATATTCTTTTAGGGCCTTGGAGGGCTAGTCTAGGGGATAATGAATGGTGACCAAAAACAATGTTCATGCATAAAGATTGTCTAGAGGGACCATGATGCTTACACCAATGGAACACATCTTCTGCAACAAGTTCTCATCACCATTTTTTTTCTACAGGTGGTATAATGGTCTCCAACAAAAGGTTTGAATGAATATAAAATAAAATAAAATGTTGGATTGATTAAAACAATAACATAGAATATCAAAATAACAAGAATATTGAAGGCCCACCTTTTTTTTCAATCCACTTAAAAACCTCGGACTCCCACTTAACAAGTTAAATCAGCACTTTGCGCACTTTCACCTTGGCATAGTTCCTTCTAGACTATCAAAATCATTTGGTGAGAAACATCAAAAAAATCTTTTTTGTAAAAAGTTTTTAGAAAAATTCTACAAAATTTTGTTGTTTGGAAACATGAACTTTTATTGTGCACTATAATCCTTGTTTCATCAACCAAACCTAGCGAAAAAAAAAAGTTGAAAAAATCCAAGCAATCTACACTTTTATTTGAGGAGAAGGGATTCAAGTTTAAAGAATAAGTAGTAACCTTAATTTCTAAACTTAGCTAGACTAGGACCCTAGCCCCTATGATTAGTTCTATGACCTGAACTTGGCCAAAAATCAATAAAAATTTGGGGGTTTGATCTAGGGCCAGGTTTTGCTAGAGGCATGTTTTGTTAGGCTAGATCTTGGTTTAGTTCTTGAAGAATCCGTTTGGATTGGGCCGAGTCTAAAGGCAATTCTTGCTTTAAGTTGAATTGTTAGGTTCGGATCTTAGAACCTAATCCAGATTCAGACCCAAACCCGATCCAAAAACACATACCCAACCAACAATGGTCTACACATCTAACCATGTAGGGTTGTTTTTTCACCACTTGTTTTTTTCCCACTTTCCACCTATTGATGGAATTTTCCTTGGGTTTAAGTATTCATAATTAGTTTGAATGTTTTCATCCATTTAACTTAGAGTATATTTAATTGTGCCTAATGATTATTTGTTTGGAGCATTTAGTTCACATTAAAAAGCAAATGAAGGTTTGTTCAAATCCAAGTTATCTTTGTAGCGTTGTATTTGTGTGTTTGTTGAGAATTTGATGATTCTTTTAATGTGGTGGAAGGAACATGAAAGTAGGTTTCCAGATGTTGGGTTTTTTTCTAACAAATCTTGGGCATCAATCTTGGTTCACAATTTGAGATGAAGCATATCTTTAGCATTTGTGGTGTGATCACAAGTTTGAGGCCATGTTGAGTTAGTGTCGAAAACCTTGAAAATGAGTCACCATACAAAAAAATTGGTTTGATGTTATGTGTGATTGCCTTCTTGCAAATAAGGGTGTTGAAGATATTTTCATAACTAAAGTTACATTCTTAAGGGAACATGGAGATGAGCTTCAAAAGAATGGTTTTTTTGAGGATTGATGTGCAATGATTTAGTGTTGCTTTTGGAGAAGGAAGAACATGGTAGTGCAAGGTAGCAAATGTGAAACTTGGCAAACTATTTTTTTAGATTGGATTGTGATATACATTTGCCACAATTAGTGGGATTTCAAGAATGTGAGTTAGAAAGTGAAAAAATTGCTTAAGATGATTTTTCTAAATTGGCATTAGACAAATGCATAATCTGAACGTGCTTTTGTCTGTTGTGTTACTTTTTCATCATTATGTATTCTACAAGCTATTTCTTAGATGTTCATTATTGATATGAATTGCCCATAATCTCAATCTAGAATATTGGATATGTATGATTTATCAGATTTTTCATGACCAAAATTGTCTTCTATTTTTTTGGTTTACACTCTATAGTTTTGGCAAATTTTTTGTGCATCTTTTTGGCCTTTTTGTTGATGTGAAAGCAGTAAAAACATTGAGCATGTTGGAGGAAAAAAATTCAATGTCTTGGGATGTATTGGATGGCTAATGTGCTTGACGTTAAATGTGGCTTCTAGACTATATTAATTTCTGTATGGATGGGAAAACAAATATAAAAATATTTATTACATACCTATACAAACCAATTACTGCATAATAGCTATTATATCATTTGAAAAAATACATATTCATATTACTGTTGGCATTTGGCATTTCTTATAAATACATAAAACAATTTAGTTTGTGTAAAAAAAAATCATCATTCAAATGGTCCTTAAAATTTCTAGACCTTCCAATACTTGTGTTAGTTTGCTATACCTAAAAGGTGATACTAATATGATGTTTTAGAACCTTGGATCGATCAAGGGTATAATTTTCCCTTCCCTTAACTTAACCATTGGTTCTTCGTTCTAAAATGTAAAAACCTTTAGCATTGGTAAAAAACGAATGGTGTCCAAGTATCATATATTAGATTTGATTCTTGGATATCAACATAGCATATTAGGTATTTTGAATTTTTTTTGGTAGTATAGGATATGGATGGGAAAACCAAATGTGGTCCAAGTTTAGTTTACCCCTGGTTATATGTTTTTCAATGTTTAACAAAAAATCTAAATTCCGGGCACCTAGTTGTGTGGCACAATATATTTTTCTTACTTGGTTGTCCACACTTAACCCAAGCACAAGTTTAGAGATTAATTAAAAGTAACCATAGTTTGAAAAGGTGATAACTTTTGGAGAAAAGGGTAATTCGTATGATTAAATTGGATCAACATAATAGGGGTATGTAGAACACACTAGAAACATTAGTGTTCTATAACACACACCAAAACTTTCTTGCATAAGGTATTTGTGCTACAATGGAACAATGGTTGGTAACCAAGCCAAGATTGGTTAGTGATCATGCATACCAAACAAAATGCAAATAGTTCAATCTTCTGGACAAGCAAGCTGCAAGTAATTCATGAGAAATTGTAAAAGATAGAGAGATATCAAGAGCAATGTTGATCACAAGTGGAGAGGAGGAACTTTAGAGTTGGAACTAACCAATTGCACATAATTTGATCAAAAGAAGGGTGTGAGGAGGCAAACAAGGGAGCGTAGTGATGCTGCTGGGGTATGGATGTCCATTCTATAGGAGCGTTGCTAGGCACGGGTGGTGTGTACACACAAGCATTGTTGGACATGGGTGGTGTGTCGAGCCCACCATTGTTGTTTCATTCTTAGAATGGTTGGGCTCACCATCGTGATTTCATTCTTGCAATAGTTGGGCTCGCCATTGTTGTTTTATTCCTACAACGGCCGGGCATTCCATCATTGACATAGCAGGAAAGTTAATTAAAAATAAAAACAAAATAAATAAAATTATTTCTATAAATTTTGTTTTGTTTTGTTTATGTTTTTTTTGGTTCTTTTTTTTGGGGGAGGGGTTTTTGTGTCTTAGTGTCTTGGGGTTAACCCTTTTTTTGTATGGTTCTTTCTTTGCATCCTTCGTCGGTTCAAGATGCCTTTGCCCCCATTGCCCTAGCCTTTCCACTTTAGGTGGCCTTTCGAAGCATGTTAATAGTGTTCACCCTCATGCTAGCCTTGTAGGAGAAGGAACCACACTAACTCATCCATTGGATCTTGAGCAATTTAGTCAAAAGATAAACAAAAAATGTGCTTAGCTTTGTCCTAGATGGCTTGAAGGATTTCATGAAATAAATGGGGGCACACAAAATGGGTCTTAAACAACCCCAAAATGAAACTAAACTGAACCCAAAACTAACCCCAAAAAATAAAAGGGATAGAACTAGAGTGCAACACAAGAAGAGATGACACCTACAAAGACAAAATAGTTTAACTAGTTTGGGAGACATGTTACCTTGTTGGTGTTTGCGTTATACTTGAAGAACTCGTTCAAGTCAATGAAAAGTTTTTGCCCACCTTAGGAGGTTTATGGTGGGCAATTAGTCTTTTTTTCAAGATGAGTCTTCTTATGTCTTTCGTGTTCCCCGTTTGCACCATTCAATGGATGATTCTTTGACCACCAAGAAAAATAATCAAAATTAGATAAATATTTATGTTCTGTTATTTAAAGCCATGGTAATCATGGCAAGTTATTGTTTTTTCATTCACATGAATGTCAAGGAATTTAATCCAAAAATCCATTTGATGAAATTTTAAGTTTAATTTTCATTTAAGACCTTTAAAAGTGAACAACAATGTGTTGAATAGGAGTCAATTTTGCAAAGGACTATCAAAAGGATTCATATAATAAAACATATTTGATGGGGAAAAAAAAAAGACGATAAAGACCTATTAACCACATGAAAATAATATTCATACCTTAAGATATGTGGAATTATAAAACTTTAAAAATTCAAAAAACTTTCTAAAATTGATAATTTTCTTAGAACTTCAAAACTCCTTTGCCACACATAAATGGGTAAAATGTACATGGTGTGTTAAGAAAATTTGTAGTTTATTATATAAGAAAGCATAAAAATGTAAAAAAATACAAACTAGTTATGATTCGAAATTATTATCAATTTACAAGATGAAACATTAAATTTACAAGGAATATGGACAATTTCAAAAATTCATATTTCTTTAAAAATGATGAAGAAAAAACATGTCATGTACTTGGATAACTATTAGCATTTATTATAACAAGTTATAAAATAAATTGTTCCAAAATTCATTCATATGAAGGAGTTTTTTGGGGGGATGAGGCATTTTTTTAATTTATTAGTCACTCCATTGTTCTATAGTTTCAAGGGCCGTTTCAAAAACACCTATCCCCCCAGTAATTTCAAAGTTTCGATCCTTAGAGGTTGTGAAACCATCTTTTTTGGCAGTAGAGCCTTCCCCAATTCAAACCTTGATTGGGTTATGATGTAGGTTGATGTTGAAAACACTTTCAATAATGTTTTTTGAATTGCTATTTTTAAAGAGTTATGAGATGTTGGGGGACCTTTGGCGAACATTGTCCCCTTCACTAGGTTGTTTTATGTTATTCATTATTGTATTTAGTACTAGCATGGGCAACATGAAGAAGGGTTCATTATTATTGAATCATTTTCAAACATGAGGTAGGATGACCCCTAAGTGGTTTTTATTTGTTTTGGCCCATTATCGAATACTCCTAGAAACCATTGTGCAAGCCCTTAGTTGTGTCTTTGGCCCTAACGAACGATACCCACATTGTGGGCCCTATGAATGAGGTTATTCCAACCTTTGACCACCTTTTGACCCACTTAGCCTTAGTTGGGCTTAGGGTCAAAGTGTTAAAGTGTAAGCTTTGAAATCCGTTAGGGATTTTTTTAGGCATAGAAATTCCTTAAGGTTACGCTTTGGTCAGAAATGGCTTACACATTTTGGATATGCTAGTGGGTTTTCAAAACTTTGTCACACATTTTTTAGATGAGGTTTTATTTCAAGATGTGGTGCATATCGATGATCTTCTTCTTTTGGGAGATGTGCATGTTCCATTGGACATTTTGTTTTCATGTGTCGCTCATCAATTTTTTTTTTTCACTTGAGTAATTCTTCTTTCTTTTTTATTTCTTTTGGTGAGTTTCAACAAGAGAGTTTTGTAGGTATGTGGAAACATTATGGGTCTTAGGTCATTATTTATTTAGGGCTCCTTAACGGGTGTCAAGTTCGACTTCCGATCTCCTTTGGTGGTATAGGCCTTTTATCTATGGAAGATTGTGCCGAATCTACCTTTCTAAGGAGTTGGGCTTTGGTGATTTCGTATCTATGTTCCAAGTTTCGTATATTTGATAGACTATTTTGGAAGAGTATGTTTCTTAGGTTGAAGGGGGCCCACCCCTCCTTTAGTCATGCCTTCGTGCAACCTAGGATAACCTTTTTTTTGCAACTAAAAAGATACACCTTTTTTTTGAAAGTTTGGCAGTTATCGGCACCCCAATTCTATAGGCTTCTTTTATGGACCTCCATCATGACAAATCCTTGAGTTTTATTTTGGAGGATGACTGCATTTCCTTTATTTCTAAAACTCGAATTTGCTTTTGTTCGAGCATGGGGGCAAGGCTATGGTTGAGTGTGAAGCCATTTATCATTCATCTTTCACTTCAATGATGCATATTTGTTTTAGTTTGATTTAGCTTTCGACATTTAGTTTTTTCACGTTTGAATGTGGACATGGGTTAAATGCATTTAGCACGCACCTAACATGTTGTCCATTTGCTGGTCAATGGATAACGACATAAAACACTGTTAGAAATGTCATGTGTGCTTTTGCTCAAGAGAGTGCACACACTGTATGGAAAGAAGGATGGTATGCCCTTACATCAGGAGTTTCATTACGAGCTAGATTTTTACATGACTTAGAAGGACTAAGTTTTTGTTGTTGATGTGGTGGTTATTATCTAGACACAAGAGTCGATGGCTTCAAGTGTTATTAGTCATCAATAGGTGTAGTTATGGAACTTAGCGCCATTACCAAGATTCGTAAGTATAGAGTGCTTCATGAAGAGCACTATTTTATTTTGATGGCCATGGAGTGCACAACGCACTTGACGTGATATGGATTGTTTTATTAGGGAGGGTGTTTGTCTTGTTCATGATAAACGATCAAGAGGTCATTTATTTTTGTCTTTTTGCATTTATTTTTCATGTAATGTGGTAGTTTTACATTTCAACGTGCTTTAACTTCTACTATGGAGAGGAAGATTGCTTTGGCGGGGATGCTTGTTCTAGACCTCTTATTACTTTTAGATCTCATAGTTTACTTGCAGGGTACATTAGAGGGGCCATAGGCGAAATAGCTTCCTACCACGAAAGGGACTAGCTCTCTCTCATCTTTGGTTCCTATGGGTTGTGCGTTTGTTGGCTTTTCTTTGGCCTTCCCTTTTGTTTTCTGTGTGATTGTTTAGGGTTTATTTGATTCTTTAACCCTAAAACATTAAATGATGAGTACAAAATATGGAAATGCCTAATGATAATTATGATTTTGAAACAATCAAGACATTTGAATTAGATCAACACGTGATCTGGAGCTACATTCCCTATTGAAACAGATTAGAACTATACTTAAAAGCATATAGGGTTATTCAATGTTCATGTTGTTTAGATTTACTAGCCATTAAAAAGGAGCTCCTGTCATGTTGTGATGTTCACTCTAAACTTCAAAGATGGTGGCGCCTATTGTAGCAGGCAGTGGGAACACCAAGCTAGATGCTTTTGATGATGTCTCTCTAGTACTTAGCTTTAATGAAAGGCAATTGTGCAACCTCATTGACATTGATCGCATTAATGCAAAGGAATGAAATCTGCAACACCAAATCCTAATTAAGGCAATTCTAATTAACGGTAATGGGTCATGCCAGGCTCCAGATTTCCTACCAGCCTGGTGCTAGTATTAGGGTCCAAACAGTATGTTTTTAATGAATTTTTGTTTGTAACCAAAGTGGCGATCGTGCATGGGAAGATGTAGAAGAAATGGGGAACATCGCTAGGAAGATTTAGCCAAATCTGGCTATAAATCAAATATGAAGTACAAATATTGAATCATCCTTCTATATATTGGCTACACATTGAAAACTAAGCATTAAAAAAGTGACAATTTGTTTTTCCTTACTGTTTGTGATTGAAAACCTCCCAAATCGCTTAATTTTCGAATATTTAAAAATTTTTAGCTTTGTAGTGAAATTCCGCCAGTAAAATACACATGAAATCATGAATTAAAAATAAAGTTGTTCTTTAGAAAGGGCGACCCAATTTTCAGATGGACCAAAAAAATTGAGAGTAAATGGTCCACTAAAGATTTGGTCTGTAATAAATTACACTGATGCATTGTGCAGATTGAGGGGTGTGTTGTGTCCTAAATTAATAGACAATGTTAAGTATTTGGACGTGTGTTTGTGTACTGGTGTATGGCAGCACAACCTGTTGGGTTGGTTGTTGCTGTCTTTATAACCTTGAAACATCCTTGCACTAGGTGTGTCTTCGCATTCCCTCCCCACTCTCCCCACTCTCCCCACGTTTCATTTAATTGGCTTCTCCCATTTTTTGTGCTATTGTTCCCTGAATTATGTGTGTCCCTGGACCTTTATCAGAGTGATGGGTCTTAAGTAGGCTAGCAGAGTTTATTTTGCATTAAATTACAAAACAAACCCTAAAGCTGCAGATAATTGTTGTCCAACAATACAAATCTCCAACTTCTTTTTTGGGGGTGAGGGGTGTCATTCTTTGCATTTTCTTGGCACTCCATGTGTTGGGAGATTATCGTAGTACCTTTTCAGGTTTGACACCTCAGTGCTGAATAATTAATTTAATTTTCAATTCTTAATTCGACAGTTAAAATTTGAATTCTGAAAATTTCAGCACTCTCTATTAAATTTATTATAACCAAAGGCTTGTACAAGAGACGGTTAGTGCTTTTGTGATGAGGTGGTCAGTACGTTACCTCTATAAGCTACTAGGAGGAAAGTTTCAGTGATCAAATTGGTTGGGTACATGAAAATTTAAAGTATTTTTGTGTCATAATTAACTATTAATATCCAAAAAATTTGAAAATTTAAAAACAAAGTTAATTCATGCCACCACCCAAGGCTTTATCCATGGTTCCACAAGGAGATGGTTATCACAAACCTAAACATACCTAGATCATGATGCTTAGGACAGGAAGTGTTTCAAGGTTATCATAAACCTACATATATGCACATCATGAGGCAAATGAAAGAAAGGGGTCTTATGCCCACCTATAGGTGTAAGATCCCTCTCACCCCGTCAAGACATACAAGAACTTTCTAGTGTATGTGGAGGTAATGTTTATAGAGTGAAAATTTTCATCCACAATAGGCGGGTCAGGGTGAACCAGCACCCACAAATGCACCACTATGGATGGATGGCATGTGGATAGGACACATTTTTCCGTTGGGTTCTTGTTCCCTACTGAAACTCCCCTAAGTTGAGGGTTATAAAAGTATTCCAAGGATTTAAAAATTGGGTTTCATCTAATTGGATGGCCTCAAAATGAGGAAATGGGGGTGGTGTGTTTGTGGGGTTGTTGGGTCACTCTGATGCAGAAGACATGCATTTCAAAAAGCAAAAAGCTTGCTCTTTCCATTAAAAAAAATGCCCACCCTCTTTTCTGCCCGAAAATTCCCATAGTGGGGTATCATGGAAAAAAAATTTAATCTCGTAGGTTGTGTCTCACTATGTTCCAAGGCATTACCCTACACTTAAGGAGTGGGCATAATATTTCTTCTCTTTCCTAGGAGGGATAATCATGGTTGTAAGGTGCCCTCCAAATGCACTACGGAATTTTCTTGGATTGTTTCAACATTAACTAGATCCTCACCTAGGTTGTGTCTCACTATGTTCCAAGGCATTACCCTACACTTAAGGAGTGGGCATAATATTTCTTCTCTTTCCTAGGAGGGATAATCATGGTTGTAAGGTGCCCTCCAAATGCACTACGGAGTTTTCTTGGATTGTTTCAACATTAACTAGATCCTCACCAATTTGCATTTCCCTTTCTTCATTTCTATTCGATTTGCGTCTTTCCTAGAGACTAGAAAAGTTAAGAGTTAAACATGACGTCATGAAAGTGCAGAAGAAAACAATGATGGGAAAATGAACTGAAAAGTGTGAAGGTAGCTGCACCATTCTTGTGGACCGATGGAGAAAAAAAGAGCTACTAGTATTGCTGACTTAGCATAGGTGGATAGAGGCACTAATACCCCTGCCCTCACAGCATGGTTATTGATGGCAGAAGTACCATATAGACTTGAAAGGCGGTTGCCTGCATATCGTGTAAGAAGTAAGAAAATCCCACAACGAAATCACCAAGCCCAAAGAGTTTAGGTGATTATGGGCTATGTGAATCTTCGAACATATATGAAATAGAATAAATATGAACTAAGCTATTTACAAATGTAACCACAATTAACATAAGAAACTTGTTTACTTAGAACACTTTGTAACAACTGACATTTGTACTGCGTAACACACATAAGGGCTACAGTGAACCAGCACCCACCAGTGCATCATCCACTGGATGCAATGAACTAATACCCAACAAAAACTGTTTCCTGACCACTTATCATCCATCCTTCAAGGTGTGCTGATGGGTGCTGGTTCACAGTGTTCCATGTTCAGTGCTAATTTATCATATTATGTGCACTGGATTTTTATAGGGATTTTCTTATGTAGCCTAAGTAGTTAATCATCCATAGGTATTAGGAAGATGTAGAAGAAAAGGGTATTCAGCCAAGGAAGATTTAGCCTAATCTGGCTATAGAACAGATGTGAAGGCCACCAAAATTAATTCACTGATACTCACTACAGGAAGTCTCAAAATTTTCTTGTCTGACAGATCTTTCTCCTTGATCCTTCCCTTTTTAGAACTTTCCTTCTGCATTCCCCCCACTACTAGTCTACAGACACAATCTCACGCCCACATACCCCAGCAATGTCCTGAGTCCTGACATTCTTTTCTGAATTTTGCCCAGGTGGCACTCTTTTTTTGGCTTTTGCTATGAAACTGGGGGTGGCTAATTGTCCAAAAGAATCCACCAAATTGTCTTATTATTTTTACTTCTAGTTTAGTTGTTTAGTGTTGCAACTCCTTGTTGGCCTACCTATTTTGTCAATATGACCAACAAGGGATGCATATGTACTTGTTACTTACATAAAAGCTTTACCCACCCAGGCACATCAAATTTCATCACGGAACATGTAACTGGCCATTTTCCACTAATGACTGGCCTCTAAAAGAACCTCCAGAACAAAAGGAGGCTAGGTAAAACCGACCAAACAAAAACCCCTGTTCCAAATGATACACATTTCATTACTTCATGCAAACAAAAATACAAAGGAGATGGGTAATTGGCCGCTCTCAGTGTAATGTTGAATTGTTTTTGCAGAGAGGCCTTTTTGTGAGCATATGTTCAGCACCAAGGCATTAGATTTGAACTCACACACCCTGATTTAGTCCAAGGATGGAATATTTGTAATATTTATAAATAAATTTAGATGAATTTTTTGAATTTTACCATGGTACCTGGTTCACCCAAGACATCCTTGGCTCATGACACAATGTGTGTGAGATAAATAATGTGATTTCATCCACTTTAATGTGGATTGTGTGTGATATATACTGCAAATTGGTCATATTATTGTCACAACTTAAGATTTACACTTGACGTCAAACTACAAAATATATCACACATATATTATTAAGATGAAATGGATGAAACTACATAGTTTACCTCATATATATGTCATGAGGACCCAGGACCCAAGGCTTCCAGTATGAAATACTATATTCTCTTGTAATATGTGCATTGTTTTTGAGGACAATCAAAGAACAAAAGGAGCAAGTGGGTAAGTACCTTTTGAGCAAGTGGGTAAGTACTAAAGTACCACATTAGAGACGTGCTGCTGGAAAACATGTCCGTCCACTCACATTTTGGGCACACAGAAGTAAATGTGGTGTAAATGAGTCTCGTGCAATTATATGTTTTAAAAAATAATCGATGGTTCCAGTTTGTTAAAAATTTCAGAATCAACGAACCATAGATTCCAGTTTTTAAATTTTTTAAAAGAGAGAACCATCAATTATCAGTATTTCAGAAACATCAAAGAACCAATGGTTAGAAAGCTGAGTTTTTGAAAATTTCAAAAAATTGACAACCAAGGTTCTCTACCAAAACCAGTTTTTTGTTTTTTTCACTCTTGTCTTGTACTTGTTGTATATACCCAGGTTGATAATTGACAAGTATCTGTAGTTGATTCTAACGCCTGTTCAACAATGGTAATGCGATCATATCATATCCCTCCCAAACCATAGGGCCCCTTGCTTCACTTTTAGTATAGCTAGAAAAAGCTCTCAATGAGGCAATGTGCATGTTTGTTGTTTTGCAATTTTCAAGTCAATGGAGTAAAAGTTATTGAATTTATAATGATTTTCATATTTAAAATGTAATTAAAATTTTGAACATGGTTTTTTCATAAGAATTCTAAAGTTAAACCATCTTCAATTATAATAATATCGGGATGAGTGATTTTGTATGAGACTAATTATATGTGGGTCAACGGCACAAGAGCCAACTAGTGATGAAACAAAATGAAACAAGATGAAATCAAAATTAAATCAAGATGAAACAAAAATTGACAATTTGACATGCAAAACAATGGACTAGATCCTTGAAAAAGTGATATTATCCAATCATTTGCCTCCCCCTACTTACTTCTGAAGCTTCAATGTCAAAAATCTGGTGTGCTTGCAGCTCACCTATTTCCATGCATTGCACAAAAATGTTATAGACTTGGGCAATGATTTTTTAAGAAAGCAAATTCACCATCTTGCTATTTAAAAGAAGTCTCAAGGAACAGGCTCAAGGGAACCTTTTGGAAAATTTTCAAAACAATCGTCACATTTATAATAAAAAAAAGTAATGAAATTGCCAAGATTTTTGGAGGATTTGAGCTGATGTCTAGCTTTCTTCTTTTAAAATGGTCATATTTAGGTAATTAATTCTATTCATTTGTGAACATGTAATAGGATTCCTAGATTTTGTACTACTCTATTTGTCTTGTAGCCAGATTTGACTAAATCCTCTTATGGTTGATCACCACTTTTGGTGCAACATGAAAAAATTGAAAAAAAAAAAACACTTCACCCTGGGTGAGTGTTGCAAAAGTGGTAAAGGTCCTGGTGCCTTTTCAGGGGTTCTAAATTACTTAGTATTTTATATTCCCAGCAAGGTCCACAAGGTGGGCCAAGGCCAATGGACCCCCCACATTGCGATCATGATAAAAATCCCAAAACTCATTTAAATTGCTTATAAATATTCTAGATATCCATAAATATCATCTTAGTAGACTAAATCAGGGTCCCTGAGTCCAAATCTACAAATTTTGGGACCTAATATGGCAATTTAAATGTGTGTTGGGTTTGTTACCATGAACCCAATGTGGGGGTCAATTCGCCCTGGCCCACAAGGTGCAAGCTATATGAAACAATATGAAATACAAGGTGTTTTATATATACCTCTTTCATGTATAGTTGAAAACCACCTTATTTATGTTCAAATAGTGCTATCTATTTTCTAAACATTAAGGTGTTATAAACTCAAGTGAATGAGTCGTCCTTACATAAACGCCATGGCCCAATAAAGGGAGGGTCAAACGGTCATGCCCCATGCTTTATAGGCAATGAAGAAGTGTTTTGTAGAGAACCTATATTTAGCTCTATCTGGGAAATCTCTACCAGGTATCCATTTTTAAAACATTACTAGGCACAACAACTACTACTAATTAATATTATTGCTGCTACCCTTCCCAATGCAAAATATGTACCCCCGCTCTCTCTAGAGTTTAAACCACCACGTCTCTTGGTGTTGCCTATTGCCCCCTCCCTCCATGCTTGTTTGTCTTTACCATAATACCTGAATAGCAACACGTCCATGGGTCCCATCCCTAGTAGTACCTACTGATCTAGTTGGTCCCACACTCATGGCACCAAAACTTTGAATGCTCATGGCTATACCCTTAGCACCTAGTTACTTGGTCCATAATTCAGGCATTGAAAATTTAGAAAGCTCTAAATATTAGCTTTGTGAAAACATATTTAAAAGCTCTAAATATTTACTTTTTTGAAAACATATTTTAAAGCTCTAAATATTTACTTTTTTAAAAACATATTTTAAAGCTCTAAATGTTTACTTTTTTGAAAACATATTTTAAAGCTCTAAATGTTTACTTTTTTGAAAACATATTTTAAAGCTCTAAATATATAACTTTTGTAAAAACATATGTTAAAGCTCTAAATATTTACTTTTGTAAAAATATATTTTAAAGCTCTAAATATTTACTTTGTGAAAACACATTTTAAAGCTCTAAATATTGTGTGAACAATTTTTCAGCTCCCTAGAATCGTCCCACATGAATATTATGTGCTCTTCTACTTGGTCCCAAATTCATGGCACCAAAACTAAACGAAGGCTCATGAATGGCTATATTATCCTTAGCACCTAAGGATTTGGTCCCTGTTTTATAACTTCTCTTGGGAAAACATGGTTCCTCTCCCTCCCAGGCTCTCAGTGAACACAAACTGAGAGACATGGGTGAGGCTCTCTCATGTTTGGGAGACTCATGTTCTCAGATGTAGTCAGCTAAATTCATTCATGGCATTGAAACTTTGAAAGCTCATAACTTCTTCTCTTGTGAAAACATGGTCCCTCCCTCCCTCCCTCCCTCAGTACACAAACTGAGAGACATGGGTGAGACTCATGATGTTTTGAGAGACTCAGTGTTCTCAGATGTCGTTAGCTGAATTCATGGCATTGAAACTTTCAAGGCTCATAACTTCTCTTTTGAAAACATGGTTCCTCAACATGGTTCCTAGCTCTCACCACCAGAGGCAGCAGACAGAGAAACCTCATGGGTGAGACTCATGATGTTTTGAGGGACTCGTGTTCTCAGATGATCTTTCCTGTATGTTCTCTCCTCCTCCTCCTCCTGCTGTTGCTGTTGTTTTGCATTTGTGTGGAACTAGAATGAGTGCTGATGAGTGCAGCAGCTCCTCTTAGCTCAAGGGTTGGAGTCAAGTTTTGGGTTTTCTGTTTATTCTCAGTTCCTTTAAGAGTTTGTTTTGTCGAAGGAAATTCATAGAGTTTCCTCTGGGTTTTGTGTTCTTTTTGTGTGGTTGGTTCTTCTTCCACGCGGGGCCTTGCAGCTGCAGCTTGCACTCCAGGTGCCACAACATTGCGAGAGAGAGAGAGAGAGAGAGAGATTGATACACAATTTTTGCCTGAAGATCATACTGGTCCTGCTGTGCACGTGTAATGGCGGTGGTGGTTGTGTAGCAGCAGCCGCAGGGGTTTAAGATCATCTGCATCATGACCCAGAAGCAACTCCAGCTTAAGCTGCTCATGTAGTGATCATGGAGTCCTAGTTTTGAGGACGACTGCTTGAGATTCTGTGAATCAAGAGAGACGAGAGGGAGAGAGAGATGATCTCATGAGCTTGTTGTTTCTGATCTCCTGAGGGGTTTAGATCTGATCTTGTCCGCGTCGAGTTTCCTGACTGTTTGATTCCTTCAAAACAGTTTTTTATCTCGGGTGTATCATCATGATCAGAGCTTGTTTCCGGCTTGCTAGCTGTGCGTTGTTGCAAGATGATCTTCAGCTAGGAATTATTTCCGTTGCAATGTTTCGCATGCGGATCATGAGCAAGTTTTAGTAGTCTGTTTGCCGCGACTACTGGTTTATTGTAGAACCTTTGCTGCATTGCGAGCTGCTGGTAGTCCCCACAGGTGCAGTTCATTCCGCGAATTATGGATCTCCCCGGTCGGGCCGTCTGCAGTTGTGTACATTTCCGAGTCTCGGGTGCAGACTGTAGACGGTCGCTTGCATGGAGAGACAAGTCGAGATTAATATACTGCAGCTGAGAAACATGAATGGCAGCAGCAGCAGCAGACCAGGAGCTCCATTCTGGCTCAGGTTGAAGACCCGCACGCGGCTCCGTATGGGGACTAGAAAATAACAAAGACCGAGACGGAAGCTTGATCTCCAGACCTTGAAATGTTCTCGCGGGTCTCTAGTGTCCGCAAGTACTAGTGGAGGTGGAGGCACTAGGTCATGTCCACAGCATTTTTCTTACCATTTTTGTGTGCTCCTCGCGCTTCTCTTGACTTCCAATGCAGTTGGAGTACAAGTGCCTGCAGGTAGCTGGAATATTATCAGTTGTGTATTTCAAGGCAACGCTTGACTGATCATTCGAGTTCAGCTTGAATACTTTTCTTTAATAGCAGCTGGGATACTGATCGGATTCTGCCGGACCCTGAGTAGCTTCATCATGTATCAGAGCTCATGGACTTCAAAGCTCAGCAGTAACCAAGGTTCAATGTCACCCATGAGACTCTCTGCTCATCAGCTGCTTTTCCCCTTTTCTAATTTGCAAAAAACAGGCACCTTTGCTTCTCCACATGATGCAGACGTTTGGTGTTGCAGTCCTGCTGGGAAGAAAGAAGATTTTGCAGCTAGACTGCATCATCTGCCAACTGAAGAAGCCGTTTGCTGCCGGGGTTGCTGCAACTGATTTTGGATGCTCCAATTGACACTAGGAACTTTGGAAAAGTTAGGGCAAAACTGAAGAGGGCCCTGGAGGCACTGTTCAAGGACCCTGAGCTGTATTCATGTAGAACCAAAGTTCAGGAATAATTACTTGCAGCAGCTTTGAGAATCCCAAAGAATCTACACTAGAGTTCCCTCCACGAGCTTGCAAGCTAGGGCCATGATACATTCTGATTAATCTGGGGCTTCATCAAAGTCCTTAAGAATCCAGGTTTCACTAACACTTCTTTCTATTCAATCACTAACAGCATTAGGCTCAGATGTCTGCTGGAGACCTCCTATCCTGCCTGCAGCAGCCATGATTCTTCTTCAGCCTAGAGATCAGTACAGAACCCAAAATTGTGTTTCATGCAGGACCTGCCCATCTAGGAGGGAGGCATTCATGTGCATTGTGGAACTTATTAGGGTTTGTTCTGGAATGGAATCATGGAAGCTGCTGTGATGATATGACATCCAGGCATGTGAGCCTTGTAGATTGCAGTACAACTCCCAAGATTTGCAGAAGCTAAGATAGCTGGAGACAATTGATTCATCCCTTGTTGCAGCTGTAGCGTCTGTGTTACACTAACCCCAGCAGGCATATTCTAACAGATCTCCACAGTTGTACTCTTCCAGTATTTACTGAAATCAGATTTTGATACCACAAATGCAGATCACAAAAAAAAATTCTATATTTGCAATTTTCCTAAAGAATTCATGCTGTAGACAACTCTGATCATGCTCATGTCCAGGAGCAGCCTCAGCTTGTCCAGACCTTTCTTCTACAACGTTCTACTAAATTCCAGCTTTCTTCTTCTTTCAAATCCTTTGTGAGGTTTTTGTTCCTGCAGATCACAAAATGGCACATTTTTGCAGGTGCCTATGAATGTTGACTCTGATGTGAGCTCATGTCCAGGATAACTTCTTCTGTTACTAATTGCCAGTAACAGAAGAAGTTCTGAAAGTGTCAGGTTGTATTTCATAGCTTGATCTGGATTATTGAACTTCATGAAGGAAGGTTCCCTATCCAGAGACATTGATCAATCAAGTTTCTTAGGTTTTTTTTCAACTTATAAAAATACTATGTGATGCAAAACTTGAGAATTGTTGAAAGTTTGGGAAGTGTCATGAATTGCAGCAGCAGGAGGATCAAACCAAATGGGTTCACTCTAGCATGGTAAAGTACACAGATAAAAATTTATTTGATAAGATTTTTCAATAATTCAATAATTCCCACACCATAGGTCTGAACAATTCAAAACCTGACTCAGTAAGTATAGTAATTAATAGCAATTTAATCCAATCAATGTTTTTATTTGCAGGGTATTTGACATGTTTTGGTCCCATTTGAATCATATATTTCCCAATCTACACGCGCAGATCAATGAATTTTTTTTAAATAGAAAATTTGTCACTTTTTTGACAATAAGATTGGGAAATTCTGGAAACTTTTGTTTTTCTCACCTAAAATTTGTGAAACTTTCTATATATAAAAAGAAGAGGGAAAAAACCTTGATCTAGACAAGTATCGGTGTAGTATGGTGATTTCTAAATAGATAAAAAGTTTGAGCTGGTAGTAAAATATAATTGACTTAGATCTAAGGTAGAGGTTCTGAATATTGAAAATCACAAGTGTTTGGTGCCAATAGGGTATCAATAGGTGGACCACATGAATTTGCAAATAGAATATCAACAATGGCTATCGATACCTGTACTGGCCAAATATGGGAAGACACTAAATACTCCCTAATAATGAGCTCGTTATGATGCATTTCTTGGTCAACAATGCTTAACTCCTATTTTTTGTCAATAGCCAAATTTGACTAATTCCTCTTGTGAATAATAGCCAATGTGGCTAGCAAGATCACAAAATTGGGGAAAAAAGAAAACCCTTGACTCACCAGAGAGGCAGTATTCTCCCCTCCAGTTGAGGAAGGAGAGAGTTTCTAAATTTAAAAATTTATTTAAAGCATGAACTTCCAAAGACTGTTTAGGGAGGCGACAAAAAGAAGTGACCTGATTTAGCACAAGCCTAATTAGTGTCACAATTAGAAATGTCCTTATTTGTGAGAAATCTCTTTACAAGTTGCCTCATACCTGGTATATTTTTGTAACCAGGTTTAGTGTGTTGACAAGTGATTATTGTCGAAGCTTTTAGAGCTAACTAATTTTTGAGCTGAATAGAGTTATCCTTAAAGTAACCATGTCTTCACCCTGTCTTTGCACCTCCTTTCACCCCCTATCCCTATAGTTTCAGTGGTATCCGCAAAGTAAACACATTTTAATAAATCTCAGTATGAAATGCTGCAACTTAGTATGTAAAAATCTCATGGGACATAGGTGTGAGCATTCCATTTTCTGAAATGCTTCACATTAAAAACAAAATTCTGTGATACCCATTTGATACCTGCTGGGTATCGGAAGAAAAAATAAAATAACAAGTCACATCAATTTTTACATGGTAACAACCTCATCAGAGTGGCCGAGTCTGAGAATGTCCTTATTATAGAGAAAGTTTCAAGTCCAAAGTCATATTAACTTTGAATTCCTTGATGCTTCTTGCTTTCATCTACAAGGATAAGTAGACAGACTATTTACAGATTTGTCTAAGTGACAAGGGGAAGAACATGGGTTCCATCAAATCATCATGTGCAAGCTAAATATTGAGTGGTTTAATCAGCATGGATGGACACATGAATTTAGTCTGAGCTGTGAAGTGAAGTTACATCTATAATCCACAGGTGGAAGATGCCAGGAGAATTGAAGGCAGCTCAATGCAGTCTATCTCACTTATGATTTGGTTTGTATTGCATACTTTTCCTCCTTCAAAGCATTGCACCGGGTGTATAATTGAGATGAGCATCATAGAAGCTGCTGAGACTGTGGCTCGGTGTATGGGAGGTGAGCATGATAAAGCTGCACTGGAGCAACTATCAAAGAGAAGAGAGAGAACATTTAAGCTGGATGCTGAATTAACAAGTACCAACTAGTACCTTGGCAGCTTCAACACTAATTATCCTATTTCCAGAAATGTTTAATTTTCCGAATAAGAATTCAAATGACAAACATTTTTGAAGAGAAATATTGAATCTTTGAGAATTTTTTATTTGCTGAAATGAAAATAATAAAATTAATTTATTACTTGACAAATAATTTATTACATCAAAACTGCCAAGGTACTATAGTAGTGAAAAACCTTTTATCACTGCATGGATTGGGATGGATTAGGAGCCTAGCTTTGATGGAAGCATGATTGTCGAGTTATGCATGTTAACAAAGCCCTTTTTTGGGTGAAGTATGGAAAAGATTCAATATCTTGATAAGACTGCAATTGCACAAAACATCATCCTCATTGCTCTGGGTTTAATTCCCTTTGTGTGTGTGACCTCTAGGAGATGAGATTGATGGTTAGTGTCAATCTTCATCCAATTTAGAACTCTAAAATCTCATCAAAGATACAAAAGAGCTGATGTTTGCAATTCTTGTATTTTATTTTCCCACTCTTGAAAGGGGAAACAAGAATGTGATCTTTGAGCTCCTTGGTCAATCAAGTTATCTTGAATGTTGCTTTCAGCTTTATATGGGTAGGCTAGTGAGAAGCTATCAGAAGTTAAAATTGTTGTCAAAGACAAACTTTATAGCCTAACTCCAAATAAGACTTGTCAAATGATTTTCTAGACTTTGGCTTTCTGGTAAAAGGATGGGAAGAAGAGCAAGTACCTTGGAAGGAAGAGCTTACTCGAGGATGAGAAAGTGTATTGATTTTCTAGTGAGTTGTTGTCCCTTGTTGAAGCAAATCCCAAAATTGAAGTGTAACTAAAATCAGCTAGATTTAAAATGAAATAATGTGTAATCCATAATTATACGACATATAGAGTCACTATTACAAAATGTGGGTGCAATTCATTAGTCTTCATTCATTAAACTAGTGAATTCATTACTTTTTCATTGGGTCTTATTCACTATAACTAGTGAAATCATTTGGCGGATAAAGACACTTTTTATTGTAGTGAATATTGATAGATAAATAGATAATTATACACTTTTAAAAAAAATTAATTTCAACTTAACTTGGTAGGGAGGTATGGTAATTGGCTTTAAAGTTTGAGGGATCTCTCATGTGTAGCCAAAAAATAAAGAAGGATGATTAAAGATTTTTTACTTCATATTTGGTTTACAGCCAGCTTTGGCTAAGGCTCCCTAAGGATGATAACAACTTTTTTTACAAAATTCCTATGATTTACATATTCTACATGATTGCCACTTTGGCTACAAACAAAAAATCACGAGTGAACTATGAAACCCCAATTAATTTTTACTGTTCCTTCTAACAAGGGTTTAAATCACCTATTCTCTAAGTCTGTATAATCGCATGATAGCCATCCTTATTAGTCTTGTTGATGAGGTCCGGGCCTAGGGCAGACCTTTCAGAAATGCTCAGGCGCTCTTGCGAGCACCGGAGGGGGGTTGGAAATAGTTTTCAACCAGCAATTGACGCGTCTCGAATTCACCTCGATAACTGCGTCATTGCCCCAAGCGCAAAGACATCGTTCAAGGAGCAAGGTAGGTGTTTTTATAGTTGGAGATAACTAGTGAGTGGGCAGAAGATATGGGTTAAATCATAACTCTCCCCAGCTCCACTGTCGAATGCCTGCCTCGCTTGTGCAACGAAGTATGAACATGCCTCTCCTGTGTCCGATTCTCCTGTTGATTTAGGATCGATCATAAAGCAACAGCGTGATTGTACCCATGATCATGCAGCATGATCATTTGTGCTTACTTATTTCTTCGTAATTTCTGGATTTTTATGAGAGTTTTTTCTTGTCTTTCTTTCTTCACATTGTGTTTTGCATCTTGAGTTGTTGAACTAAGCTGCTGCTTCCACCTGCAGCTTGTTGAAGCAAACAATTGCGACACAATTGCTTCAGCTTGTTGTTACCAGCTGCTATGGCATAGCTCGAGTTTCTTTAGATTTTTGTTCCAAGTTCCTGCTCTGCATTGATGGCTCAGCCTCTCGATCATGATGCGCCATGTAATCTGAATGGAAAACACCAAGCTGATCAATCACACAAAAATTCTGTCCCCCTAGCGCCTTAAGGTCTGGACCAGTGCTTTTTTTAGGAATTTCTGTTTGTAGCCAAAGTGGCGAGCATCCCTAGGAAGATTAGCCAAACCTGGCTATAAACAAGAAATAAAATAAAAAACTTCAATCATCTATATTTTTGGCTACATGATAAAATCAAATATATGTTCATCTGGCTAACTTTACTTTTTTTTCCCTCACTTCTGGCAACTGAAAACATCCAGAATCATTTCTTTTTGAATTTTGAATTTTTAGTTTCGCTTTTTGGCAAAATTCCACTAGTGTAAGACAGGGTTGCTCTGGGGTGGCAGACTATGTCATCCTCTTATGTGACATAATCTTTCAATGATGATCATACATTTGTAATAGTCACGAAAATCTCTCTTCAACAAGACTTTTTTCAATATTTGTTGAATCTACCACCCCAGACCTTAATGTCATGGAATGGTCTCACCCTTGCCCACATTATGTTAGGTGTGTCACCAAGCTCACCCTAATGGACTCACCTCATGCATTATCCAACATAATCGTCAAGGGCTTGACCATTCCATAGTAGTTTTAGCCTCTTAATGTCCCCACCTAATTGGGGGTTTTACCATATGCTTTTTTGTTTTTTGCCACCCAACACTGCTTGGTACCACTACTAAGCAGTGTTGGGTGCTTCTTTGAATTTTTAAAGAACCGTCAGTTCCAGTTCTTTAAATATTTCAGATTCAAAGGACCACCAGTCCTGGTTCTTTGAATAGAACTCAGAATCGAAGAATTTCTCGTTCTGGTTATTTCAGAAACCTCAAAGAATCAAGGGGTTTTATGAAAGAACTGAGAAAGAACCAGTGATTCTTTGGCTGATTCTTTGAAGTTGGAAACTAATTTGAGAATTCATTTCTTATACCAAAACCAGTTCTTTGAAAATTTTGAGAACCGATAGGTAAGTGACTATATACCCAAGTTGATAACTGATGGGTATCTGTCCCTCATCCAAAGAACCACCCAACACCGGTACTAAGTAGGTGTAAGAGGCCCCTTGTACATGTAATGTGCCTCTTCCACTCCTTTTGCCTGTTTTAGGCGTTCTTATATGGTTTGCCTATGTTTGACTGTTACTTTGGGTAAGGCCTGCCCTGTGAGGACATTTTTTAAAATAAAGGGCCTATATGAATGATGCGTAGGGCCTGGGGTTGGGGCGTTCCCCGAGTAAGGGGCCTAGGACTGGCGTGGTAAATACACATAAAATATATTCCAAATTTCTAGAAAAGGTACTTGCATTTTGAAAACCAAAGTGCAGCCCAAACTTATTTGGATTTGCCTAAAAAATCCATGTACTTGCACTTTGGAAGACAAGTCTATTCTGAAGCTTGCCCTTGCTGAATGACAAAATAAAAAGTACACTGCATCATACTTGCATTTTGAAAAGCAAAAGTGGCACCAAAACTCTTGGATCTAAGAATCCAAGTACTTGCACATTACAAGACAAAACTTGAAAAACAGTTGTTGTCACAAAACTCATTGGTGTAAGAATCCAAAGTACTTGCACATTGCAAGACAGAACTCCAAAAACAGAAAGCGTCACAAAACTCATTGATGTATGAACCCAAGTACTCGCACACTGGAGCACAAAAAACTGTTACAGTACTTACCACTTGCTAGGGTTAAAAGTGCAGATTGTGCAACAGATCCCAAATTGGAAACTCACAATATGAATTGGCTTTATGTTTTCTGTCAGATTGTGGATATGGAATACAAGAACATCAAATATTAGGCCACCAATCCAATTCTTATGAGAATCTGACAGTGACTATTGGGTTCAAACAAAAAAAATTTGTGAAAAAAAGTCATGAACAACCATGGCTTCTTCAATTGGAAACATTTGATGCACTTATGTAGGTAGCATTAGACAAGCTTGATTTTGACAATATGGGTTCTCAATAGATCATTGGTATATGAAACACAACAAAAGAACAGAAGGATTTGATGAATTGATGACGATTGTTAGTTGATTGGATTGTGAGTCATGAACATTTTGTTCATTTCTTCTAATTGAAATTGTGTTTACCAATCTCTTTTTAATCACAACTAGTTTTCATTATCAACATGTCATTTACAGGAAATGCTTGTCACATGACTCCAGATTGTGCACATCATAATACTTCTTAACACCTTTGCCAGATGACTTTTACACATTTGTATGAACAAAGCTGAGGTTACCAAACATTCCAGAGGTCCCATCTCAAATCATGATCACCTTAAAAGATGACAAATCCCCGCAACATTTCACAAGATAGGCATCATATTCACTTCCATGTCAAGCAGCCACAATGCAGCTGGCCATCGCTCAAACTTCTACATCTCACAAAATCTCTTTCCATTCTAATCTTGTACTCACCACTTGTACTTTGCACTCATCACTTGAACCTTTCAATTTTATCATTAGTTTTTGGTATTAGAACAGAGGCTTTTAGTATCTTATAGGGCAGAATTTTGATAGGTACAAATTGTTTAAATTCTTTTGTCATTTCCTCTTTGTTCTAATGCTTCATTGCAATAAAGTTTGGCAGGTAAATACACCAGTGTTTTGTGGTTCTTTTGATTTTGTTCATAACATCCAGTTCTAGTTCTTTGAAACTTTTCAGAATTACAGAACATCAGAATCAAAGAAAGCTCCAGTTCTCACTGATGTGGCAGCATACCATTGGACAAGAGTTCCCCAGTTATATCACGTATCTTGTTGGTTTGTTGAACCTCATAACTCACCCTCTTCTATGTCCCATAACCCATGAGCTTGGTGCTCCCATACAATCAGTTAAGTTCAGTAACAAGCAAGAGCATGTTGGTTACCATGAATAGTCTCGACCCTCACAAACATCAACCATCCAATCACAGATCTGATGGTTGTTTAATTGTCAGTGTTGTAAATCACGGACCAGCGGGCTGATCTTGGATGAAGGTCACCTTAAGTGCCATTCATGCACTCAAATGGGTACAACTTTCTGTTCAGGTAGTGAGGCATTTGATCCACCAATAGTGAGCCAATTTATAGTATTGTCATAGAACAGTTATCAAATGCAGAAAGACTACCAGTATCACCAAAGTTTTTTAGATAAAAAAGTATTTCATAAAGTGCCTAGAACTAGGGATGAGAACCCCCCCATTTTGCCAGAAGAAGAGATCAGTGACAAAGGCAAAGATGAGTCTTAACACAGTGGAACAAATTGAGGGATGAAACTCCTTGCTGCTCCAAAGCTGGTCCAAACTGGGCTCTAGTCTTTGAGTCCCTATTTTTTGAGATTTGGTGCCCGCTTTAGCTGACTTTACTTTCTTAGTCAAGACTAGGCACGAAATGAGAAACAAAAGTCTAAATTAGGTTTACTTTACCATTAACTTTAAAATGTTTCTTCAATCTATGTGGTCCTTATGTTTGTATCTCACCCTCACCATCTGTATGACAGAATGGCAACGCACCACATGCTGAAAGGTAGGTCGAAACAGGCCCATTGGACCTATGTTGAGTCCCTTATGGAGAGCATGATCCCTTGAGGTGCCAATGGGGTCTACTCCCATAGGGCCTGTTCCAAAGCATAGTTCCAGTATGTCCAGTGTTAATTCACAGTATTTAGCATTGCTTCATTAATTACAGTAGAATCACAAGTGGAATTGACAGACCACCACCAATCCCACCCAGGTAAAACCCTTACAAAGTATAGAAATATGACCCCAAATCCAGTTATGTCTAAGGTAACAGCCAAGGATGAGGGGGTTCCCAAAATAAGGGCCCCTCCGCTCCGCTCCACTCTTGAAATAAGGCCCTTAATTTGGGACAGCCAAAGATTGAGGGCATTAGACGACATAAAGATCAAGCTCCTCATTTGCCACTTCTTGGTGGGGATGGGAGGCATGGAGTAGGTGTAGGGATCTAAGGAGTCAAAGAGGCGATGGGATAGCAAGAGTTGGTTGTAAGGGGCGCTTCTCAGGACAAGCAGGAAAAATGAGAGCATTAGGTGGGAGATGAGTTAAAGAAGGAGCCAACATGAAAGGAAGGGAATTTCAAATTTTGTAATTCTTGGTCAAAAAATAATTTCCAAATCATAAATTGAAAATTTCCTCAGGAAATTAGGTTTTGTAAAGCTCGCTAATTTTAATGTACTAAAAATGTAATTCCTTGGTCAAAACTGAAATGCCCGAAAAACTTCCCTTGTACACTCTACTCTGATAAGGAAACTTTGTTTTGGAAGGCCTAATCCTTTTTGGGTTCAGAAAAACGCAAGGTCTTTGTGAAATGTACAAAAGAAGGCCTGTTTCCTTAGCCCTTTGGTGGTTTAAGGGCACAAGAATGAAGGTAGTAGCCCAACTGCCCTAGCCAAACAACCAACTCCCTAGTTAAGAAAAACCCATCTTGGGTTTAGCTGGATGAAATCCAAGTGAACACCGAATGGGTTTTGGATCAGTTTAGGAAAGGAAAAAAAAAATTGGTTCAATATTTTTTTCCTCCCTTTTCCTTCCACCCCTACTAAGCCCTACCTATTAAACCTAAATATTAAGCCAAATCTATTAGTAATGTCTACTTCTCATTTCTTCTTCTTTTTCTTTTGGTTGGTGGTTTCTTTGTAATAGCAACATGGTGGATGTGCAAAGGTGCAAAATGCAACATCATCAAGAGCAAAGCAAGGCTACGTAATAACATCATCAGGAGCAATGCAACACAACAATAAGAACAACATGGCACAACAATGACATCATCATGCGTAGCACAAGGTGCATGGTGTTGCATAACAGCAACAAGCTTGCGAGGTCATCACACTAGCAAGTAAACATGAGTCCTTCTATTGTTTTTTTTGTTTTGTGAGGAAGAAAATGTGGGGAAGAGGAAGGGAAGGGAGAGGAGGGGTTAGGAGAAAAGAGGAACAACCAAGGAAGGGCAAAAAAAGAAAAGAAAAAACCACCTCTTTTTTCTTTTCTTTTTTTTTGTTATGTTTTTCTTTTCCTCTTTTTGTTTTTTTTTTTTTTGTCCTTTTTGGTCTTTCTATTTTTCTTGATTTTCTTTTTTTTATTCTGTTAATTTCTTCTTTCTTTTTTTTCTCTTTTCATTTTCTATTTTCTTCTGTTCTATTCTTTTTTTTCTTGTTTCTTTGTAGTTCTCTTGACTTTTTCTATATATATATAAATAATTATTTATTTATTTTCGATTTTTCGATTTTTATTCTATATTCTTATTTCCTGCCTTTTTTTATTTTTTTTCTTTTTTTTGTTTACTTTTGTCTTTTTTTTAATGTGAGTGTGCAAGATTTGTGACCATAGTTGGTGAAAAAAACACCAAGTCAAGGAAGTTCAAAAGGAGTTTAGATGTTCACATTCACGTGCTCACATAATAGCATCCTTGTTAAGAACCAAAAGTTTGAGGACACTCTTATAGGAAACCTTGACCTCAAAAGCTTCTCCAAATAGGTGTTCTTTGTCTAGGGTGGAAATCATAAGTTGCATGCCACCTATATGCAATATATTCGTCATGGATCCATCATGGCACACATCATTGAACTCTATCTTCTTGGACATTTCCCATGTGGTCTCATTGAACTTCTAATGGTCACAATAACTTGATCAAGTAAGTTTTTCACTTACATGCAAATGAAATCAAACAAGCCAACAATGTTACTTTAGAAAAGGATTGCATGTCCTCTTGTCCAAAACTAGCTTTTTCATACAAATGAAAATTTGAACAATTTAAAAATGAAAAAAATTTCAAATTGTAACCAAAAATTCTTTTTAAATTTTATATATTCTCTCGTATAACAAATTACAAGTTTTCTTAACATGTCATGTACATTATACCTTGTTTATATGTGGTAAAATATTTTTGAAGATTTAAAATTTTGCATCAATTTTTGAAAGTTCTTTGAATTCTAAAGTTTTAATTTCCACATATAAATAGGGTATGAATGTTTTTGGAATGTGGTTAAAAGTTTTTATCTTCTTTATTTTTTTCCCCTCAATTTTGTTTTATTATATGATCATTTTGATAGCCCTGCGCAAAATTAAATCCTTCTAATGCAATACGTGTTCATTTTCAAACTTTTAAGCTCCTAAATTGAAATTTAAACTTATAATCTTACCAAATGGATTTTTGGTTTGAATTCTTTGACATTCATATGAATGAAAAAAGAACAACTTGCCATGATTACTATTGGTTTAAATGGTAAAACATAAATATTTTTTCTATTTTGACTATTTTTCTCCATCGTCCAACATCCTTTTTGACTTGTTTGATTATGACTACACCCACTCATTTTAATCATCACATTGCTATCATGATCCTTTACTTTTTTCATCTATCAATGTTTAGAATATTCATTTGTGGAGTTTTCAAACGAATCAATTTCATTTGTTGTTGCAAGGTTTGTGGAGTTATATCATGTTTGACCTAGTTTCATCCATGAATTCTTTCAAATCCAATCCATTGGTATCATACCTTCGAAGTAATTTTAAGATGTTTTCCATGTGGATGTTTTAAGAAATGCCAAAGGAAATCCCAAAAAACTTGGCAAACCCTCACATGCAAGGCATTCTTCAACTACTTGTACAAGGTGCACATAATTCAACACATTTTCCAAATTTTCTTTTATGATATTTTTTGTTTTTGACTATTTATCTTATTCATATTCCTTCATTTGTCCATGGTTTCTCACATGTAATGCAAGACATCCATTGTTGGAGATGTTGCTATCAAATTATACTACGAAGAATTCCTAAAAGGGGATGAAACACTTTCCCATCAAGTTGAAGGAGCATATGGAAAAGGCAATAGATCAAGTAAAAAAGGACCATTATTCCACATTTTGCAAGCACCTTCTTCTTTTTGATCTTGCCCTTTGTCCAAATTTCTTGAAGGAAATCCAAGTTTATTACGATATGAACTGCGAACCAAAGATGCTCACAAAAAAGCTCTAGATGCTTGTGCACTTCTGTGAAATTTTGGAGCAAAAGCTTGTTTAACTCAAGTAGTGGAATGAATGAAATGTTTTACAAGAGGCAAAGAAATTCCCAATGGCTGGTTTCTCTAACTTTTAGTTTGCCAAATGGCTCCATAAGGCAACATTCTAGCACCAAGTCAACATTCCATTCCCATTTAGCGTTTACATCATCCCTATAATTCATCTAATTTCAATCCTAATTGTTTGTTTCATGCAGATTGAATTTGAAGTTCTAAAGTTATATGATTTTATTATTTCAAACTTGGAATTGATGATGAAAGAGTTTTTTTTTTCCTTTTTTCCCCTTCTATATATCGATGACAATGGTTTTACAAAATGGTTAAAAACTCTAATGTTTTTTGGGATTTTAATTGCCAAATTTCAAATTTGTTGAAATGTCACAAAATTCCCATTATGATCTAGTAATTAGCCACATAATTAATACAAATTCCAATTAGAAAAGGATTTTTGTTAACTAAATAATTTATATGTTACAAATATACCAAATGAAATATTCAAAATAACTAGACATGCACATTTTAAAAAACTAAAGAACAATCTAACATACATTGCCAAAACAAGAAAAAATCTTGAGATGGAGTCAACATTAGCCCAATCAATGTGTAGTTGGGAATGTTTGAAAAATGATGCAAAACTTTTTAGATGGTTGATTGGTGGGAGAAATTTCCATTGAATTAATGATTTTCAAATTAGCAATAATTAAATCTAGTAAATCTTGTTCATTAGTTTAGATCATATGACTTTTTACTAGGCCTCATCTTTACATTTCTTGTCTAATCATGTGAATGAATTTTTAATTATGGTAGATTAGACAATATTACATTTGTTCAATTTTAAATTCATTTTTGGTCAATGTTTTTAGTAAAAATATAGGGTCAAGTATTTTACTAGACTTTTGAACATTAACTTTTCCCTAGTGACTATAGTTGATAAATCCAAAAACAAATTACAATAGTGCAACTTAAAATTTAATGATAATGGGTTAAGAATCTAAGGAACACGTGTTAAAAACATTTTAGGGTCCAAGCATGGTAAATTAAACCAAAAAATGTGTGCGCCTAAAATCCCATTTTAAAATTTGAGAGTTTTCTACAAAAGCACAAGAAAGTAGATTGGAATTTTATTTATTTTTTCATTTTGAAAACATCTATGCCTCCATTGGGTTTATGGCAAGTTAAATATAAAATCTGAAAAACTTTAGTATAATGAAAGTAGCTCACAAGTAGGTTTGAAATAAACTAGTAAGTATTTTTTTCAAACCTAGACTCTTATCCTACAAGTTGAATATATTTTTATTAAAATGTGAAAAAGATGAAAAGCCACAAGTACATTTTAGGGCCTCATAAATTCCAAAAAAATTAAAATGCAATATTTCATTTACTTACAACCTAGTTAAAGGCTATAAAGTAGATTGTGAGCTTTGATTAAATTCCCATGAATCTACTTAAACATACTTTAAACATGTAGTCTTTATTTAAAGTTTGAATAATTTAATTGAAAAAATGTTCATATTAATTCTTAAACTAAAAAAAAATTTAAATTTAATATATCAAAGCATACTTGATGGCTACTTTTCATTTATGTTGCAAGGAACATTTGTGGTTTAATTTACCATGCTTGGACCTTTTAGGAACACAAATATTTTACTTGTGTACCTTATGTAAGTGTCTACAATTTTCCATAGTGTACATGCATATGTGGGAAACACAAACCCCCAATGTATGATTCAAGTCAATGGTAAAAATCACAATTCAAAAAGATTAAATTTTTTAATTAAATTAAATTAGGTCCATCTTTCTTTGAATTTGGTGATGTGGTATTGAATGGTACCACTCAAGGATGGGTTTGCCCACTAGTGTTATGTATATGGTGACTGAAGGTGATTGGGCTTGTAGTGTAATATGCAAAATACTAATGTGGGTAGATTCACAAATAAAAGTGCTAACACCATGAGTGGACATTACTTATTGTGTCCTTGAAATTGCATGATGGAAGCACAATAATTTCACTAGAAAAAATGTTGTCCATTCTAACCATATTTTTGTGGCTACTATGCAACTAATGTCCAAACCAACTGATTTATGACTAGCAATGCATTAGTTCTACATGTTTATGTAGTTGCAATTTCTTATAGTCACATATGAAACTATAGGAAATGTTGAACCAAATTCTTGTAGTAGATCTGACTACAACTCACAACTAATATGATTTTCATTGAAAATGTAAATGAAAAGTGAAAAATGTCATCCAATTTTTATTGCATTCATCAACGGATGATAACATAGTTATTTTTGCAACTACAAATCAAAGGTTTTTTAATTGCAATAATATATTCTACCACATGAACAAAGAAACATAGACCACATATGGCAAACTTTACTATTTCAATTGGACTATTATCCCTTCAATGTACCCATCCATGGGTCTTTTTTGCAATTATCCATGGGTTTTCCATGATATAATATCTAATAACTAATTATTTGCTAGAAAAGGCTATGATAACCTAGTTGGTAAACTAAGTTAGCAAAGCTTAATAGGTTACGTTAAACTAAGTAGGCCTATATGCACGTTGGTAGCCTAGCTTAGCTTGCATACTTAACTTAATTGGCCTAAATTATCTATGGGTAATAGTAGGCTAGTTTATGAAGGTTAGACCTAGTTAGGCTAAGTAAGCTAGGTAGGTAGGTGGTAGGCTACGTCATTAATTAATTGGTAAACTAGGTAGTAGGTAGTAAGTAGGTAAATAAGCTAAGCAAGAAATATTCTATTTTGTGGAATGTCGTAATGTTTTTGTATTAATTGATAAAATAATTAGTTATGTTAAAAAATTAATTTATTAAATTTTTATTAGGTTAGCTAGGTAGTAGTTTAAAAATTTTGAAGTTTTTAGATGAAATTTTATTCAAAAAATGTGTTTTTTGCATTTTTTTTAGTAATGAATGCATTATGATATTTGTTTGAGAAAAAACCACTACCATATAAAAAAGGAAAAGATTTTATAGATGGGCATTACATTAGTTTTTCAAATTTTTTTTGTTTGGTAATGTATCATGAATCATAAACATGAGGCCCTATGGTCACTAAAAAATTGTAAGTTATATACTTTATATACATTGATTTTATCCAATTCTCCTCATTTAACCGTTAGGTGAAATCACGATAAAAAAGCCAAAGGCGCCAAAATAAAAGTCCTTTTCCAAGGACTGCACGTGACACCTATCATTCTTGCATTGGTTTATAACTTAAAATTTTGGATTTCGAATACCCCATTTAGCATTACATTTTCAATATAAATACATTTTGACTACAAATTGATTTTATATCATGTATATTATGCAATCATGCCTTCTATCACATATATATAAATAACTTTTATTAAAGCCACACTTTTAAAATCCATAATTTTCAAATCAAAAACACTTTTCAACCAAATGTGCTCAAATGGGTTGTAAAAACAATTTTCATTAGTTCAAGTCATTTTGCCCTTCTAATCAGCAATGTTAAAATCTTTTCCAATTTTCAAATGGAATGGTGCACATTTGGTAGAAAAAAAAAATGTTTGAACAAAAAAAAAGATTGTCCATTCTCAAAATTTGAGTGCTTTGAACATGCAAAAACATTTTTGATTTGGGTCAAGCATTGAGCATGTAAATTTTGCAATTAATGGAAAATATTCCAAAAACATTTATGATAATCCAAACTATTATGCTTCCTTTGTGATCTTTTAAACATACAAAAATGTAGTTTTAAAGAATGTGCACTCATTTGGGTGGCTCCTTTGACTATGATTTTACCCCATTGGAACAAAATTAATTTTGACTCAAAATGAACTTTGAGTTCAAAACCTTTGTTGTGCAAATTCTAAAGTTTTTTATCATGTGTAAGATAACAAAGGATGCCATCAAGATTTTAGCTTACTGTGTATTATAATACATATTATACATCACCTTTTTTGAACAAAAGTGGCTCACCCTTAATGTGCTTTCACCCATGTTACAAGTTACAAATAAGAAGGTCTTGATATAAGGAATTATTAAAGAAGGTGCATCAAAGAAGACACCTTCATCTTTATAGTGTTGGAGTATGGGGAGATTTACTTGGCAAACATGTTTTCTATAATGCAAGTAGTAAGGCACTAGAAAATGAAACTAGATGTAGAAAATCCAATTGGATTTCAACTTGGTTTTGATTGTATTGGCTGGTATATGAATCTTTATGCTTGTAACTTAATCTTTGCAATTTTTTTATGTGAACTTACTTTGTGACATTGTTCTTGTTGTACATAATAAATGTTTGTTTTTCATAGTAAGGTTTCAAGCATTTTCATGTGGTTTGTTACTACATGTATTGTAGGCTCTAAAAAACCATCCATGAATAATGGATTGTGTATTCAAATTTACAGCTTGCCAACTTCTTATTAATCAAAGGTGAACTCAAGTTCATGGACTTTAGTATTGCAAAAGCAATCCAAAATGATACAACCAACATTGTTAGGGAATTTCAAGTATGCCATTCACTCCAAATCATTTACCTCTTGTGATTACAATGTGAGGTCATTCCGTAAACCAATGTTGGTAGCTTCTAGTCCTATTTATAAGGAAATATGTGTATTTTGCAGGTGACACTATCAATTACATGTCATTAGAAGCATTCCTCAATCCTAATTCCAACATATAAGGATTGACATAGGAGATGATGATAGAAATCAAACTCCAAAGTTCCAAAGTTGCTAGATCTTGAGGTTTGGATTGGGATAACAAGTTTTTGTGAAAAGGAAACAAGTTGAGAAAAAATGGAAAAAAAACTATGTTTAGCAAGAGGAATTAGAACTCACATAATCTTGAGTTTTTTAGCAAGCAATTTGTACATGGCAAATATGAAGGTGACGTATTCAATATCTTAGGGTTGAAAGAAGTAAAAATATTATTTCATAGAAGTAGCATTTGTGGTTAGTGAGTTATGTTTAGAAAGAGAAGCTAGAACTATTTTGACATTATCTTGAATTGAAATGAGAAATTTATACATGGCAGATATTAAGGTGATGTATGTGATATCCTAGAGTTGAAAGAAGTAGAAAATTTGACTACTAGATGTAACATTAACAACTAATGAGTTATGTTTAAAGAGAAGAACTAGAGTATTTGATAAAATTTCAAACTGAATGTAAGGAATTTGTGCAAGGCAAACTATCAAAGCAATATCCTAGCTTAAACGAAGGTCACAAGTTGGGGTAAACAATATGATAATTTGATTTTCCATGTTAATCCAAATTTGTGGAATAATAATAAAGGAGGGAAATAAGAATGTTTGTTTGTTGTTTTGACTCAGTATGCCATGTAGTTTGTCTTAAGTCTTGAGTCTTGAAATTTTTCTTTCTATGTAATTTAGCATCCTAGTTTGCTTTGCACATCAAATGAAATGAATAAAAATGATGTAAAATTTCCAACATAATAACCTACCAAAAACCTTCCAATACTGGTTGGTTCTCAAACCAGTTATTGCAAGAACTGGCCCTTATAGATACTAGGTGGTTCTTGCTCCCACAAGATTAAGTGATATCGATAACTAGATTGATTGACTTGGCCACAATATAGATACTTGGTAGGTCTCAAAAATTTGGAATTTTTTTTTTCAATACTATGTGTGTAAATCAAAATTAACTTTTACAAATAACTAACCCACTGGATATTGAAAAAAAATTTAATAACTAGCCAACATTGGTTCCTTCCCCCTATTATTGGTAAGAATGTTTTTTTTTCAAGGTTGCAATGGTGTGTCATTGCAACCATCCATATGATGTTCATCTAATTAAGTGGCAAACAACTTTTGAAAAACTTATATAATTTGGGTATAGCACATGAAGTTTGTGTAAGTTGTTGACTCCATGGCAATCTTAAGAATAAAACTTCATGGTGAGCATGGATGTTCATAGCTATAAGTTTTCAGTGTAACTTGAATGCAAACATGAGTTAATAGATTTGTTATCATGTTGCAATTGTGCCATGGCAAATAAGTACTTCGTTTATGGTACTATGAATCATGAAAGTTGAAATGGAAAATATTGTTACAACAATTGGGTAAATGCACAGTATGGTGACTCACTTTTTAAAATAATTGTATTCCACAAAAGTCCACATTCTAGTGTTAAATTTTTAATTTTTTGTGGTACCATTGGTTAAGTGATAATAAAGTCCATGACATTGTATTAAAAGCAATAAAGTCCATATTAATAAGGCCCAAGTAGAGATTCCAAATATATGCACCTTTGAAAAAAATTTAATTGAAAATGAATAAAAAGTAATGATGTTATGGACTTATGAAAATACGAGTTGATTTAAGGCATTCAAAAGTTCATAGGTAGAATTTGGTTATGATTCTTAAGGAATTTTTCACATAAAAGTATATTACTTCATTCTAACTCATATGCTAAATCATTATAGATAATTTTGAATAAAATTTAAGATGAACCTTTCAATTTTCAATCATTCCAATCAACTGACCAATCCATAATTTTGAACTTCAAAAGTCATGACTACTATTAGCATATGAAATTTTAATCAATAAACTACACAAATATTTTCATAATAAAGTTGTTAGTTTACATTCAACTTCCAATTAATAGATTTTTAAATATACTACTCACCATATGCCTTTGAACAAGGGGTACCCAACAAAAAAACACCATTGTGACACCAAAAGTGAGCCACCATACCTTACATTTGCCCAATTCAAAACAAAGAAGAATGATATTCAAATGTTTTGTTTTGAATGTGCTTTCCAAGGGGTGTTGAACCCAACTCCATTGAGGGATTCTCCCCAACTAAAGTGGAAGGAGGACTTGCATAAAACATGCAACATTAGTGAAAACAAACTAGCTACTAAAAAAACCCAAAGTCTACATTTAAGTTCTTGATTAGACACAAATTATAGACAACAAAAAAATCCAAGAAAAAAAATCCACATGAGGATTTGAGGAATAAAGTTGTCGGAAAATAATCCAACTTGACTTACTAGCTTCCCCCAACCCAAAATGTCCTTAAAATAAGGGCATAGATATTGCAAAATCTAGAATTAAAAAATCATAAATCTATATTTCAAAAAACCAACAATATGTAAAAGATATTACTAATGCAATTATTCTAGCCATGACCTACTAGTCTCCATAATGTAACTTCTTGTTTTGCCATTCCCAAATTGTTGGATAGAAGTGGAAAGTTTTCAACTTCTAAAATTGTTGCATGAACATTTTGAACACCAAGTCCAAATGGATAGTCAGCTAATTGCGGAACTTCAATCTCATGAAATTGAATGTGGAGAAGGTCCTTTCATCCTCCACATTGCCTAGGACCATGACAATGGCTAGTTCCACAAGCTTTAGATACTTTGATAAATTATCAACCACAATAGCATTTGAAGCCAAATGCCCAAGCAATCAAGCAACAAATGCAAAACACCATGACTATTGCTTTTCATCTTATATAGAAAAATGAGTTTGTTAATCAAACAATGTTGGATACTACTTGACCAACAAATTGACAACTAATGTACCACATGATGATTCTCCTTGGCATGGTGAAAAATTTGGCTTTTAGGATTGTCAAATGACCAAGAAAGGTGGCCTTTGGATCAAGTGCCTCCCAATATTGGGGATAGACATAAACCCTATATTGCATTCATCAACACATAGTGGGTATGGAAGTGCCTTTCAAACTCTTTAATCAACCCTTGGGGTACACTTGTACACAAGTACATTCACAAAATAAATAACTAGGGGTGGCAAGGTTAGAATCCTTTCTAAGAATTACATTTTACACGTGGCAATAATGTAGTTTATTAAATATCAAAAAATCATTTTAAATATAAGTTTTGGGCTAAAAATCAATTGAAATTCAAAATATGACCCATCTTATAATAAACATCTAATTTTTTTCCATCATCCTTAATCAAAATCAAATGTAAAACTTGTTTTTTTACTATGATCGCAAATTTTGAATTATTTTAGTCATTAAAGACGTTCAAAAATCAAAATCCAAAACATGTGTCCAAAACATGTGCACCTAAAAGGATCAACACATGGTGTTTATTTTATCAAATATATTTAAGCTCACAATAAATTTGAAAACATTTGGTGATGGTTTGAGTAACAAAAAATTGATTCATATTTTGAACTTCAAGAAAAAGCGCAAGACAAAACACTAAAAAACAATGTCCACATCATTTTAAACATAAAAAAGACTCTTGAAATTTCATGAATTTGGATCAATTTTTGATAGTTGAAACTTTGGAATTTGGAGATAATGGAAAGGCATAAAAAAGAACTAATTTTCCAAACACTAGAAGAAATTTGAAAATCAACGATTGGATTTACGACTCATTTATAGTTGTAATGGACACATGTGATTACAAATAGCCTAGTCACTTAAGATAAATGCCAAAAGACAGTCAATCACAAAAGACATAACATGGCGATGAAGTTGAAAGTGTAATTGCAAACCTTATGACTAGGCCAAAATTTCTCATCCATTGTCATGGATGATCCTTAGTATGATGTGGAACCCCAATTTGTGACTTAAATTTGGGATAGTCATTTGTTACCAAATGTGCCATTGATGGGTGGTTAGAATTTAACCATTTGGTAATTTCAAAAGATAATGGCCATTAAACACATGGCAATTTTTTATTTGTTCAAAAAAGATATATTATAATTAAAATAATTAGATATTACAATCACAATAATTAAATATTACAATTACAATTATATATAATATTATGAAAATTAATTATTTTAATTAATTAATTATAATTTATCTTAAGCTAAACTACAATAGGCAACCTATTTTAGGGTAGGTTAAGGTAAAATAGGCTAGCTAGCATAAGCTAAGTAAGTAGGTAGGATTTATTTATTTTGTTGGGTACAAGCCTTTTAATTGGCTCATCCCAAATGGCACATGCATTATGTTTATAATGCATACCATGAATTTAGTTCATTTTTTCACCTACTTATATACTTTACAAGTTTGAAATAGTAGACAAAAAATATGGGACAATTCTAATGAAAGGGAAACACTGCAACATTATAACACTATCACATCTTTTGTCCCATACAAAAACATTATCATATGTCCACATAATAAAATATTTATTGTTTTCATTAATTATTTACTACCTATCTTACATACTACCTACTACCTATACTACTTATCACATACTACCTAGGCTACATACTTACAATCTACTACCTAGCCTACTTAATAAATCAATATCCTAGCCTACATTTAATAAACTAATTGTGTAACATAGTTAATTGATTAATTAATTAATACAAAAACATTATGACATATCCACAAAATAAAATACCTTTTGCTTAAATTATAACCTACCTATCTACTACCTAGCCTACCTCATAAATTAATTACCTAGTCTACATTTAATAAATAATTTTTTAACATAACTAATTAATTAATCAATTAATACAAAAACATTATCACATATACACAAAATAAATACCTTTTGCTTAGCTTACCTACCTACCTACTACCTACTAGTACGTATCCTATTTATTACATACTACCTAGGTTATCAATATCATAATTAATGTACATCAATATCATACACCATAAATATATTCACCCAATTCTATACACAACCTTAATTTTAAAGTATATATTCAAATTTTCAAACTTTATGTCAAGTATTATTTTGTCATGAATATATTCCATATGTTCAAATTCTTCAATGTTTATTAAAAATTTCAAAATAATTGATTAGATGAAATCTATAGCTAATCAAATATACTTAAAAGAAACCAAAAAAATCCACGATGTGATGTCCATACATTACCAAAAACTTTAATTGCAAAAAAATTATACGTGTGATTACAATTTTTGGGGGGGCCTAGTGTGCTTTCACCCATTTGCATAATATGTATGGCATAGGTTGGGATCCTAGATTTCTTAACACATGATCAAAATTAAAAACTAATTAAGATAAAAACTTGAAATGACAGAGATGTTTTATTTACAAGCAATGAACTAATGGGCATATTCACAATCAAGGTACCAATCTTTGACCATAGGACTTAAGGACTTTGTTTTTGTTATTTTCCAAATATTAAATCTAAATGGAATAAATTTAAGTGAGAGATATTGGATAATTCAAATTATGATAATTTTCATGGTGGTGGTAATTTTTCACGTGTGTATGTAATTATGCATAAATATTTTGGTAAAAATCCAGAAAAATAAGAAAGAATACATAAGTTTTCATATATAACTTCACATGTTTTCTTGCATGAAATTTTCTTACACATTTGTCAACACTTGGAGTCACAAATTCTAAGCTTCATGAATATAAAAAATCAACCAAATGGGAAAGAAAATGAATCATTTTTCTTATTGCCCTTTTAGAATGAATTTTGTAGCTTCAAAATTTTTATATTGTATATTATTTAATCAAATGCATTATATGAACATTACCAAACATAGATGTATGCATTACTTATCCATGAAAGAAAATTGAAGTTTATCACATTTTTTAATACATTCCTTTTGATTCCCTTAAAATGAAAATTGCAGTTAAAACAAGGATTCAAATTACTTATAAGGACTCAAAAGGAAATTTATATTATATCCAATTTATTCATAGATTATTTTAATAGATTAACATAACATCATTATGCTTATAGCCATATACCAATCTCAACACATTCTCAAGCTCCTTAATAGATTCAAATGTGAGTTTTGGGTGAACAGAGTGGAAAAGTAAGGAGTTGGGGCACGCTCCCTAGCTTATAGCACTTTGGGGGAAGAGGGGTGTGTTGGAGCTCCGAGATGGGACTAGGAAGAATGACAAGTAATCACTCACTCACACGGACTTGCACAAAACCAAACAACAAGTTGGTTAGTGCATAGTTGGAGCACTTTTGCTTTTAGTACAAGCCATAGGCAAACTTGAACTCACAAGACTCACCACAACCCAAACTTGAGGGAAACCATCACCTTCCCCCTTATAATATACTCTGTGCTTGGCCACAAGACCAACACCCAAATGTCATTGTCCCAGGACTCCCAAGTGGGACTCCCACAACTTTGGGGGCCCATAACTTTGCGTGTAGGCCTTCGATTGAAATGAGGTTTGAAACAAAGTTGTAGCTCTCATCGAGAGCTTTCCAATGATATGTTGCATGCAATCTTCACGAAAGGAAATTAGGGTGATTCTTGACTTTTAATGGTTGGAAGCCAATTTTCTCAATCTTGTCATACCTCCTTTCAGTGACTCACATAGTGTTTGTTATTTATTTCCATAGTTTTTGTTGTACAGTTGTAGGATGGAAGGGGCTTGCTCTAAACTTGTCACAAGTTCCATTTTTTCTCTAATGGTTACATATTTTGAGTTCAAACAAAACCCATATATAATCAACTGGGATTTCAAAATTGGTTCAAGATTTTTACTTTAGATTTCTTTTGAATATGAAGATTAATTAGTTTAGGGCCTTCATGATTATGACCCCAACCTATTATAGGTACATGCTTCTATTAAAGATCAACACTTTGCATAGTCTCTCCAATAATTCCTAAGTTCCAAGTTTGTCCATTCAAAATGCTCCCTATACAAAAAACACAAATTTGCAACAAATTCAATAATGCCAAGATTCACAACAACCCAAGTGGGTAACAAGGAATTGGAAATTAAAAACGTAAATGATATGAGAAAAATTAATGTGTAGATTGGTTACTCCCAACTTCTATAGTTCTATAAACAACAATGTATGAATTTAATGAATCACTTGCATTCAACAAAAAGTTTAGATTGTGAAATTGGATTTAATAACTCCAAGATACATCTAAAATAATTTTATAATAAAAAATTCAAATTCAAGATGCTCCAAGAATTTCAAAACCAAAATGCTTTAGGAGTTTGAACATAGAACCAACAACATCTCAAGTTTCAAAACACAATCAAAGCAAATTAAATAAATAAAAATTTGGTCCAACAAATTAGATCCTTACAATTGAAGAAAGCAAAAACGGTAACTACAACTAACATTGTTGGAATCCTACTCATAATAAAGTTGCCTCCCTTCATAAACTAAAACAAAATGCTCATGAACAATTTTAATCTTGACTTTGGTTTGTCACCATTGTAATAATTAGCTACATCTAGATTGATGTCATTATCATCAATGATATTGGCCTCGTCCATTAAAAAATCATGCAAGGACTTCCCTTTACGCATGTAATTTGCCCTTACATCAGAAGACCAAATTTTCATGATATTGACAAGCTTATCCAAATTCTCCACTCCTAGTTTACAACAAAATAGACATGTTAACATAGTAATGACATTCTTCATTTTGCACTTTAAAATTCACGAATTTATGTGGTAAAGCACCTTGTCATAACATTCTTGCCCGCGAATGTTTACCAAATGTTCATTGGTTGATCTATAAAATTCGTTAAAATTCTTGCTTCTTTGGGCTTCCATAACATTCACGCACCAAGAATGTCATAACTATGCTTGTCAAAATTCAAGCAATACGAAATATTTTGTCGATTTCAATCTAAGACTAAATAATCCCAAGGATCTGCCTTGCAACAAAAGATATGTTGGGAAATTGCAATTCATGGGACTTCCACCAATTTAAAAGTAGTAAGTAGTGCTCAAGTTTCACATGCAAATGGCAAAATAAAGATAATTCATTTTTTAATAACCCTTATAGAATACTTTCATTTGAAATCATTGGGCCAAAAATGGAATCTTCATCAATAACCTCCAATGCATCAGTTGGGTCAATAGAACCTAGATTTTATAGGTGAAAGGCTACCACCACCAGTGACATCAAAGACTTAGTATCATACTTTGCTACCATCTCCATAATTTTTACCCATCCCACAAAATTTTTGACCACATCTAGACATTTGAAAGGCAAGTCCAACATCAACGTAAACATGTTATGTGTGTAGCTAGGAATGTAAGTAATTGCAAATGACAAAAAGGGAGCTAGGATTGTCATCATTTTTGCCATCATATGCAAGTGTAAACCTTGTAATTCAAACTCAAAATCCCCCTAATAAAATTGTTGGAGGTGGTTTCAAATTACTAAATCTCCATTTGCATATTCACATTAATTGAAAATGCAACATGTGGAAAATGCAATCCTTAGAAAGGACTTTACCCTTGGTGCAACTGGTTTTTCTTTTCACGCTTTCACCCATTAGGGTAGTGAAACAAAAAACTTTTCAACAAAATCCATCAATAGGGTTTTAAAAACATAATGAGTTTTAAAAACTCTAAACCCAACTTGGATAGACTATTTAAGAACAATATGCAAAATGCAACTTGAAGAACCCCAAATTTGAAGGTTGTGAAAACAATTCAGTGGCAAATAGAAGCTTTGAACAGAAGAATTTTCACAATAAAAACTAGCAACAAGCTTTAAGAAACACAAGGAACTAGTGAAACTTTAAACCTAGCTTAAATATAGACTACTTCAAGATTCATATGCAAAATGCAATTTTTAAAACCTTGGAATTAAGGGTTTTGAAAGTCATCCAATGGCAGACTTAGGCTTTGAAACATAATAATTTCAACAAAAACCAACAACAGGGTAAGAAACACAACTTTTGAAACCCTAAATCTAGCCTGGATAAATTGCTTTAAGATTTATATGCAAAAACAAACCCATAATTCAAGGTTGTGAAAGGAATTCAGTGGTAGACAAAGGCTTTGAAACATAATAGCTTCAGCAAAAATTAACAATAAGGTTTAAGAAACATAAGGATCTCCTAAAACCCTAAACCTAGCTTGGATAAATTGCTTCAAGACCCATATGCAAAATGTAACTTAAAGAAAATCTAGAACTCAAGGTGTTGTGAAAGCAATTTAGTGACAAACACAGGTTTTGAAACACAAGAACAAGGACCTATTAAAGAGCATGGAACATGAAACCTTAGATCTCAAGTGCATTAAAATTGTGAAAGACTATTTGAAGTAATAAGCAATCATGAAATGCAAAGGCATAAATGAGAAAGAGTGCACACACATTTACAATATAAGAAAGAAACATTTCTTGGAAAGCTTGATGAATTGATTGTTGAGGACGGTTGAATCCGTTCCAAGTTCCAATGCAAATCCCACCCTTGCGTGCTCCTCAATCTTGCACTCCAAATTTGTACTCATAGCATTGAAAGTAAATCCCAGTGCTTAGAATTCACAACATTGAAAAAAAATAGCATCATTGAAGATGGTGGCCATTCATGTTACAAGATGTGAGGTCTATAGAACACCATTGCTGAAAGGCGAAGTTGTTGAACAAACAAGCTTGTGAATGATATTTTTGCCACTTTAGGTTTAGGGTTTAGGCCAAAAAGACAAAACCTAAATGGACAGAACCTTTTGGATAAACAAATATACATGGATGAAGAAATTAGATGGATGAAAATTGCATGAATAACTAACCTGGGTGTATTTCATAAGGGTATAGGTCGCTTGTTACTTTTTTTGAAAGTGATACCCTATCAACATGATATTAATGGGTATTGAAAAGTTCATACTCACCCTATCAACAGGGTACTAATGGGTATTGAAAAGGTCACACTGAGCCGCGTAGGTTCCTACCCAGGTATTCCTAAATCTCAGACCCAGTAGGTAGGTTATTTGGTACCCGGATCTGGACCCGGGTTGATAACCGGGTCAAAAAGAAATAACCAGCCAACACCGAAGGAACCAATTCATTCCTTGGAACAATTCTTCTCTTTATTTTATAGGGTTAGAATTAGTGATGGACTTTGCATTTATTCAGCAAAGTCTCAATTTGGATCATGACCCTAGCCTTCTGTCCTTGTTTCTGGGTTTACTTATGTCAAAAAGAGGCAGAGACAGAAGAAAACTTTCAAATGTGTACACTCAACAAGTCCGTAAATTAGTTCAGAATAAAAAGGTTACAATTAGTGTGTCAGTAATCAAAATGTGGGCTGAGAATTAAAGGATGCCACTTTGGGAGATTGGACTGATAGGCCTTGCAGCATTCAAGATGAAGAAGTTTTTCAAGTAGGACCAGGCAGCAAGCCAAGTCTGGCCCCAAGTTAGTTCCATGACCTGGGGGCCTTTGTTTTACCCATCATTATATTTATGATGGGTGGTGGAAGGCCCTTCAGTGAGGGACAAAAGACTAAGATTTACATTATCATAAGCCCAAAACATAAATAAATCACTAGGCAAAGAAGCAAGAGGCACCTTACACCTACTAAGAGGCCCCTTGCAGATGTCAGGGACCTCCTATTTTCAGGAGACTTAATGAATGTGTTGGGTAATAAGGTACTCACATGAGGGGCTTCTTCCCAGGTTTGAGTCCCTGTCAAAAGAGGGCAGTAGCTTGAGTGAACAGCAACAAGAACCTATTAGCGGCCAGCCACCCAATGTGGGTCCCTTAAATTGAACCCCCAATGTGCCGGACATCCCTTACCGTCTTCATAAAGAATTCTAAGCTGAATCTGGTACTCAAGTACAGAACAAAAACAAGGGAAATTTCAAATTGATGTTGGAATTTGCAGCAAGCAGTAGTGAAGAATATGCCCCAACTGGAATTTAATAAGGAGATGATGACCTATTCACTGGAATTAGAGTTGTGTGGAATTGCATTACAAGTACAAGCAGCTAGCTACTGGTTTAGCTGACAGGCAGAGAATGGGCATGGAGAACCAATTATCGATAGAGCTAGAGCTTACAGCTAGTATCTACCAGCTGCTCTCTAGTGTATACCAGCTGCTGGATTACCACTCCAACTATAATGAACAAAAAAGAAAAATCCAAAGTTGGAAATCAAGCGAGAAAACAAAGTTCAAAACAGATGAGGAGAAACTACATAGATGCAAAGAAAGAGGACTAGAGGACATAGTGCAGGCATGCTAAGTGGAAGGACTAGTCACCAAGTCTAGTATGCCATGCATGCATGCTAAGAAGCTCTAGAGCTAGTCTTTTGAAATTGGTCAGCTGCCACTTTCAACCCTGCAGAGATTTTTTTCCATGAAGATAGATAATCTGCAGATCATGGATTGTAAGCTGGAGCGAGAAGAGAGACAGATCTGCAAATGGGTTGTAAGCAGAAGCGAGAGTAAAGACAGCTCTGCAGATCATGGAGCGAGAGGAAAGCCAGATCTGCAGATCATGGGTTGTTGTCAGCTGGAGCGAGAGAGTAAAGACTGTCTTAAATGAGCTGCACTCAGCTTGGCCGTAGTACTACTAGAGCATGGCATGGAAGAGGTTGACGCCGCAGCGATGGCAGAGGAAGCGCTGGGGAATGGCATCCATGTCAGAAATTCCGCCGCAGCGGGTATGTTGCCAGACTTCACAGAGGTCACAAGCGATCATACGTTCGCCGTCGTCGTCTTTAGTACCGCAAGGGCAGTCCACGATCCAGCTATCGATGCCACCCTCGTAGCGCCAAGCATGACAAGCATCGATCCCACTACCGTCGACAAAGACATGGGATCCGGACTCGATGGCGCCAAATAGCAGCTGATCATCATCCTCGTCGTCTCCTGAGCCTCCTCCTGCTCCTGAGTCCATCTCCGGAATGGATTCCACGCAGAAACTGTGCATGATGTAGTACGTCTCCCGGAAAGCTCTCTGCGCCTCCAACTTCAAGTCCCGCACGGTCGCATGAGGCGGCAGGACTACCAGCTCCGGTGGCGGACTGGGTCGATTGCGTGTTGGGTCTTCGTCTTTCAGCACCACAGTGCACATCACTCTCAGCATCTCATCGTCGTCCATGTTCCAGTCGTTGTTGGCCGACTTGCGAGTGATCTCACCGCGGTAGTCTTTGATGAACTGCTTCGTGTCGAGAATGATCTTCGCCGCAGTGGGAATGGCAGTCAGCAAGTTCTTCATCCCTCGTCTCGCAGGCTTGTAATTCTCCAGCACATGCTTGTAGATGTAGACTATGTCCTTCAACACTTCAGTGCGACCCAGTTCGCAAACGGTAGCTCCTGGCAGCAGCTCCAGCTGAGGCTGCTGCTGCCCTGATGATGATCTCCCGTCCGGTCTGATGAGTGTAGCCGCCGCCGCCGCCGAAGAATGGGACGAGGAATAAGAGACGGCGTCTTCGAGACTGTATTCCAGTACCTTGGTGATGGGATTCACCGCTCTGCGCACAACGTGATTGCCCACCACACGGTTCCCCAGCGACTTGAGAACGAAGTCCAGTAGTCCTGTATCGCCAATATAAACGCGAGCTGCATCTCGCACATCCTGCCTTGGCATCCACTTCCTCTCGCAACTCTTCAGAGCTTCGACTATGACTTGGGTTGCGAGATCTAGTCGCTTTGCTGACCATCTGCACGGCATTTCAGAAGCTTGGGTCGTCGTTGTAGTCGTCGTGGGGGCAGCTGCTGCAGCACTAGAAGTAGTGTTTGACGCCGCCGCTGCCGCACTGGCAGCAGAAGTTTTCTTGTCGTAATCCTTGCAGGAGATGCTAGACTTGGTGTTGTTGCTGTAGACTGGTAACCTTACTTTGAGCTCCATCATGAAGCGGATGAAGTCTCCCACAGTTTGGAGATTCTGTCCGCTGATGCGCTGGTACGTGGCGATGATGGCTGGAACCTCCTGGTCGACACCTTCAAAGTGCTGTGCCATGACAGTTAACGGCATTTCCCGGATTGCCTCGATGGCTTTCACGTACATCTGCTGCGTAATGCCGAAGCTCCCGTGCCCGAACTTGTACCCCCATCTCCCATACCAGGACTCACCATATGCCACGGCGTGGAGAAGCCGGAGCTCCAGAGAACATTTCTTTGATACATCCTCCACGCTCACCTTCCTACAAAACACACGCACGCACGCACGGAACTGCATGTAAGAAGAAGCTCCTCGCATTCTTGAGTGCACCCAATTCTACTCAACAAAGACATTGTCAAAGGCTGGAATCTCTAGAGTCCTTATGGCCGGATTGAACTTGCGGATTCAGCTCCTTCCCGAGACTAAGTCCTCAGGTAGCCGCAGCATGTTGTGAGCATGTTGTAAATCATGGATCCTGAGACCCAATTCAAAGCCAGACATGCAGAGAAGGTGTGCACATGGGTACTAGTAAGCTTTCTCGTAATGGGTTGCAGCTAGGCTTCTTACCTGGCCCTAAGCATTGCACAAATCCTGTCCCAGAGATCCATGATCTCTCTCCCAGAAGCGAAATTAGACCCCTTCTCTCTTCCGTTGATACGCAACAAATGCCCAAAGCCATTGCAGTGGATCACTCCATGCAGAAGGTGGCTCTGTAAGTCTAGAAACCTCCCCATCAGCCCGGGTTCCTCCCCGCATGAAGGACATCTCAGGAACCTAGTCACGATGGGTTCGTTGCAACTGGGACACTGTAGCTGTGCCTTGGCACCGCCGTGGCCAAGATTCATACCCGCCAATCTCAGAGACCGATCTGACGTTTGTTCAGGCGCCGGAATTATGAAATGGTACCGCATGTTGGAGACCGGATGATGACTCCATCCTGCAAGCAATCAACACAACCATGAAGTCACCACCACGCTTTCTCATTCAATCCAAAGCCGAGAACCAAACCAACTGGGTCCTGCAATAGTCCCAAGGCTCAAATGGGTCCTACTGAAAAACAAAAACTGACTGCGAGGAATCATCATGATGGTGCTGCAAACTGTCCAAATGGGTCCAAAGGAAAAACAAAAACTGACTGAGGAATCATCATGGTGCAGATTGCTCAAATGGGTCCCAATGAAAAACAAAAACTGACTGCCAGGAATCATCATGGTGCAGATTTTTCAAATGGGTACCCATGAAAAACAACTGACTGCGACGAATCATCATGGTGGAGATTGCCCAAATGGGTACCGATGATTAAAAACAAAACTGACTAGGGATCATACCAAAACCTTACAGCTTCTATATCAACATGATCCATCAATGGGTTCAATGGGTTCTTCAAAACAAACATTCTGAAGTTCTGCTGAAATCAGTATGATCCATGGAAATTGGACATGAGGTGAGCATGAGGCTGCTTGTAGAGCGGGATCCTTTTCACCGTCGACCTAGGCATTGGGTATTTGTTGTTGACTGCAATTGTTGTGGGGACGAAGACTTTGAACAATCAGGAAACAAAAAAACTATTACCGATACATCGGCATTGGTCACAATGTGGATGCAGTGTGTCGGTGATACTCTCTTGGAACACCAACAAGTTGATGCGCGTCGCTTGGGCCGAGGAGCCGCCGCCTTGGACAGAGGGGGAGTCGTCTTCCAGCGCAATTGACCAAGCCGGCATCCCATCCACACTCATACACACTTCCGCGCATTTCTCCAGAAACACACGCACATTGTCACGAAACGGCCCGTCATAGTCAGCGGGGAATCCCGGGTCCCCGAAGATCTGAAACGCGAACACCCTTTCCCCTCTCTTCCGTTTCCGAATTGTTCGATGATCTCGTGCCACGTACATTCCTCCCGAGTTCCGAACCTCTTTTAAACTAAAATTCCCCAGGCTCTCTCAGCTAACAACAAAAACAACCGCAACCCAATCACAGTCTCAATTCCCCGCCTGCGACACAACACCCACCAAACACGCAGACCCAACAACAGTGGCAAGTAATCTGCCAAGAAATGCAACGTCAAAACACTAAACCCCAACTACAAAGTACACCACAATTGGTCTCTCCCTGGTCTCCCAACGGACTGTGACTCTCTGTCTGTCTGTCTATCTCTGAGTGTTCTCCTCTCGGTCCTCTTCTCTGGATCCCCGATCGGCGAAAGGTTCTCAGAATCTCGTCGCGAGAGAGCGAGCGACGGAGCGAGCGCGCGCGCAAATGTAGCTGCGCTGGTTTCACAGTCGACTGATCTAAACTGGAACGAAGAGGAGATGAGACGGGGCGGGCGTAGCGTGGGCGCCAACCGGGCTAGTGGGCAAGTGGGCCTGGGAGGGGGAGAGAGAGCCGGAGCAGGAAGATACAAGGAGGCAAAGACAGGTAGAATCGGACGGCAGATATTGAACGAGGTCAATCGTGGCCCATCTTGACCGTTGATGTGCCAGGATAACAGCCCCGCCCCTTGTAGCAGCTAATCATTTCATGGTCACCACAGCATAAAGCCGTAGTACGGATTTGTACACGTGTCGCGTCATCATTCTGCCACGCTCCCCGAGTTTCGTTCTACTCAATCAAAAACACCCATTTTTTTTGCCCCCCCTCCCTACTACTCAGATTACTAAGAAAAAAATAAATAAATTAGGTAGGTAGGTACCTATTCGATTTTTTAAGGTAATTAATTTTTTTATTTCCCTAAACACCTTTTTTCTTTTTTTCCTTTCTTCCTCATATTTTTATAATTAATAATCTCTTCAAATTCCATAAAAGTATTTTGGGATTACCTAAAATGTATTCTTATTTTTGTAATAAATTTTCGTTCCTTTGAACACCGTTTTCGAGATTTTCCTAGCTCGTATTATTGAAATTAATAATCTTTTAAATTCCATAAAAGTAGTTTGGGATTACTTAAAATGTCACCTATTTTTGTAATAAAATTTCTTTCCTTTGAAGACCATTTAAAATTTTCCTTGCTCATATTATGGAAATTAATAATCTCTTAAATTCCATAAAAGCATTTTGGGATGACCTAAAATGTTTAACTACTTGTAATTTTTTTTGGTCCCTTAAGCACCATTATTTGACTTTCCCTCATTCATTTTATTAACACTAGTAATGTCTTTTGTCTTGTAAAAAGTGTTTTCAGATCACCCAAAATCTGTTTTCAGATAATTGTAAGAAATTATCTTTTGATTAAGCCTCCCTTTCTTCTTCTTTTCCATTACTCATATTATTAAGACAAATAGTCTATTATGTATTGTAAAAAAAAAATTGTATCACCCAAAATGTTTATTTGTAATTATTCTTACTTTCCCTAAGGAACTACCTTTTTCTTTTCTTTTCTTTTCTTTTCTTTTCTTTTTTTCCCTTGATTCATATTATAATCTCTTAAATCTATTAAAAAATATTTTGGGACCCACATGTTTGCAACACTTCTAAGTTACAACACTTGGAAGTTTTGCAAAGGATTGGTGATCCCCCCACAACAACTACCTAATTTGTGGGCTCATTTGTGGGAGACTTGAGAAAGGCAAAATGTGAGGCATGGAGGGGGGTAGTTTTGGGGACCATCTTTCTTTGGGAAGTGTTGTTTTTTTTCAAAGTAAGAGAGGGAGGGAGGGAGGGGAGGGGTGTTGTTGTACTTATGATTTTATATATGTATATAGTATATATATACCATGGTGGTTTAGTACCTTGACACACAGTTCCAAAGGGGCCATGTAATGATAGTTAATTGTACTGACCCAAGTGATTTGTAGTACAGGAGCCTTGTACCTGAAAATGGGGTGGGGGCTAAGGGGATCCTTTGGATGAGAGAGGATCCTTTCATTAGGTACCCCCCCCCAAATGCCCATTCCTTGTGTGCTCAAGTTGAAACCAGAAAAAACCTTTGCTTATGATGTGGGTAGTTTGTCATGGGCATCATATTGAAGCAAAGCTTCGCTAGGCTACTGATGATGATGATGATGATAATGAGATGGTTAGTTTTTTTTTTTTTTTTGCCCCCCTTTTTTTCAGTTGAAACAAAAAGAAGATGATGATAATAATAATAACAATATTAGGTTGGTAGGTAGGTAGTTTTGTGACCATGTGCTCTTGTTTGCAGCAAAGTTTTTGCTAATGATCATAATGATGATGATAATATATGGTATAGGTAGGTAGTTGAAACAAAGTGGATGATAATTATACTATGGGTAATTTTTTTCATTTTTTTTAAAACAAATTAATTTTAGTTTGGGGTTATGTGTTGTGCTTATTGAAGTAAAGCTTTTTGGACGATGGTGAAAATTAGTATAGTTGAAAAAAAAGGAAAGTTAATGATAATAATACCTATGTGGGTACTTCTTTTTCTTTTTTTCCATGTGCTCATGTTGAAGTAATGCTTTTGCTTATGATGATTGATGTGTTAGTTTAGTTGAAGCAAAGCTCATGATGTGGTAGTTTTAGTTTGTTTAAAAAATGTACCCAAAACCACTTACCTACCTACCTACCTCCCTCTTGATCCTTCCTACCTACCTCTTGCTTTCTTTTCCCTAGTGTTTTTTTTTGTTTGGTTTTCCCCCCCTTTTTTTCTGGTTGTATCTCACTTTAGCTGGACTAGAGACCAAAAGGTTGAAGTGGTCCAAACTTACCATGTCCTACTTAGACCTCAACGTGGTGTGTTACCAAGGTTACTTGAAACACACCATGTTGAGGTCCAAGCCTATATCAGCTCATCTTTCTCCCCTCTAGCTCCTTACTTAGACCTCAACAAGGTGTGTTTCTTAAGAGAATAAAATTGGTAAAATGAAAGGAAGAAAGTTTTTCATAATGGATGAGATTGGTTGCATGGTAATGAAACTAAATTCATGAAGGTGACCATTATCCATATGCTTGAATTTCATCCATATCATGCATTTCATTTGCATCACCATTTTCTTTCCACTATCATTCTTCATCAGTGTCACCAATTTCATCTGCATAGTCAAATATTATCCATGTAAATAGTATTCAATATGTTTCTTGAGTTTCATCCAATTTGTCATTTTCATTTATGTGATGAATTTCATCCATACCTTAAATTTCCTGATTTGTCCAATTTCATCCATGTCACCCACTTTCATTCATGTGATGCATTCCATTCATATGGTTCAATTTTCATAGTATCATAAATTTCATCCATATTGAAAGTTTTATCCATGTGAGTAAATTTCATCTACAGATATGATGGCTACAATATCATATGCACCATAGTAAGATAATAAGTAAATGATATTCATGATTTTTCATTAAGATATCCAGGGGGTTTTTTTTCAGCTTTGTGATATAAAAAAATCTGGTAATTGTTTTCCCAAAAAATAGTTAATTTTACTTAGTTAGGAAAACAAATCTCTGCAAAAAAAGTTCCAATATTTTTCTCGTAAAAACAACAAATTGTTGGAAAATAGGCTGATGATATCACACCTTTAAATTGGTTGTACATACACAAACAGTTCCATCAAATGAAATTAAGATTTTTAAAATGAATTTCCCTAATTTTCCCTACTTTCCCTTGTCTTTTATCAGCCCATTATGGAAGTTCAATGTAGCATTAAAGAATTCAATTGTTTCAAATTATTATACAATTTGAACTCTTAAAATATATTCCTGAATTTTAAATATCTTTTGGTGGGGCATTTTGGAAGCATTTTATGTAACCCTAATCCTAAACCTATGGTGTTTCACCTCCATTTCAACCTTAATACATCAACTACTAAAATTGTCAAAAACTTGGAGATTTTAAATTTATGTACAATTCTTAAGCTTATACTTTCAAATGTAATAGGTTCTAAGTTTGAACTACCAAATGCTCTTTCATTCTATAGTTTGGCATAAGGATGTATCATAGATGGATAGCATTAGTGAGATTATGAAATAAGTTTACTAACATGTAAGTGACACCTAATTCAACTTGTAATTTTGATATGTCATTCTACTTAATTTGCAACATAATATGTCATAATTAGAATTAATCTTGATCTACATGGGAATCTATTTTATAATCTTCATTCTTAGCCATTTAGGTTGGAAATTTTTGAGGTCTAATTATGTGGCAAAAAACCATTTATATAATTGGTTGCAAATATAAGTCAAATTGTGTGAAAATTTATTATTTAGATAATATATGTACTTATTAACGAAATTAAAATATGAAATTTACATCTTTAAATTTGAATGAATTTTATTTTAAATTAATATGTAAATAGCCACAACAATCATTTGTTATTTACTAATCTGAATTCACTTATATAGCAAGTCAAAACAAATGGCAAATGTTTGTTTATGAGTTAATGCAAACCAAATTATGCACAAAGTCCTAAACATAAATAAGAACACCAAACATGAGAAGGTCAAATGTAAAACAAAACACAAGGTTAAACATTTTTAAAAATGTGGAAATGTAATGACAAGCATGTAAAAATGTTTAGTTAAATATTACATGAAAATAAACCAAAGAACAAGAGAGATTGAATTTGTATTTTAAATCTAATATATTAATTCAGTAAGTCTGTTAGTTTGTCTATGACGGGGGTTTTGGGGGGTGGTGGAGGAGAGGCCGGTGAAGCAACGGGCGACCGGTGTCAGTCTGTGACGGGGTTTGGATCACCATGATTTCCGCACCAGCCAGGTGTACAAACCAGGACTTGATCTCCACAAAGCATCGCAGCCGTCCGAAGGGAAGGAATGATAGTCGGATCGCATCCCTCTCCCACCGCACTAGAGGCGGATATAAAAACCTTCCCCTCCCCCTGATTTTTTGTACAACACTCCCCTTGAACTTCAAGGTGGGTATAAATTAGTGTTGCACAATTCTTAACTTTTATGAAGAACTTCTAATTTTAGTTCAAGAAATAATAGAACAATTTCAATTTTTGAACTTGGTTCCACACAAAAATGGAATCAAAAACTAAGTTATGAGTCCAATTCCTCAAAAAAGTAAAATGGATTTGGTTCCAATTTGGGTTTCATCATTTAACCTTCAATTAGGTCTCTATTCTAATCTAAATGAGTCAAACTATCGAAGTAACTCTCAACAACTTAAACAACATTTTGAGAATTCAAACTAAATTTGATTAGGGAACTTATATGCTTTTGAAAAGATGTTAATTTGGCAATTCTTGGAATCTCATTTAGGAGTCCCAAGAATAGTGACTATTTGGATGCAGTCCTCAATAGGAGGAATTATAAAAAATATTATAAGAAAGAAGGTGGTGTTTCCTTTCAAGTATGGGGTTAGGGTGAGTCTTGTGAGTCTAAGTTAGTTCATGGGTGATCTATGCACCACATTGGGTACATAATGTACTAATTGTCTTCTTGTTTGGTTTGTACACTTTGAAACATTTGTGAATTCAACTTAAGAGTTTGTCCTTATCCAATCCAAAAGTTTTATGCTCCCATTTTGTTGGGAGTTAAGGAGCACACCTTAAGTTACATTCCCTACAAAATAAAAAATTGAAAAAAATCTTTTGTCACCAATATCATTTGATAAATTGAAACTTATGCCATTTAGTCATGGTGTTGTAAGGACCACCAATGTTTAAAAGTTCAATATTTGCTCCATAATAAGTATATACCACATTGATGTATTGAACATGGTTGGTAGGAAGGATTCCTTTCTTGCTTTTGTACGAGTGGATTTTCTTCTTTTTTTTCAAACTTACTTCTTATCATTTCTTGGCATTTTCTTGTTGTTGTGCAACATTTCTAATGCTACCCAATGTCCCTTGGTGTCTCCTTGACACTACCTAATGTACCCATGGCATCCATGTTGACCTCAAATGTCTTCCTACTACCTAAGTTGTTTTTTCTTGACATCCCCCAACATTTTCCTAACATTGCCCAAAGTCTCCATGTCATCCCTCAACATCTTCCCAACTTCCCCCCAACCCCTAAAATATATACATTCTTGAACCCCCATCCCTTGGGAAATATTGTTTTCTTTTATGGTCATGCAAGTACCCAATGTCCCCAAGCGTCTCCCCAACACTACCCCATCATCCCAAACGTTCCTCAATGTCTTCTTAACATCCCCCCCTTGTCAGGAAAAAATAATTCATGCTGTCCTAGTCATTGTGGAGCATGGACAAAATGTCTCCAAACCTTTAAAAAATATATCGAATCAAAATAATTCCAAGGATACACTATTCAAGACATCCCTTGAGTCCCAAATTCATCCTTGAGACAACCCCAAAAAATGGGCTATTGGCAACCTTGGAATCAAATATTCACCAATGACCGTAGTGATGTACTCAAAGCTTGTGATCTGGTTATTGATTGCATTAATCCAAATACATCAAATTGCACTAGTTCAAGTGATAAGCTTGGAACTCTTCCTTTTTCGTCATATGAGAACTTTTCCAATGTTTTTCTCCTACAAATAAGATATCTAACAAATAAAAACACATTATGATATCACATGCACCAATTTTGTAATCAGCCTTACTTTATTTGCACCAACCATCCACAATTGTCATTTTGTAAATTTTGCATAGATGAAAAAGGATCCTTTTTCATATGCCCATGTGGTCAATTACATCATTATCATCAACCAAGAATTGTCATTTTTGCTACAAATATTGTATACTTAGAAATAATGGCTATGTTGTTTTGTTTTGTTGATGTAACAACAATTTATTGATGAAAATCTTGGCATAAGTGTGACCATTGAGCTTCTTCAAAAAGAAGTATATTGTTACTGTTTTTCCCCCATCATTATTACCCATGATCTAGGCCCATCACCATCTTTTGAAATGTTGGAAATAGTTTAGCAATATGCAAGTTTATTTTTGCTAGAAATGTTTGATTTTAAATTCGCATAAAAAAACTAGCACAAATTTTCTAATGTATTTGGGGAGCATGTTCTAAGCGAATTTGGTGAGGCATTTTGAAAAATGAAACATTCACTTTGAAAAACATTTCACTTTTTGCAACATTTTACCTTTTTTTAATGGTGTTTTATGTCAAGTAATGCTCTCAAAGTAGGCATTCCTAAAACAAATAGGGTTCTCACAATTCATCATCCCACATTTGTGGGATTCTTTCTGTTCTTCAGCCATCAGCAGCTTGGTCATGTGTTTTACGCCAGGTAAAGCCCATGTATGAGGGATCTACAAGAGTTTGGGACCTGCCCTAGGCTCCTACCTTGCGTAGGTCCTTTATTCTCGAAATCCCTTATCCCAAGGTCCTTACACATAAAACACTTGGAGAATTTTTCAAATTGCATGTGGAAATACTTTATGAGCATGAATATCCCTCGTAAAAAACATGAGGGACATTAGTTCTACTACTAAAAAATCGGAGGGATCTTACACCTATATCCTAAGCTTTAATAGTAGGTTATACCCTAACCCTCCCTCTCTTACAAGCCTCATGATCTAAATATGTTTAGGTTGACAATAACTTGAGCCTCCTGCGTTACCGTTGGTAAAGCCCAAGAGTGAGGGACATTCTCAAAATGCAGAGCTTGACCTAACTACCACCGTCTCCTAGACACCTTATTTGGGGAATGCCCCTTGCGTAGGGCTTTACCCTACACTGACAAACCTAAACACATTCTTAGCCTCTTTAGACTCATCACAACCTACTTGAGACATTAGACTATTTTCAAGGCAGTTTGTTACATGCTTTTGGAGGCAAGATCATCTATTTCACCCAAAGTCAATTTTGCTATTTAGCACCTCTAATTATTGTATGTGAAACAGCTAACCCCCAAAGGTTGGTGGAGGAGTGGCCAGTCTCACCAACCTTCTATCACCACACTAAAAAGCTTTTGATCTTTGAGAATTGATTGTACCTAGCATTCCATATAGAAAAATGTAACATCGAATTTCATTACTCCTATGGTTACTTGTTCAATTTTGCTTTCAATATCTCATTTAACTTCCAGACTTAGCATGCACCTCAAGTATTCATGGTAACTTCCATACTCTCAGCAGTTCTGAAACATAACTAGTTGTACAAGAGCTCTGAGGTTATGGGACACTTAAGAGGGTGAGTTATGAAATTCAACCAACCAACAACCAGGAATGTGCAGAGATATGAGGGACATACAGAAATGTCAACAGACAACAAGATTCATGACATATTTCAATAGCTTCCTATTATGTTAGAGAAACACTCCCAACAATTAGTTATGATTTAATGAACATGGCTCTAATACCACATTAAAGCTTGATCAATATCATATATAAACATAAACCTGAAAGAGATAAAAGAAGAATGAGTCTTCATCATAAAATGCTATGGAGCAACCCAAGTATTTTCTGTCAAAAAAACATAACCCTCTATAGAGACATGTCCTTCAGGCAACCCTGGACTAATTCTTAACTATTATGACAAATCAAAGTACTTTAAGCTTTTCATTTAATCCTTTGCTGTTTTATAATCTGCATGAAAAGACATTAATTATTCTCTAGATTCAAAACCAGACAAATTCAAGCTTGTAAGACAATATGAACATTAAAAAATGAATTCATTATAGAACAAACATGTTAAAGTTATCCTATATTTTCATACCCTAGAATCTTCCAAGAATGTCAAAATAATAAGATATTAAATACCACTAACTCTAGATAAAGCCCCACTAACAACCAAAACCTTGTTCACATTGAAATGACTTCTGAACAAAACAAATATTTTCAGAAGAAGAATTTAACAGTTTATGTGTGTTCTTAAATCAATATCAGAAATTATCAACCCTAAATAGATTCACACAAACAAAGCCTTGCACAAATATAGAATACATATTCACTTGTGGACATTAAAAATCCAATCCCAAAAAAAGAAAAAAGAATGGAAAAATTGGAAACAATTAGATAACACAAGGTCAGTTCTCATATACCTACAAAAAGTCTCAAAAGTAAACCCTAAGCACAAGCTTGAGGAGCCCAAGAGTCAAGTGGTTGTCATAGTGCAGTGGAAAAATTTAACACTCTGATATTCCTCAGATATTCTGTTTGTGATTAATTACATGGCAGAAAGCAGTATGTTAGATAAGGGTCTGCCTCCACACAAATCTGTAAGCTCAAAACATTGAAGGTCTGTCTGTTGCATACCACTTTGGCCCATCTCTCAAAAAATAATGACTTGCACCCATCAATTCTGCAAAATACAACACCAGTCAACAAGGTAGATCTTACATGAAATAGTCATCATGTTGAAAGTCTGCACAAAAGAATAATTTTTTTCAGACAGACCAGATTGATTTTCTGTTTGACTAGAAAAGTCACCATTACTAACAACCCTAAAGAAATGAAAGTAAAATGCTACACTGAACACAAAGAGACAACCAACAGACAGAGAGAGGTATAGGACATGCCAATATTTACAACTTGCACATGTGTGTTGTCTGCTCCTGTCTTTGCACGAAGGCATTGTCCAATTTTCCACCTACCCAGTGTATGCAACCACCTGCACAACACAATGCCAGTTAACTTGTTTGCCAGAGGGATGTTACTGTAAGGACCAGCCAATCACATGAAGCCAAGTTTCTGTGCAGTTCACCATCTGAACCATTTACTATCCAACAAGACAGTAGAGGTTCAGAGTAAGCAATGCGACAGAATGATGCTCAGTCACACCACTTGTATTGAAGCATTAAGAAACAACAGACAGACCACAAGAACAAGATTCATCAATTTGAGCTTTTACAGTCAATGTTAGCATGAGGACTGAAAAGCCAAAAAAAAGAACAACAAATCATGGCACCATTAGGGTTGACGAATCTGAAATGCTTTTCGCGGCATTCAATATTCATGAAGTGCCTATTAGGGTTGCAGAAGCACACTTCAGCTGCTACAACCAAGTAAGTAAGAAAAGGGTAGACAACAGCAAAAGAATGGAAGCTGGTCAAGTTAGGGTTGCAAATCTGAAGAAGAATGGATGTATACTATGGCAGCAGCAAAAGTTTTGGAAGCAGAAAAAGAACAAGGACAATGGAGAATGATGACATTAGATGGAGATTAAGGGTTGCTTGTGAAGTGCCAAAGAATCTGCTGTTCACATCACTTCTATCTGCCAGACAAACGAAGGCAAACATGTCTCTGAAAATGAAGCCCTCTTTTCTATCCACAAACCTGACAAAAGCCATGCGTTCAAATTCCATGGTTTTAAGTCTAGGGTTTAAGTCAGCTTGCAGCTTGGGTCTTGAACAAAAAGAAATTTGCAGAGCTCGCATTCTTGTACCTCAAATGGAGGGTTCCTTTTTGCCAAAATCAGGAAGGTGACCGAGGAAATTTCCGTTCAAAGTTCCGACAGCACGAAAACGTCGTTCCCCTGGAATATACTTGAAACCAATGATCTGCAACCGCACGACAGCATTGACACCAATCTCATTCCCAGACAGATCCTTCCAACGATTGAAAGTCGCCACCTCCGCCGGCCGGAACTCAAACCCATTCATCTCACGACTTGCCACCATGATCTCGTCCAAAGGACCACAATCCGCAAAGAAACCCATACCGGTAACCTTGGAAACCTGAGCCTCCACGATCTCCTTCGCCACCGGCATGTAAACGATACACTTGAAATCGATCCAGTAGACCACAGATCCACTTCCGGAGCGGATGACACCTTCACTCAGATTCTCGATAGTGGTAACCGCGACGTAGTATCCATGATCCTCGGAGCAACTCAGCGTGTCAAGGTCAAGGAGCAAGCGACGGAATACTGCCCGTCGGGTATGCAGGTGGTTTCCAAGCTCATGCGGCACCAGCACCACCTGCCTTCGCATTGCGATCTCGAAGAACATCTCGTCAACAACTGCCGCTGAGGCAATGTACTCGTCGAACTGCGCCTTCTGTGCGTGCGCGACAACACTCTGCGCAACAACGCTGTGTGCAAGGGAGGGGAAGCTCTTGATACCTACCTATCTACCTACTCACCTACCTGCCTACCTACGTACAAGGCACTATTGCCAAGGCTACTGTGCCGCAAGTGGAAAGAAGGTTCTGGTACCTACTAGGTACCTAGCGCGAGTGTGCGTAGGCGACAACACTACAGTGCGGCCTTTTTTTTTTCACTGGCGGAATTTAGCCAAAAAAGCGAAATGAAGAGATTTTGGAGGGTCCCATTCCCAGAAATGAGGAAAAAATAAAATAAAATCGCCGGTGACAACACTAATGTGCAGTTTTTTTTTTAAACTGGCGAAATGAAAGACTAAAACATCGAAAATGAAGTGATTTTTGAGAGTTTCAATGGCCAAAATGGAGAAACAAATTACTAGAAATCGCCAGATTTCTATGTTTTGTTTTCAGTCTGCAATCATGAATATAGAAGGTTGATTAAAGAATTGTACTCCACATCTAGTGCATAGCCATATTTGGCTAAATTTTCCTAGGGATGATCGCCATTTTTAGACAGCCTTCTCTGGATGGTCGCCACTTAGGCTTTTTTTTTTTTAATTATAAAACAAACCCTACTATTGTGTGCAAGGGAAGGTGCCGGTAGGTACCTACTAGCGCGAGTTGGTAGGTATGTAAAATCGCTGAAAAAGTGCCGTTGGTTCGCACTTGTCGCACCAATGATTGCAGAGTAGTTAAATTAGCTTTTTACGTAGGGAAAAGTTAAGAGTGACATTTTTGCAGTTTTACTACGATAAATTCGTACAGACAACTGGGGTGGCCGCGGCCCCTGTCCTTTTTTTTCTTTCTTTTCCAATTTTGTAATGTCGAGAATTTTGCGAATTTTCTTCCAAAAAATTAGCAAATTTAGTTAAAATTTCAAATCAAAACAAAAGAATTGCAAAAACTTCCCAACTTGTCCTCAAAGCATTTTGTCAAAATGCAACAATTTTTTTTTTGGAAAAAAAAATACTGCTGAGCTTGATTTTCTTTTTATTTTTTAATTTCAAATTTATGACACAATTGAAATGGTAATCATCCATAAGACAATTTAGCCAAATTTGGCTACAAATTTATGAGAAAAAATATTAATCACCCTTCTATGTTTCTTGGTACCACTGTCCTTGATACAGAATCTGGAGATTTTTATTTTTCAAAATTCAACAATTAAAAACCCATATAATGCTTTTTTTTCCATTTTGAAAAAGAATTCACCAACAAATAAAATAAAATAAAATTCATTTGAGTAATAATCAAAACTTTTTTTAAAAAATAAAAAAGCAATCTGAAATTTATTAATGAATGATGTTTGTTTGTTTGTTTTGTTGGTCACAATGAGATCTTGTGACCGGACAAAAAGTCACTATAATAATGTGAACGCAATAGGTTTCATTTTTTTGTATGATTGTTGTCAATGGCCATCACCTTTTTGCACACTTGCAAAGGAAATTATTCTATTATTGTTGCAAGGAATATATGGGTAGGCGACTTTGTTTGTTTGTGTGTTACAGAGAACAAGAGTTGCGCCGAACAATGGATGGTGGAAGGAGCAATTGCATTGAATATAGTTTGCGGAATGGATGATGGGAGGTAAGAATAAGAGGCAATGTGAAAGAGAGAGGTGGCAAGTTTTTTTTGGTATGCAAATTTTTTTGTCGTTGTAATTTTCATACTACTAGGCTAGTTGTTGATGAACTCCATTGCACCAATGACTTAGTAGAATGTTTAGATCAATGTAAGGATGGATAGGAAGGGTTGATGCTGAGGTATGATGAAGAACCGAGGGGTTTGAACTGTGAAACTAAGGGGAATATAGAAGTCAAGGAACATCCAAGAATCGAGAGTTTATATTGCAACACCTTAGATTTATATTATAGATAGCTAACAAAGTGAATGCCAGAAACCTTAAAAGGGTGTCCTTAGGGTGGGTAGAATGGGACAAACAAGATCAAGAGTGAAAAGAAACTTAAAGAGAGAAATTTGTTGTGCATTCTTGCATAAGAATTTGTCCAATTGAATGGCTTTAGACGAGCCTAGTACCTACTACTCAAAATCAAATTCTTCAAAAGCATTTAAATTCAAGGGTCTCTAAGTTTAGGTTTTCAAATATGAAGGTACATTGCATTGATGCAATCAGTGGGAAAGTGGTTAGCAGCTCATATGGAATGAAAGAACCTTGAAAGTTCTGACCTCAAAGGCCATACCTCGATAGATTCTTGATTCTTGGTAATATGCATTAGAGTTGGGTAGCTAATGGTTCATGGCCATTAGGAGACGTATGTTGGAGATTTAAACATATGTAACAGGTCTACCAATTAGAAAATACGAGAGTTGGTTCTATTAAAACCAACGAATGTCAACAAAAGCCTTCTTTGACACTAGTACAACAAAAAGTCAAGAAATGTTATTTGTTGTAGGGTGCCAAAAATTCTATTTAGATCTATTGTATGAACCTAATTACATACAATAGATCTAATTAGGGTTTTGGGTTTTGGGTTTCCACTTTCTTTTGATCACAATCTCCCAAACAATAGCAACTTTTGCCCCCACTCTTGTGGTACAATTGAAAATCCCTCTAAGAGTAAGGGGGCATCAAGTTGGTTTCATAATGTTTTGACCTACATTGGAAAAGTTGTTAAACATTGAACAATGTTTTCAATGAAAATTATGACATTAATTAATTGATCTTGGGTATTCCTTTAATTATAATTGTAAAAAGTTTTCATTTTTTAAGCAAAATGTCTACTAACACTAATGATGGGTCATTCTTTCTTTCCTTCCTAGTTACAATTTTTGAATATTGAAAATAAATTGTTGATATCATTTTGTACCTTATGTTTTAAATATTGAATTGTCTTCAAAACTATATTTCATTAAACTTGATATGGTTTATATAAAGGATGTCCTATATTGACTGCCAAGTGGTGAATTTCACATTTTGGCGAAATAATAGAAATAAAAAAGAATATGTTGTGGCAATGCGTTTTTTTTAAATCACCAATAATTCGAGGGAAAAAACTTGATTTGAGTCATTTTACTATAAGATATCGAGCCCAACTTAAGCTTTGCCATAGTTTGTAGTTTGTACAAAACAAAATACCACATACCTATCAAAATATGGCTTCATTTTAGTTTTATAATTAGTGTTTTGAATATGTTTATGTGTTCGTTTATTTTATATGATTAGAATTTTTATTCAAACATATACCTATTACATAACCTTGTGGAAGGTATTTCAAGAAAATATATCATAAAATACCAATAGTTTTTTTCCTAGTTCTCTTTTCTTGTTTCACCATTATTAATCATTCATTCAATTTTCATGTTTACACTTGCATTGAAGCTATACATACTTAGACATGAAGATTGTTTTCAACTACAACTATTGTTACATCTTGTGTCCTCAATATTTTTCAACTATTCCACTATAACAAAAAATTATGGATGGAAAGTTTTTAGGGTTATTCTTTGGACACCATCAAGCTCATGGCGTTAAAAATTGTATGTTGTTTTTGTCGTCTTATTATTCACTGAAAGGTATCCTCAAGGAAACCTTGATGTGGAGATAAGCTTGTTGTTAATTTTGTGCAAAAGTTTAGGGATTAGTATAATGTCTATTGTTTTATTCTTGAATGGAGGATAATGGTGCAAGTTGTGGAGCAAAGGAACAATGTGACTCTAAATAGGTGTGGAATTTGGAAGATAAGTGGGCAATATTGGTTTTGTGTGTGTTAGTGAAAAGAATAATTTAGAATGTTACTATGTGTTGAAAAGAAAAAATGCCCAAAAGTAGTAGGTTGTGAAAACTTTTTGGAAGATTGATATTACAATTTTTGTTGTGCAGTTGATCTTTTAGAAAAAATATGTTATTGTTTATGTATTCATGTCAATGATCAGGGGGATGATGAGGAATCCAAGGATTTCATGAATGACCTACCAACAAAGGAACATGTTTGAATGATTTATTGTGGTGGGGCTATTGAGTGTCTTATATGAAGGAAGAAAATAGCCAACAATCTAGGACCTCTGAATGTGTGTTTGTGTTATTCAAGTGGGTTTGGCATGAGTAGTCCCGTGAGTGTCAAAGCAACATTTGTCAAACTTTCTAAGTCGATTATGTGGAGTAATTGGGAATCAACATTCTTGAATCAGGTTTCATGTCCTTTCTAGAAATGTAGTTGGGTGTTTGTATGGGATTCATGTGCAATAGCTTGTGTGGAGAATGTTTGGGTGAATTTAAGATGTTTTATGTCATAAGTTTTTGGTGTCTGATTGTGTTGGGATTGAAAGGAAGCTCCATATATGCCAATTTGGTTAGTTGAAGTTCAAGAGAGTGAAATGTCATAATTATTTTGCAATTGAAAATTTTCAAGTTTTTCCTGTTTCAAGGGTTATTATTTGTGATGGAGGGTTTTCCATATAAGGAATTGAAAGTTTGTGTTTTTTTAATGACTTGGAGCTTCAAAGGATACATGACATTTGAAGAGCCAGTATTTGAAAGCATTTACAAAGGAAAGGGAGGTTGGTATGGAAAGTCAAACAATTAAATTTATACAAGGAATACACTTTTCAACATTGATGTTATTGAATTTCACATTTTCAACATAGCCACAACATATTTAAAAACAACTTCTTGAATTCGAATATTTGTTAATTACATATTTGTTTTATGTTTAGATGATCTACTTGGTCATGTGACTTTGGAAAGGTTATGCTTAAATAAATTATTCCTTATGGATTGTTGGCTACACAAGCCTTACACACATGAATACTTAATAAGTTGCCAAATTGTCAATGGGTTCATGTTGTAGTTATAGTAAATGGTTAAGCCTTAGCATTAGAGTTTAAATTCAAGCCCAAGAATGATTCTTTGATCCAATGAAAGAAGTAATGTTACTTAATACAAGTCATTTCAATGTTTTGATGTTTTCAATATGTGGCAAAATATTCAAAAATGAAATATGTAAAATGTATTACATTCCATTTGTTAACAAAAACATAGATAAATGATCCTTTTAAATGAATTGTTTTCAAACACTTGCTCCAAAGCTTGTGACACTTTTATAAGGAATTAAAACAAATAGTTGATTAAATTTACGTATATGTATGGTCCTCGGGCTTGGTCATTCCCTAAATAATGGGCCCTTAAGGCTGAAAACCAAGATCAATAACAAGCCCTAAAGCCCCTTATCTTGGGAATGGTATAACTTTTTTTTTTTTGTAGCAAAATTTTGCAAATGTGCCACCTAGAAAGTTGTTTTGTGATACCATTTGCATAATTTTAAAAAAAAACTCAATTGTTGATTTCATTAGGATCCTAACCATTCCATTTTGGATGCAAGAGGCAATCAAAGACTCCTCCTTTCATTCTTAGTTCATTTAGCTTTGAATGCAAATAGACCATGATCACCTCTTTACATATGTCCTTGCTATGTTTCACCAAAGCTTCCACTTGAAAAAATTAATGTCACTACCAATGTTAATTAGGTACCTAAATTATTGGGTAGGAATCAATGGTTCTAGATCTAAATATATGAAACTTACCTTAATCGAAGTTCATTTTTTGAAACCAAGTAGAACCATAACTAAGAGGTTTCATCAAAGTTTTAGAATCGAAGTTGAGTTGACCTCAAGTTCTAAAAAGTTTTTAAATCAGAAACCACAAGTTTACAAAATATCACAAAATCTCAATATAATTTGTGCAAAAATCGTAAAGAATATGTTTATGCAAAATCTATGGGTTTCAAAATGTCAAATGGCATAAAATATATATACATATTATTTTTACATAAATTATATGTCTTTTTTACTTGTGATGTCTTGATACAAAATGTGCATAATATATATTTTAATTAAATATGTGCAATTATCATGATGTAAATTTGAATGAAACTATGCAATTTTGTATGTATTAAATACGAACATTCACATATGAATATTTAAGACAATGAACATGTACAAATATCATTCATATTAAGCATAGCATAAAATTTGTGCAATTTTTGTGCAAATTTATGAAAATCAAATTTGCACGAAATTTGTACAAACTTATAAAGTTTGATAAGTTTGAGATGGGGCTAGACTTGTGGTTTGATTCCAAGTTATAATTTCAACCATGATCAAATTGGGCTAGTTCCCCCCCAAAAAAAAAGATTTTAATGTGAAATTTTAAATTTTTATTTATTATGAATTATATTTTGTGTGTGTGTGTGTGTTGTTCCCATTTGTTCCCGGTAATTCGTGCGAACACATGTATTGTACGTATGGTGTATACGTAGAAAGAACCATGAACAAAAAAGAGTAGACGTGGAGCGACTTCGATCGAGTCTTTGCCGGATCCAAGTGCGATTTCGATCCGTTTCTCGCAGAATTTACGCGCAATTTCGATCAGTCTTTTTGCACAATCTGCGAAGTATTTCATTCTGAACAGAATCCTTTCAATTCGAGAACTTTCATGTACTGTAGTTTCGATTCTGTCGCATTTGGCATTCCTCAAGCTTCAAGCTTTTGCTGTCTGTGGTGTGTCTGCGCGCACTCTCGCGCTGTTCAGGTCTTTTGGTGCGAGAAAGAAATTTGAGAATCAAGTTGAGAGAATTTGGGAAGAAAGTTGTTTGAGTTTTGTAGTGTGTGTTGCGGGCGGGGCTGGGGGGATTTCATCAACAATGGCTCTGATGGCGAGAAATGGGATTGTAAACTTGGGAGTCGCCTCTGCTACGTCGAGGAGTGCCTTCTTCAAAACAGCTTCTTCTTCTTCAACTGCTTTTCAAGGCCAGCTGGTGATGCCACATTTGTTAGACTGGAAGCAGCTACTAGATTCTCAATCCCTAATTTATGGAGTGAGGAAGAAGAAGCAGCTGTCGTCGTCTGTTGCAGGTGTTGGGTGTGTTGCCCAGATTGCCACGAGCTCTTCTTCCAGCAGTGTGACAGATGACGACGAAGTGAAGGAGAAGAAGAAGAAGGCAGACGCATATTTTGCTTCCGATTCCAGACCCATCGTGTTGTTCGATGGTAAGCTCGATTGCGGTTTTTTTCCACTCCCTCCGTATTTTTTCTTGCTTGATCTTCTTTCTGCTGGGCACAGTAGATGCAACACAACTCCACCACCACGCCGCATGCGAGGATTTTTTTTGTGCAGGAGCTGGCTGCAAAACCCTAACTCTTGTTGTCTGTTAGGTATTCGTTCCATTTCGTTTCAGATTTTCTTACTTGTTTCTTTGAGCAATGTTTGCTAGGGTTCTGGAAGAGCCTCAATGGCATAGAACGAACTGAACATGTCTGCAATTCTTGCAAGCTCTCTTTGAGTGGCATCCAAGTATATAGTTTTTCTTGGCAAAAATTTGTTCAGAAATGGATGCAAATGCCTGAAACTCATGTTAATTTTTCTTTGTGATTTGATTGGGGAATCAGGTGTTTGCAATATGTGCAATGGTGGAGTGAACTTTGTTCTTGACAATGACCCTGTTGGGTATCTTCTTCTTCTTCTTCCCCTTAGCCTTGTTACACTTAAGGTCGTATGGATCCATTGCAGACTTGTTTAGTCTTGAGAGTCTCTCTGGTGCAAAGAAAGGAATGTACAGTATTTTTTTGGTATGTTCTTCAACTGTGCTCTGTTTTGGAACTTGGCCACCACATGGTTTGATGACAACTATCAATGACCATTTTGCACCTGTCATCACAGATTTTGGGCCTATGTGTCTATGTGAAATTCAGGCTCAGAATTCTCTCAATTCTATCTGGATTTGGTCAAAAGATTGGCCAATTAAAGTTTAAATAAACTGATCCCATGATAAAGAGAAGCAGTTTAGGACTGCAGCTTGGAAGCTTTGAGGATTTGTTGAAGGGTTTTGGGCATCAAACAAGTCTGCAATCAAAGGATTGTCAGATTTTAGAATTCAGAGACTGCACAGTCATTACATGCTCAGGTCTGACTGGTGGTACTTTGCCAATGACAGCCGAATCCGATTTGCAGCTTTGCAAAGTGAAGCAGGAAGAGCTCTCTTGTTGCGATCAGGCAGGGCACCTGATGATATCTCCAGTTTGGTCCTTGTTGAGAAAGACAGGTTTTTTCTTCTTCTATGGTTCTATTTTTATTGTGGGATAGCTAAATTGTCCTTGGATCAAAACCAGGGATCAAAACTTTACAAGACTCTTAATGTACATCCAGTTGCATGAACCCAAAATTACTAGCCTTCAAAACAGTAACAACAACCCGTTATGAAATTTTGGATTGAAAAACTTTTGTTTGTGTCTGTTTTTGCAGGTCATACATTAAGTCTGAGGGAGTTTTACGGACAGCTCAGTATCTCCAATCCCTGTTTCCTCCAATTGCCAGCATTGCCCTCCTTTTTCCCTTGTAAGTTCCCTGACATTGTTAATCATGCAATATCTCTGGACTGATCTGACTCAATGCTTAGTTGCAAACGTCCTTAGTTTTGTTTGGAATTTGGCTGAGTTTGGTGCAAATGTGCAAATTCTGATGCGTTCAGTGCAAAAGTGAAAAACGCTGTGCAAAATGGATATCATGAACATTGAGAGCTATTGAGAGTAAGTTCAAAGTCTTTTATGGGATGATCTTTGTCCAAATGACATGTAAAATCCATAGCAAACAGGAAAATGCATTAGCCATAACTGACTAACCATATGGATTTTATCTTCCTTATACAGTTTCAAATATTGGACTCTATTTTTTTGAATGCCACAGATTCTTCAGAGACTTTGTATATGAAAGCATTGCTGACAACCGTTACTCAGTCTTTGGACAAACAAATGTGTGTCGAATGTCAGATGCACAATTCAAGGAGCGCTTCATTGAGTAACGTAGTTTTCCATCACAACTAGTTTGTACATCAACAAATGGTTTATAATTTAAAACCTTGAAATATCAGGAGCACATTTCCTGGCCTGGATTTGCCATCCCATTCATAAACAGTTTGGCTAGGAATTTTTTGTGTACATTACAGTGTAGTGTTGTAAAGGATTTAAGTTGCCCTTTTCTGCCTATTCAGAGGTAATTAATAGTGCAGAGCACTTCCACTTTCTTGCAGCTTGCTGATTCTGCAATTGGACTTAGAAGTCCAGAAACTTTAATTCAAATTAAAGGGATTTTGTACAAATTTCCATTTTCTGGTGCTTTTTTTGCTATGTAGGATGTGTTGACAACTGAAAGCTATGTAGGTAGATGGTCGGTAAATAGGTAGGACATAAGTAAGTAGATAGTAGGTAGCTATGTAGGACATATGTAGGTAGGTAGATAGTAGGTAAGTAGGTAGGTAGGTAGGACATATTTAGGTAAGTAAGTAGGTAGGTAGCTTAGTAGGCATAGCAAGTAGACTAGCTAACCAAATTAATATGAGCAATTTGATTGAACATGGTCATTTAGTATGATTGATTTGACTAGGCCATGTGCAACTTGATGAACCATTTTAAAATTTGTCCTTCTTGACTAACTGTACAACTTAACATTTGATCAAAATGATCATTTCAGTCAAAAAAGCCAACCAAAAAAGTTATGTGTCTTTCATACTTCATGCCTTAAGTCAAAGTGAACATCTTTTTGGTCAATGTGAACACTTTAATCAAGTTGAACCTTTTGAACAATCACGATTTTTTGTAGTGATTTTAGATTATACCTTATGTTATACCTTAAGTTATTATAGGTTATTTTGTATTAAATTATTAAATTTAAGATTATTTTACATTGTACCATAAAATATACTTTAGATTATAACTTAAGTTATTTTTGGCTATTATATTTTTAGATATTTTAGGCTATACTTTAAGTTACTATAGGTCATTACAAATTATACTTTATGTTATTTTATTTTAAAGATGTAAAGTATATCATATCACTATGTAAAAAAAAAAAATTTTGTAACTAGCCTTGTAAGTCAATTTTTGAGTTACATGAAACATTTACAATTCACCTTATTTATACGATGTGAGTGTTATTGAACAAGTTGCAAGAGTTGCAACTCACTGTATATACAATGCAATTCATTACAAGTTTGTGCAATAATTCTTTTCAATTGTTATGCAATTCCCCTATGATTACAATTATAATGTTATGTTAACATCATTTCTCATTTCTCATTTGACGATTGTGAGCACATCTAATTGAAAAATCTTGATGAAAAGTTGTCGTGATCATGGAATCCTAATGGAAAAATGTCCTTATTCATGAACTGCTCCTTGAACCTAGCTCAACATGATCGGTTATAACTATGGGCTTCGTTGTTGTAGTTCCCCTTCTCCTCCAGCTCCTCTGGCTATAAGGAAGGGCCGAAATTAAGGGTCATTGTATTAAATACCTAGTCAAAAGGGCGCAAGGTGGGTGCCCTTGATAGAGGCCATTTGACCAGTTGCGCGACGCCTCCCCTTTCTTGAGTGATCAACAAAGTAAGTAGGAAATTTTGAATGTGTTGGTTATCATGCAGAAAGTCACAAGACATTTTCCGGGGGGAATATCCGTCACTTGGCGACAACAAAAATTGGAAAATTTTGAATCTTCTCGTTTGTTGGACGTAAAAAAATGCGAAATGTTTTCTAAAAATCGCCAAGCTTTCCAAAGCACAAAACTGTAAAATGATTTTCTTTTAAAAAGGAAAAAAAAACCACTGGTATGAGTGTGAGTAAGGACAAAATGAATAGTAGAAGTAAAAGGCTTGAAGTGTTGGCAAAAAAATTATACTTAGTGTGAGGTGCCTTCAAATACAAAGAGAAAATATAGCTGGTTAAGTTTTAGGCACTAAGTCATAAAGTCATTAAGACTTAGTTAGATCCTTGCTTCCCATCCTTTGGCGAGACTTCAATTCCCTTGTCTTATGGAATCACCTTTTCCATGGTCATGCTACATTTCATTTCAATAAAGTGGGGCAGGTGTAACCAAAAGAAAGTGTCCACAACACATTTGCTTCTAACACAACCTGATTCCTTATGTAAGGTCAGCAACTCCTCAACTGTAACATGCACATCATTACTATGGTCTGGTTTTGGGATCCTACATCTCTTGATCCTCCATTACCGGACAGTTCTTACAAAACTACACACTTTATTAACCTATTTAACTCTGCTACATTCATAGTAATCCTTTGTTACGGCTAGCATCAACAACATTGCTACATTGTGAACATAAAATGCTAGTAGGGTCTAGCTTAAAATCAAAGCTCTCAATGTTCATTTGGTCCGTGATGAGCTGCTGGTTTCCTTCTTCCCCCGCTACATGGATCACTGCACACAAGTGGTTGTGCTAAGACTTGACACAGATCAGCTTTTGGGTTTTTCTCAACAACCGAACAAGGTACGCCAAGATATTTTACAACTACTCAAGAAGGGGAAAAATTTTCAGAGAGGCATGGATCTATGAATATTGGCTCTGATTCTTCCATTCTCTTTCTCTCTCACATTCTGCCCAGTCCCAAGGATACCCACAAAAAGGTTTCTGGCTCCCACTCTGATATTATGATCTACCCACTAGATAACCCAAGTAAGTTCTTCCCACACCCCTACAAATGTAGATTTCTACATGCTTCTGATTCTACAGCTCAGACCACCTTCAAGCATCATCTTCCTTCAGCATCAACCCTTGATAAGTCGTGGTTCTATGCAAAACACAGAGCTGGCCATCATATAGCTACTGGCGCAGTGGAAGAAAACACAACAGCTACCTATTTTGCAAGCTCCTAAGAAAACACAGCAACTATCTATCTTACAAGCGCCTTCTCACCACCAAAAGAACCTCACTTTCTTCCGCTTGTTAACCTGCCTTTTCCTCCTTCGAATCCCACCATTCTTATCCTCGTCCAACCTCTTGTTCTTCTTCTCTTCCTTGCACCCCTGAATCACGCTTCACCATCCCTCTTCAGCTGACACCCTATCTCACAAAACAACAAATTTTCCAACTCACAGCTATTGACAAAAGATAAGTCTCGCCGTTTACATGCATAAATTTGATGGCGATTTAACACCTAAACCCTAAAACAAAAATAACATTCACACTATAAAAGCTTAAAAGACTATTTGTTCGGTCAGTCCCTGTTCGGTCACACAAGAACTTATCACCAACACCTGAGCCATGATTCAGCAATGGCGGCTAGTTACATCTCTCATCACATACTTGGATCTGATTTAGCACTTTATTGTTCCTAGCCTCTCATGGATTGTAACCACGCCCTTGAACCTCCAACTCATAACAACCTGGACTCATCTCGTGATTGTCAATCAGAATTCAACATTAGTTTTGCAAAAGATAACTAATTTCTTTCCTTCAAAGTATTATCAATTATGCATGACATTTCTAATGTTGTTTCGACACCACATATTCTTGAAACAACTAATATTGTCCATATTAGTTATAACTTAGTTCTACTTTTATTGGGGGAAAATCAACCACTGATCTGCTGCATGGCATTTCAATTCTCTCTACTTATTTGTTCGGTCTAATCCCTTGATGTGTCTTGGGGCATATCACACCGTGATGACACCTGGTCCAAAACATTTATTATACTTCGAGGGCACCTTATTCAGTGTAACTTTTCATTTGCCAAGGGCGGGTGTTTGGTTTTTCAAATCACCTGCCCTCCTTTTCATACTAGATACCTGATTGGTACCCTCTGGGTGGGTATCATACCTGCCGGGTAGCCTCCAAGTATAGTAGGCAAAAAAAACTTGAAAAACAAATTGAAGCAGGTCTTTCTACTTGGTAAAGCCCTGGACAACATGCTTAAACCCTAAACCTGGATTTGGGCTTGGGTGAGGCGCAGTCATGTATCTTGAAAGCATGCTGCCAAGGGATTTACCCTACACATAACACCTTAAGACTTATAAAATACCTCTACAAATCTTGGATCGAATACATTTCCAGAATCTAGGCAGTACAATCAAGAGTTCTAATGTTAAAATGATGGTATGAAGACAAGCAGAGAGGAAATGAATAGTACCAGTAAAATGCTTAAGTGCTAGGAAAATGGTTGTATCAATAATTTGAGGTGCCTTCAAATACAAATAGAAAAATTAGTTGGTTAAGTTTTCACACACTTGAGTCCTAGAGTCGTTAAGACTTAGTTAGATCTCTGCTTCCCTTGTTTTGTCCAAACTCCAATCCCCTTGTCTTATGGAATCACCTTATCCACAATTGTGCTACGTTTCATTTCAATAAAGCAGGGCAAGAACTTATCACCAACACCGCAATCATGGCCTGGCAGTGGCAGTTAGTTATATCTCTCTTCACATACTTGGATCTCTTTTAGCACTTTATTATTCCTAGCCTCATGGATTGTAACCAATACTACAACAATAGGGGGCTATTTTGCGATCTAAATATCATCGCAAACAACAAAGAAAGATGTTTTTGAAATCCCGCTGTTGCGAACCATAATTCCTTGCAAACTCTTAAGCTTTTGCGATACCATAACATTCGCACCCGTACAATCGCAAGTCCTTCGCAACTCCCGAACTTGATACAATCGCAAAACTTTTCCGATTACAACTGCTTCTATCCATTGTTTGCGATTAACATTACATCAGATACTATTTGCAGCAAACCCATCACCGCAACAACTTAGTGAACCGACTCAAAAGTCTATCAGTTTTTGATACAAGATCAAACACAAACATTTTGGGATTTTCAAAATGCCGCTAAAAGTTTGCGATTAACATTGCATCGGAAACTATTTGCAGCAAACCCATCATCGCAACGACTTAGCGAATCGACTCAAAAGTCTATCGGTTTCCGATATAAGATCTAACGCAAACATTTTGGGATTTTCAAAATGCCGCTAAAAGTTTGCGATTAACATTACATCAGAAACTATTTGCAACAAACCCATCACCGTAACGACTAGCGAATCGACTCAAAAGTTTATCAGTTTCCGATGTAAGATCTAACGCAAAATTCGAGGAATCCATTTCACTTGAGCATCAATTTAGTGTGATTAAATTATATGCATCGAGGTCAGGAGAAGAGAGCTCGCCAACAATTCGGTGACCAATCAGCCGACCAAATTACCAACGAGCACCGAGTAAAACCCGGCCCCCACAAACATTGCCTAACCAAACAGCTCAAAAATAATGTTCACGAGGCCTCCCCTAATAACCTCACAAATTATGCATGTAATTGAGCTCATGTTGAAATGGATTCCTAGAATTATTCCTTATAAAAAAAAGATTGTCAAACAACCATGACAACCAACCAATAAATGCAATAAGATAATTATGAGATTAAGAACAAACCTGAAATCATATGCACACAGACATTCACATGGCATTTACAGTCCAGCAAAATTCAAGAAATCCATTTCACTTGAGCATCAATTTAGTGTGATTAAATTACATGCATCAAGGTCAGGAGAAGAGAGCTCGCCAACAATTCGGTGACCAATCAGCCGACCAAATTACCAACGAGCACCGAGTAAAACCCGACCCCCACAAACATTGCCTAACCAAACAGCTCAAAAACAATGTTCATGGGGCCTCCCCTAATAACCTCACAAATTATGCATGTAATTGAACTCATGTTGAAATGGATTCCTAGAATTATTTCTTGTAAAAAAAAGATTGTCAGACAACCATGACAACCAACCAATAAATGCAATAAGATAATTATGAGATTAAGAACAAACTTGGAATCATATGCACACAGACGATGTTTTTAGGGCGAACCACAAAATTGTAAGACCCCAAAAACCTAACGAGCAACTTACAAGAACTTGAAGGAATCAACATCTGCTTCTCACACAAAAGCAATCGGTGCTCTTAACAATGACATGAAGGGATCTTGCACAATTAGTAAATTGGGAGTGGACGCCTCAAGAATGCTAATCCGGCTCGTACAGACCAAGATCGGGATCGATCGATTGGTCTGTAATACCATCAAGCTCAGCTCGTCCCGAGGCATTCACCAATGCTCCAAACAAAACATCAGAAGATGGACAAAGACGATATCACAGTACCAGTAAAGAATGTGCTTACTTGGTGCAGAGTCACAGGTGTGGTCAGAAGGATGGGAAGACATGCCTGTATTATGCCAGCAGCCTGAAGAATCCTTGCACAATGAAACCAGAAGTGAAATCAAACACTTTACAACATGTTATAAAAGCATGATTATTTCAAGCAGAACTGCTGAATCTGCTTATCTGCTATTCAAATTCTTATTGCACACACAGAGACTGTATACAGAGACTGGTATACATGCAATCAGAAAGATGTGAGAAGTGAGGAATAAAATAAAGGGCCCCTCCTCTTAGACAACAATGCATTGATATAATAGATCATGATCTGATGAGATTGGCTAGAATAAAAGCCTTTCAACATACAAATAATTGCAAAATTTGGACTGAAAAGCAAAGGATAAAGCATAACAATTACTGCAGCATAGAATGCTTATTAAAACAAAGTGAAGTTGTTGCCAAGTACCTTCTTTGATCCCATCAGCTGCTCCTGAGTGTACACTCCTTGAAACTTGCACCTTAGGTTCACAATAACTTACAATACCCTGTAGAATACTTAAAGAGCAATCAGACAATGGATATCAGAAGACTATCTTATAAGCACTGACACTGAATACAATATGTGGCCAGAAACAAACTTACCAAAAGGAAGGTGTTCCATGTGCTTGCTAAGATGATTTCATGAAGGTTGCTGCAACAGTGGCCTGTTCAAACATGCAATCCGTGCTCTTAGGAACACCTCCATTGAAGCTCTACTACATCAACATTCTTCACAAGATTGAACATGTGAAAGAAACAGGCTAGGAAAAGCACAGTGCTAATGAGCATGTCTTCTCTAAGATAAGAGGAACTACTGGGTATCCTACTGAGTAATGGCCCCCTTCAGAAGTGGGCTCCACAAATACAGATGCTTTCCCAATACTGTGCAACCATCAAAAACCTCAATATGCTTCACAAGAAAAGGAAAAACACACATGCTCAGCTAGATGGCCCTCACAAGACTTGTTGGAGTGGATGCTGACTCACGTAACATTCAAATCAGAGAAAAGAACAACACGCCCATGTGACCGAAAACAAGCACCAAGCAGCAGCTCCTTCTCCCCTGCACTGTCAAGGACCATGATGTGCACATGCCTTACAGCAGAACATTGATATCATGGATCAGGACATGCTATCACCATGATGGATCTGATTACACCCATTGCAAATTCAGTAGAAAGTTTGAAGAGACTCTTGCTTACCATAGCCCCAACATGAAGCCTGTGCAATTGGCTGACATTGTAGTGTGTTAGCAGTAGCCATGCTTGCTTGTTGAGCTCCACTAGCTGCCTCGGCATGGGAATATCTGTAACAATCCCAACATATGACCCAATTCGTGCACTTGCAAGTATGAGGCTGTTCAGATCAAGAAATCCAATCTAGCATAACTGCGGGAACAAACCAAATTGATCAATACCAATCAGTGGACAGAGTGATCAATAATGAATAGACAATGTAAACTCAAAATATCCATTAGCCCTAAGACCCTGCATTGAATATATGACAGGATGAAGATTGTCAAAATGCTATTGCCACACACGTACCTTCTTTGGAGTCAGATACTAATACCTTGTGAATAGTTGCTCTTGTGACTTCGCTAGGGGTTGGATCCATTTCTCTTGCCCTAAAATAAGGCTCTTTGCCCCCACAATCCATGGGGACACACCCTGAAGGAGAAAGTTGTGACACCAGGCTATGCTTTGTTGCCACAAAAAGGAAGTGCTCATTTTTCTCAGTCCCTACCAGAATCAATTTCCTTTGAAACCCAGTGATTGTCATACACTGCCCAATCACCACAGACAACACCGGACGCCAAGAAGCCACTGAACCAGAAAAGTAGACATGCACACATTGTTTGCCAACAGCGGGCAATAGAGCATTATGCTCATAGCTAGGGAGGTGAGGACACATGCAAAGCTCCACAATAAAACCCAACATAGTCTGCCCTGCTGATCCATGTTCAAAGATGGACCTTTGGGTACCATTCCAAGCAAAACTTTTGGCAAATTTGGCAATTGATGCACCTAGAGGAGAAGCCTTTGAAGGAAGCACAAATGGAGGGCTGATGCAATGAAGCAAGCCCCATATCTCCACCTGTGAATTATGTACTTGTTTTTTCAGTTGAGGGCTCTCAAAGACAATCTTCCCAATGTCTGCAGCTGTAGGACCGTGAGAAAGTCAGGGAAAGGTTGGTAGCTGCACACAATGTCAAAGGAGACATTATGTCACACAAAGTTTCCAGAGAGATGAAAATAGATACTACTTTGCCTTCCCGAAATACAAAACAAGTGCACGTACCCTTACATGTCCAAAACTTCTCAAGTGGTTTGAACAATATTGCAAATAGCAGCAAAGGACAGTGAATTCCACAAAGTTTTATGAACCTGCAAAGAAAGTGCAGAAGACCCTGCTAGCAACTTCAAATTGTGAATCTCCAAGCATCCTCCAGCACTCAAATTGCTCTTATAGTCCTCACCACTGGAGGAAACTCCATGCACTATCTTGCCCTTTCCCAGATACTTTCGAGACGCATTTGTGTTGCCACTGCTTGAGAGCAATTGCTTGGATCCATCTGTAGCTGCTGCTTCCACAACACTGCTGCACTTGACAACAGCATGTCTGCAAACTGCAGAACAAGCTGTCCTCTGTACAAACGTCCAATAAGTTATCTATGTGGCATTGCACAATTCATCAGCACCAGAATTGCTTCAAGCCAAGTGAAATCCAGTGTCCTCTCGCATCCAGAATTCTAAATCTCACATGTTGAGAATATGCTCTAGATATGACACAGAGCCTTCCATTGCGCATATTCTCAAAGGAATCCTAAACAGTTGGTGAGAATGGGCAGAGGATATTGACCTGCACAAGCTAGCCGAGGAACTGCAGGTGAAGGTTGGCAACAGAACAACAAATGCTGATTTGACCATCAGTTAGGGCCAACCAATCGATTGCGCGGTGATCACGCTGTAGATCCGCAACACCACTGTACTCGTACTCGTACTCGTATTCCACAGCTGCAATCGACCTACGATCGACCACGGCTACCTCGAAACCTGAAACAACTTCGAACCTAGTCTCCACTTCTTCTTCTTCCTCACAGAATTACAGAACTCAACAACAGGAAAAGCAGCAGCAGCAGCAGCTCCTTCTCTTGTACGCTTCGGGTGGCTCCCTGAATCAACAACACATGTCTGTTCTGCGGCATCACTGGAAGAAGACGCTAGTGGCAATGAATGAGTATTGTGGAAAAAGAAGGATGAGGAGGAGAAAGGGAGAGTAATGGAGAGGAGGTCACGCAAGGAGAGGCGATTCTCATGAATTGAATTCTCTACAAAATCAGAATCGATAAGGGCCGAAGCGATTGAACTAAGTGGTGGAAATCCAGAAGCTCGTCCACGAAAGAAACTCGAATCCCTAGTGCAATCGCTCCTGCATCATGCAAAATGCAAACTGTCGCCCTCTCGCTCCTTCTCTCTCTCTCTCTTTCTAGTGGTGCAAATGTGGGCAAGAGAAAACACAGCAGCGGTTTTTGCATTTCGCGCTCCCCCACCCTTTTAGTCTCCAATCTTCGAAAACCTACCTCAATGACTTTAGGGTTTGTAATAGTTGGCGGCAACTGATTTTTTTTTTGTTTTCTCGTGGCGAGATTTCGCAATCTTTTGGCCTCAAATTTCCAAATAACAAATATTCATTCGTAATTTTTTTTGTCTCTAAAGAAGCAAAAATCAACAATTTTTTTTGGGAAATGAATTTTCAAAGAAAATAAGTTTTGTTATATTTCAAGGTTATACCAAGGTTTTGTTTTTTTTTTCTTTGGATTTTGTGATATAGTCACATTGGCAACCATCCACAAGCAGGATTAATTTCAGTGATGAGTAGTCGAAACCGGTGTATGGGGATTTTTTGGAATTCTTTGTATGGTCATCCATGGACCATTCCAAAGACAATTTCAGAAATAACTATCTCATTTTCAAGCTTAATTATTTCTTTTTTCTTTTAATACTGATTTTAAAAAAAAAAATTAACAACTATCTTCCATCTTTCCTAATAATTATCTCCATTTTATATCTATCTCACTCCCTCTTTCTCCTTATCCACCAACATAGATATGAAAAAATCAATTAACATGCGTTTTTCTCATGTCCATGAAATGTATATTAATTTAAATTAATTTTGACATTGAAATTAATAATAATGAAACATTGAAAACCGTACGAAAAAAATAAAATGGTTGATTATCATTGGTAGTGTGTAACAATGCAATGCTCAAAGTGTATGATACATCATTGAAAAATCTCTTTCAAGAATTTTAACTTTGCTTTTGAATGATGAAAACTTGCTAATCATCAATAAAACAAAGCACCCAACAAAGGGAGAGAAAATGGCACAAGGTGGAAGGACTCATGTCCTAGCAAATGAAAAATCCTCCAATGAAACACCCAACAAAGGGAGAGAGAATGGCACAAGATTGAAGGACTCATGTCCTAGCAAATGAAAAATCCTCCAATGAAACACCCAACAAAGGGAGAGAAAATGGCACAAGACACAAGGACTCATGTCTTAGCAAATGAAAAATCCTCCAATGAAGGCAGATTACAATGAAATAGGAACAAATCAAATATTTAAATTCCTCAAACATGATAAGTATATCAAATAATGAAGAAAAACAAACTAAAAAAACCATCTAGCCATAAAAACCTTCACCTATAGTAAACAACACATTTTAAAATAGAGGTCACCTACGCTCATTACAACATCACTAACAGTTTAGCTTTGTTTATAAAATGAACATAAAATTGAAATAAAAAACCTTCCAGTGCTTTTCATTGTTCACACCATGTTAACACATCAATGAAAAAAAATTGTCAACCTATTCATGCAAACACCCAAAAACCTCGGTGTTTACAACCTCTAAGGTGGATGATGACCACGTATAATGTACTATTCATTATTTTTATGCAAATTGCCATTGAGGCTTGTGGTTTTATATTACTGCACAATGTTCATTGTGTCATTTTTTGTCTATTCTGTTCCATTTTGTAATTTTATTTTTAAAAATAGGAGCACTGCTATGCGTACTTTACTAATATTTTCACTCAATCTACCAAGGCAAAATAGATTATAATAATGGTTAAGTGGATTTATAGCTTCCATTTGGTCTAAAAGATTTTTTATTTTTTTTATGGTGTTTTGGGAATCAGATGACATTGCGAAATCTTTTGCGAACTTCCTTCTCCAGTAACCCTTTCACTAATTTGCGAGCTAACGCACATCGCAACTTGCGATACATCCACCACCGGAAAGTTTTGTAAAAATTTGTGATGAGGTTTGCGATACATATTCAAACGCAAAATGCGAGGCACCGAATAACGCAAGCTTGTGATGTCTTGTGACTCTCAAAGTTTGTAGCGATACTTTGTGTATTGTAACATGTGCGATGTTTTGAATATGATTAAACGTTGTGAAGTGTGGAATATCGCTAGGGTGGACGGAAACTAAGCGGGTCACAAAGTTTTGTTTGTCGTATATGTCGCAAAATTGCTGCGATGATTAAAGGTACATTATAAATTAGCGATGGGTGGTGCACCACAAGTTGCAATGCGTGTCACATCGCAAATATGGCAGATTGTTTTTGCTTCGCAAACCCTTCAGGTTTTTTGTTTTTGCTTCGCAAACCCTTTAGGTTTTTCGTTTGGCCCTTCGCAAAAAGGCACAATATGTAGTAGGCCCTTGCAAGGCCTCACCTCCAACTCATAACCACCTTGACTCATCTTGCAATTGTTAACCAATATTCAACCTCAGTTTTGCAACAGACTATTGAATTTTTCCCCTACAAAGTATTACCAATTATGCATGACATTTATAATACTTATTCCACACCATCTACTCTTGTTAGTTTCATGCATTTGACATCACATTTTCCAGTTTTGTGATGCCGTTGTTTACATTTTGTTTCATAGTGCAGCAAATTAAACACTTATGTTTCTGTTCTGATAAGATGCTCATTATTATGTTGCTATCAAAGTTCAAAACCACTTTTACAACTGAAATGCTTTACTTTACTTCTAAAAAAATTATGAGTTGCATTTTGGAAGTTATGAACAATTTATATAACCATCAGATATGCATCAGGCCAGTCCCATGATGCAACTACCTGAGCAAACCTAAGGTATCACAGTATCATATCCAGAGAATTGACTTTGAATATTTGATATTTAACCTGCTTTGAGAAATAATAGGCGCTTGAGTCCGCAAGAAAAATTGACCACAAGGATTTTGGTGCAAAATGGTCTCATCCTTACCACAACAATCATGTCCTCTCCCAAATGTGGGTGTGTGACATCTGCACCGAAGATGATTGTACGTATTTCAGTACCAGAGGGTTGTTCTGGACAGTGCATTAACCAAAACCATATTCAGTCCCCCAACCTATGCCCATGGCAATGGAGATGAACAGTCAACAAATACTGTGAAATTAGTTGTCTATAAGGTCCATATGAAGGGAGAGACTCTACTGCAACCATTATCTCCATATAGCAAGGGCATTACTGACACTAAAACATTTTTAAAAACTCCATCCACACCTCAAAACATGATGCACAATTGTGAATGTGAAGGATTCCATGCCCTCAAAAATTTACATTTATCTTCAATGCCAGAATTGCCAAGTACTGCTTGTGGATCTTATGGACAAGCTTTGTCAAGCTGCATTGTGACACCACTACAACCACAGTTTCACATCGTTTCTTCAGGTTGCCTACATCAGATACATTGAAATGTGACATTGCACATTAGGCATCTTACTAATGTACAAGAACTACTTTTCACTAAAAGCTACTGAGGCTATGGGAAGCTTACCATATAATTTAAGGAGTCATTATTGTCTGCCAGAATGGCTATAAGCGAATCACTTGGCCCTTATTATCAATTTGCTTCTTTGCTAGTTCACAAATGTGAGAAAGTACAAGGAAAATGTCTGGTCTCACACTCTCGATTTGGAAAATTGGGTTAATCTCAAACACCTTCACCACCAGCAGGCATGAGTCTAAGTGATGAGAATTATATGCAATTGCAGTTGCAATGCAAATCATGCACAAGGACTTGGTCATCTAAACTGGAAATTTTCCTGTAATTACATCAAACTAGCTCCATTCTAGATGTTTCACACATGTGGGCCAGCTCACAGCAAAACCAACCTGTTCATGGCAAGGTCATCTCCTACACTTCATGCAAAGCTAATACAGGACCAATGCCTTTTACAACTCCACCATTTACCATTTTCTGCAAATGCACTCATGCTTCATATATCATTGCATTGCAACTGATAGATTGAGCATAGTGGCTGGCACATTCAGTCAGAACATATCACAAAATTTGTATGATTAAATTGCACCTTATTCATCATATTCCACTAGCCAATACTTGGAAGACGTTCTTTCTCCCTGCAAGTGTGACAATATTTGTGTTGCTTATGCATAGAAGCAGAAGTCATTGCACTTTGGAATACAAGAATAAAAAATAGATGGTGCAAGCAACAAAGAACAAGTTGAGACAAAGTGGCACACCCAAGGAGCTAGTAAATTTAAGCTTCCACATTTGTAAGCTGGTTGCTGATGCAAATGCCAAATTCCCATGCATATGGATCCTTGTGGTATGCATTGTGACTCACTCTATGTACAATAGAAACAATACATGCTAGACGTCAGAATCCATTCTTGTTACACAAATTGGTGCATAAAGGCTTTTGTTTTGCAGGCACCTTCCATAAAAGAACAGAAATCTACCCCTCAAAGTTTGAAGGGTCCCAAGGTCAAATGAAAGAGTATTTGGCATCATCACGACTGCTCTGGAAAACTTTCAAGACTTGCGTCAGACAATGGAACCGTGTGGGTGAAAACTCCAAAACCCCAGAGATAATAATTTCACAACCAATTTCGTTGAAACATACAAGCTATTAGGCACACATATCTACAACCCCCAAAAAAACCCACAAAAAAAAAAAAAACAACTGTGTATCAGACTGACTAAATCGAATTCACACATGATAAACAGATCTCTTCAACATTTCCCTCCTCAGGAGAGAATCATCTTCAGGAAAGAGAATCTGCCAAAAAGAGACAAATCTAAAACACAAGTCCAGCTGTTGAAGTGCCACTACCATCCCAGTTTTCTCAAGTACTCCAGCCAGAAGTTGAAACCATCACTGGTGTTACTCTTGCCATGGTCACTCTTCTTATATGTCTCAATGGCACCAACAAAACCATTTTCTTTGTTGTTCACATCACCATTCAGTCCCCCATTCATTGGATCCACACCAGCCAATGTCCTCAGCCCTCCGCAGGATCCATTTGGTGCATAATTGCCTTCTTCTTCCCTTGATTCATATGTGAGGCAAGGCTTTCAAGTAGCAGCATCCACATCATAATTCTTATCACAACTGAAATCTCCAGCCACAAGGAATGCAGAAATGTCACTTAATTAAATCTAGAAACACATATACAAATCAGGCTCCTCTGGCATCACATCCATTGTGCCATCCTCCTTCCACCAAACAATAAATCCAGCGCAGCCCATACTTGTCCACCTCCAGAGTGGGAGGAGCCAGATTCTTCCCCTTGCACTTTGTAATCTCCATTTGCCTGCACACAAAAGAAAAACAGAAAGAAAACACAAAAGGTCAGACACACACAAAGGAAACACAGAATTCAGACACACACAAAGAAAGCACAAAGTCCAGACAAACACAAAGAGGATTGTTAGCAGAATGCCTGGAACAGGATGAAAAGAATTGGAACCCTAATTAACCCTAGTTACAGGTTGCTAGGGTTCCAATTGTTCATTTGTTAATTGTCACTCATCTCAGCTGACAACTTCAAATGCTCCTTGAGTGGCCTACAGACCTGCCCAATGAGTTTGTTAATTTCTTCCGAGCCTCTGTTGTACAACATTTTCGAGCTTGTTTCTCAATCCATCTGAATAGATCAGGGAGATTGAATCCAACATCTTCCAGTTTTTCCTGCAAAAAAGTAATTCATTATGTTAGTCCTGCATCTCACCGTCAGCCAGTAGGTTTTGGAAATCTACACAGACATGGAATATTCAGTTGTTGTATCTTTAACCTTACCAAAGATATGAAAACAACTAGGGAGGCGCTTGGGAAGGGTACTATTTGGTTGGGCTTTCTTCTTCCTTCACTTTTTATCCCACCCTTCCTCTCCACAAGTCTTTTGACACTAAGTTTACATGACAATAGCCCATAAATCAACACACATCCTCCAATACCACAATGAACCCAATTGTGTTGTTAAGTGTATGGGTGCCTTCCCCTGCTTCACAACTTAAAAGCCTAAAGGATGAACATAAAAAGTGCAAGCTCCCACATGTAGAATTACAAAGCAAGATGAGCCAGATACTGCAGACAATACATCATAACACCAACTCTCTGCAATTCTGCAGCTGAAAATTACACTGAGAGCTAAAAAGATGCAAACTTTGCAACTCTCACCAGCAAGAGTTGAGCTGCAAAATGAGCTCCCCCAACTGTCTCCTCTGCCTCTCTCTCTCCCTATCTTGCAGCTGCAGCTGAAAATCACACACAGAGCTCAAAAGTTCACATATAAATGAAATTGGAAAAGGGAAAAATATATATAGCACCCACTAAAGCTGGAACGTCCTGCAACTCCAGCTGAAAGTTGGTGTATGCAAACACAAGATCATTTTGTGAACATGATGAACACCAGGTGCAGACCTGCAAAGAATCCAACTCGATATGAAGCTCACAACGAAATCAGTGGACAGAAATTCAGCAAAACGAGTAACACAAAACTCAGTAAAGACAACAGATTATCACGCAGTATAGAACTACACTCAGAGACTGTGCTTGCTTCTAGGGTACCGACAAGGTCTCACTTTCAAGCCAAAAACTAAAGTACGGCTGGTCACTATTGGTTCAGGACACTATGAACATGATTAACAAGAATGGGGGAAACGTTTTGTGGGAATGTTTTGTTTGCTTTTGAGTTATGTCTTACAAGTTTAGGATGCCCGTGCTATGAACGCTAGAGGAGGAATGCGGGCGCACTTGGTTTGCTGCATTATGTGGTATATTGTGTTTCTTTTGTCAGTTGTGTTAATTTGTTTTTCAAGGCGAATATGGTGTTTACGAGCAATGGGTGTTTACAATCATTGATTGTTGAAGTGGATTCTGCTAAGGTGTGAGATGTAATTAGGAGAGGATTTAAGGAGGTGGATGTGGAGCTTCAGGTAGAGACATTCAACAAGAGAAGAAGTTAAGCATTGTGATTTCAGGTTTTTTTTGCTTTGTGTAATATTTGCCGCAAGGCGCTAGTCATCAGGGCAAATTGTGTTATCATCTAGAAGTAGTCCGGTTGTTTAAGTACTTTCACTGCGTTTCTTGATCCTTAGTGAGCTTGGACGGTGTGTTTTAATGAAGTTACTAGTGTGTGCCCTGTGCCTAATGCGCAGGTGAAAGGAGAACAACATTTGCCAAAGCATATGGGATAAAAGTGAGGTGCTTATATGCAGAACATGTTGAGGAACACATTGTGAACTTGGTGAAGGTAGTCTTGGTCAATACAAAAAAAGAACAAAATTGATTCTGGATTGTCCAAGGTCTAAATTTTTTTTTTTTTAGTCTACCAAATCTTTTTCCTCAAAAAATCAAACTGCCTCTAATTTATTTTTCCTCTGGAGGCAGTGCTATATTCAGGTTTGTGTCCATTCGACGGTACATATTACAAAATTACAATTACAAACTACAGTTCCAAAACCTCTTTATATACCACATTTCGAATGTATCCACCGGGACCCTGACCGTTGAAAATCTTTATGTTTGCACTACTTGTGACCCGTGAAATAGCAACATATAGCTGACCATGGGAATAGACCGGAGACGACAAATATACCCCAACGTTGTTAAATGTTTGACCTTGACTCTTGTTGATTGTGATCGCAAATGCCACTCGAATAGGAAATTGACGACGATGCAAAACAAATGGCCAATCAGTCCCGGAGGGGGACATGATGATGCGGGGTATGAACACACGTTTGTCGACATGGTTCCCTGTGATGATCTCTGCTTCAATGACACGCTGAACCAATCTTTTGACAATCAACCTCGTACCATTGCACAATCCTATTAATTGATTGAGATTGTGCAACAACGCAACAAAAGGATTGGCACGCCCATTTTGAGTTGCAGATCATGATTTGCGATACCGCTGAATCGCAAAGTGTTTAGAAATTCCACCGGATACAATGAATCCATTGAAACTCCTGCAGCAACACTTTTACCTTCTTTTGTTGGAGTCAAAGAATTTGCGCTCAGGTACGTGTGCGATTCTTTAGATAGTGATTCTAAAATTGCATTGTTGACTTCATCAACGTTAGTATTTTTGGGGGCTAGAATGTTGCGTTGCATAAGATATGTGGCATCTCCAGAGTGGCACTGGTGATCTAGATAGATGGTTCGACTTAATCCTCTTAAGCTGCAATCTTCTGCTGGCAGCCTCATATGGGATGGAATCTTGATCCAATCTGGATCGACACCTTCTTCTCCTGCAATGGCGGGAAGACTATCGTCTCCAACATTCAACACCCATTTGGCACACTCTTGTTGCTTTTCAGAATTGATTGCCATGACTCTCATGTTGATATGAAGATGAAGAATTATAACATGCTGCCAAAGATGTGATCGAGGCAAGGAAGCACTGACAATGTCTTCTCGTCCTCCCTTGGAAACCACAGGCAAGAGCTGTCGAAAATCCCCACCAAGGACCACGGTTTTCCCACCAAAGATTTTATCGGTTGCCTGTGCGTCATCCAATTGCATCAAATCATGCAGGGTGCGATCAACAGCTTCAAAAGTTCGGCGATGCATCATTGGTGCCTCATCCCAAATGATCATATCAGCTTTACTCACCAACTCGGCCACTTTCATTTGTTGTGTGATGTTGCAAGTTGATTCATCGTGCAGATCAATCGGAATCTTGAATCTTGAATGGGCTGTTTTACCACTCGGAAGCAACAAAGATGCGATTCCTGATGAGGCAACTGCAAGCACGATTTTGCCTTGCCCTCGTAGATGGGACAGAAGTGTTGTCCAAACAAATGTTTTGCCGGTTCCACCACTGCCATACACAAAGAATAGTTTGCCTTCTTTGTTTGTCACGGCATTCAAAATAGTTTCATATGCGTTGCGTTGATCATCATTGAACCTATCTTCTGCATTGTCCGCATCTGTGGTCAATGAATGCCGATCATAAGCCGTTTCTTCTTGGACCAATCGGTTTCCTCCATGAATAGAAGGGATGTAATTAGACTTGGGAAGCGTTGGAAAATCTTCCAGGCGGTGTCCATTGCACATGAGAACCTGATCGATCTCATACAATGCACGATCCTTTAACGCATCCTCAGGAAGGGTAACAGTTGGATCAGCACGCTCGCAACGTGTCATTGCTTCAATGTCATCGCTCAAAGACTCCCAATGTGCATCCCATAATTGTCTGGGATTCGTGACCTCACAAAACATCAACATGGAGGCAAACATGTCTCGCAACTGTCGTCCTGAGGCCCAAACACCGGCTTCTTCCAAGGCTTGATCCCATTCATTGTTGTCTGCAAGCAAACCCATCGCAATGCATGCATTTTTGAATGTGTCGTGCACTCTGCCATCCAATGTCCGCAAATGTTCATAGGATGTGGCACTTTTGACGCAGTTCAATAACATTCGCAAATAGTAACGTTCACCCGATGTCGGGTGTGCATAATACATGCGACCAATGGCAAAGCCTCTCTTGCGAAGTGTCCATCACTTCAACTTCCGATTCCACACCCATAGCAGAGGGAATTGATCGAACGTAAGGCTTCGTGCAACTTCTGATTCTTGGTTTGTTTTGAACCATTTTGTGAGCATCGTTCTGGAAATGGATGACCGTGTTGCCACTTCCTGCACATTATCGTCATCGCCAAACAACACCATTTGCTGATTGGGCAAATGGTATTGCAAACGTTCAACAGTAGGAAACTGCTCATGCACATCAAACTTGAAGATGCGCCACGTTGCTTCCGATGCAAATACATACCGACAGTCGAGATATTTTTTAATTTCATCATTATCGACCACATTTCCTTCGGTGGCATTGCCGCTCTGGCGCGAGATCTCAGCAGTCGCATGATCATGTCCTTTATATACGTACTTGAATAGGTAGTTGACTGCACGAATATTGTTGCAAACCTCAACGTTGATGTGCGCATCGTATTTGATCGATAAATAGACATTGTGCGGTACCACCCAACGATTGTCCAATTCAATGCCATGAACCACAACTGTGTGCCCCGTATCTATACGCCGATAAATAGGGTATCCGTTTACATCCGTCACTGTCTCGGATTGGAACTTGCGTGGATATTGTTTTTTGCACTTGCCTTCTTCCATGCATGGGGTGTTTGGAAAGGCAGCTCCACATGGACCATGCATCATGCATCTAGCAACCGTCTCGTGGGCCAACTTGTTCGTTTTTGAATTCGGAAGTTCAGCACTGATCATGCGATCTACGTCCTCGACCGTGTGTGGCTTGTAGTCTTCGGTAAAAAAGATAAGAGTGTGTGCATGCGGCAACCCACGCTTTTGAAACTCAACAACATAGATTCCCGCAATCGTGCGTCCCAGAATATGCTTCTTGTGAATGTCATTGATCAACTCCTTCAACTTGATTTTGAACACTCGGGTTACCAAATCGGGTCGATCCTGAGGTTGTTGTCCGAGTGGCAATGCTCACTTGATTTCAAGCCATTGGGGATTGCATGTGAATGTAATAAACGCATCCGGGCAGCTAGCTCATCTGCAAATTGCCATGGCATCTTGATAATTCTGAACCATGTGACGTGGACCTACTGTGAAAGAAGATGGTAGAATGATCCTCTGTCCAATGGCAGCAGCGTTATTGTCACCTACAACGATGGCGTCTTGAAGGCCTTGATAAAGATCCGCACGAAGTTTTTTTTTATTCAGGCGCAGGTGCTTCAAGCGATTTTGTTCGATAGCCGCATAAGCATCCATAATGTATTGATGCCGCAATCAAGCACCTCGAAGCAACGCAATGGCATCAGTGCCTCGGTGTTGAAGTCGATAACCATAAAATTTCGCCATTGTCACATTGCAGTGTTTTCTTCAAAGCTCAGATTCTCCCTCATGGTCTTCATCCAAATCTACATTAGCAACAACACCATTGAAGGGAATATTCGGATGCCATCCATCATCACTGTAAGGAAACAGCAACGGATAATGTATTCTTGTAACATATTCTGACAACATATTAAAGATGTAATGTTACCACCCAAAAAGTGAAGGCAACTTATATTTCATAAGTGAAAACACCATAACTTCACATCATAAGTTTAACAAAGGATAAACCCCTGGCCTTTAAATAAACCCACTGGCTTTGGCTTTGAACACCATCTGTTTTTGACATAAAAAAAGGAAGCACTGCTATCCAAGATAGATAAAGAATAATAAAAATCATACCACCAATTGCATCCTGAGATACATCTGTGCCTAAGCCATGCTCGTGTAAAATAATACTGGCAGCAACCTCCTGACAATCAGCTTCTTGGTGAGGGTGTCCATCCTTGTTTGTGCCTGTTGGCGACAATAGCACCGCAGCTACCATATGATCCACGTCCCCAGTCCTGGCCGCCCCGCGCTGCCTTCGTTGCTGTTCCATTGCAACAGCAGCAACAGCAGGAATGACCCACAGAGGCCACAGCAACAGAGAGGCAGAAACGACAGAACGGTCATGCACTACAATTCATCAACACAAACGACGACCCCTCTTGTGTCCACTAACCTGCATGCCTTGTTCCCAAGAGAACTCCGTTGACGGTCAGAAAACCACCCCACACTTGGTTCACCAAACGCACCCACACCTATTAAACCAACAACAAAAATTAAATCCAAACCAAAACAAACCAACAAACACGCAGCACCAGACTACCGTATGCAGACTTCTCTCTCTCTTCCTCTCTTCAGTCTGTCTTCGTCTCTGTCTATGTGTTGTGTCTGCGCTACCACTGCTACTGCCACAAAAAACAAACCCACCAAAAAAAAGAAAAAAGAAGGGGTGATGAATTGTAAGAGGCTGCACAAACAACTGGTGGCCTTACAACTTTCTCTTTGTGCACGCACGCTCAACTCTCTCTCTTCCTCTCTTCAGTCTATCTTCGTCTCTATCTGTGGTTGTTCGAGCATTAGTTCGCCATGTGACAAGAAATGATCATAGACCAAAGAGAGTTATGATGGATCCCATAGTCTCTCTCATGGGTACCACTTCCAAGCCACAAGCATCTAGTAGATGATTGTAAAACATGGGACTACCGACGGACATAGGTATGTCAAATTTAAATCATGTTTATACAAATCTACTTATATAATAGCCTTGGTTTTGTCCGGTGAGGGTCGTCCTTTCCATCCATCCGTCCCGTCATCCATCCCGTCATCCACGTTCTTCATCCCTGGATGGAGGAGAAGGACAACGACGACGAATGGCGTCCGCAACAATTTTATCCAAATGTGATCAGCGGAGCTTGCTCGCAAGCCTGTTGGTGATGAGGAGCTTGGGCAGTTGCGAGCGATGACGGCCACCGGTGCTCGCCTTTCCTTGGCGCTTAACCCATCGTCGCTAAGGTTATCGCTTGCCTCCAAAGAGACAAATAGTTGGGGCTACTATGTCCACATTCAGAACGTGTGGTTTTGCCTTGTTGCGCTACCCGCTCTTGCGCCTCTTCTTTTTGCTACACGAGTAGTCTGCTAGCCCTGACTTGTGGCGTCGGAGTTGAAGGTGGCTTTTGCATTTCCTATCGATTGTTCAGCAACATCTCCCATCCTTCTTCTTCTACTGGTGCACCAAGGTTAGATCGCGCGACCGCCTTGCAAGCTGACGAAGAAGCGAACCACGGCCACTACCCGCCACTATCTAATGTTTGCGCTCGCATACTGCATCGCTCCAGCTAGCACCACGCTGCTAAAAACGCCTTGGCCAACGAACTTTGCTGTGGGATTCTGTTGTTGGTGAGAATTAGAGCAACAAGAAGAAAATCTTCAAAGCATTTTCCACTTTCTCTTCTTCTTTTTCTTCTTCTTCTCTCGGTGCTACGTTTTCCTCACCAGCAAGGATGCAAGGAGAAACGAGTTCCACTGGGCGCAAGTAAGGCGGCTTCCTTTTTGTCTTTTCTCCTTAGTTGATGTTGATGGAATAACAACCAGAATAGTTTGTTTGTTGTTGTCCAGGCATAATTTCAAAGCGATACTGCTGCTGCAACATCATAATAACATGTTGTCATCAATTATTCATGCTCTATTTTGACTTATTGGTTTTTTTTTTTTTCCTCTTGAGAAATTGGTTTTCAGAACTAGATATAATTAGTGGGAACCAACTATGGTGGCATAGTGGCATTTTGGACGGCATAGATGTATCCAAATTTTGTGAAGAAAGTGATGATTTCCAGCTCAGGGTTGGGTTTCATGAAGGTCTTCCTTGCGAATGTGACATACAAAACAATGTGATAGTTGCCTGCCTATCAAGAGAAATCTGTTTTACGAAAGTTGTGCAAACATGGCCATGTCAAATACCATCTGTGATTACATTTTCTCAACACCCATCTCTCTCAATTTTCCTCACAATTTCTTATTAAATCCTTGTTGCTGGTGTCTGAGTTTCTTTTAACCACCATCTCTGATAGCATGATTTTTTCCTAAACACCCATCCCTCAAAAAATTTCTCACATATTTCACTTCCATTTTCATAGCTAACTTCTCAACACTATCTCTAATAATTTTCTTCACATATTTTTTTGCTTATTTTTTCATAGCTTGCTGAGTTGCTGCTTCTCAACATCCGTCCCTGACAAATAGGATGAACAAAACATATTGCACCAAAGTGAATTTGATTGATTCATTGATTGATCATCTGCACTATACAATGAACTAAATGGGTTTTGGTTTTTCAGGTTTTGATTTTTAGGGAGATGGACATCATGCTGATTTGTACAGAGATCGACCTGAAAATCTAAGTAAGAAATTCCATACAATCCCCAAACAGAAGCCAATTTTTTCATTCCACAATTGCATATACTTTGCCACCTAGATTGACACTACTAGGTATACTCCAGAATGAGTGCAAGAGAGATGATGTTTCATGTGTTTAGATTGCTGCAAAAGATAATTGCATAATGCTGAATGTCATTGCAAGCATTAGCCTCTAGAGAAATTTTTTTGGCACCAACACTGTAGCAATTCAATAATATTATCCCATCAGATGCCTTTGAAGAGACGATTATGCAAGCAAATTGTCAGGTACTTTTTGCATGTAGTATTAGTTTTTTTTAGTTGTTATTTGTAAGTAGAACTTAGTTCAGTGTCAACAGGGTTTTAATTTTTGGCGTGTTTGGTGATTTATCATCTTTGGAATCACTTCTTTTTGTGTTATGATATTATTTAGCATGCAAGAGAAATAAGAGATGCAATTAGTTTGATGTCAAAGTTTTTGTTTTTCATTAAGTGTTTTGAACTTGGATTCCTAGAGTTTGAGGTCAGAGTTTGTGTTTTTTCTAATTTTTTATTTTGAGCTTGGATTCTTGCAATTTGATGTCAGAGTTTGTGCCTTTTATAATTGTGTTTTGAACTTGGATTCCTACAATTGCAAGTGAGTTCATTTTGTAAAACCAAAGATAGTGTTGATGGCTGATCACGACACAATCCATACTACAATGTTTTCTTTTCCTGATCAAATCTGTGAAGCATTTTTCTCATCACATGAAGAATTAGTAAGTTCATCAGAAATCAGGAACAAGATTTTTTTTTAATAAAAGTTCTTGATGATGGAAAAGAAGAACAAGCACAAACCCAAAACCCCAAACTGATAAATTAGTTTGTGAGTTTTCTTCAACCACGTACCAGCCAAATTTTACCTCTACAGGAAGAAACTGAGGTCAAAGCAACAATTAGAGTACATATAGATATTTGAACTTCAAAACAATACCACAAAAGGTTTTATTTATTTATTTATATATATCATTATTATTTATTTTAACAAATTTTTTGATGTCAAAACTTTGGGTGATTTCCCCCCCCCCCAAAAAAGTAGTCAAATTTATACTGGGGGAAAAAAATATTCCAGTAATTATGTGGCATCCAGTAGTTGAATTTGATCCACATGGGTGGTCAGCGAACACTTTTTGTTATCCAGGGACTTCACAGTGCCCGAAGGTCACGGGTACCCACTAGTTCTTCATAAGATCTTCATAAGAACCTCCAAATCTTCTGAACTTATAGATACCCAGTTCCATGAAACGGCATCCAATTGCACCCACTTTACCCGGGTGGATCAATGGATGCACTCAAATTGAGGTATAAACAGGGGGCTATTAGAGGGTCAAACTAGGGCCCAAAGACGGTGCGACTTTACCGAAAATACCGTTCAGCACCGCAAGCATGGGGAGAGTTTGGGGAGATTCGCGAGGTTTAGGGTTTGCACCCCGCTCAGCAACGCTGCTCGAGTGAGGATTTGCTCTTGCAGCCCACGACGCCTTTCACGATCATCGTTAAGGACAGAAGGAGTTGTGGGAGTGTTCGGATAGTGTGTATTCTGTTCCTTTTTTTGGTGGTTTTTTTTTCAATCGGAGGAGAGTTTTTGTTTTCAACTGACGGTAGTACGCAGTTGCTGAAGCTTGCAGCAGCAAACAGGAGGAGGCTTTGACCATGTGCACAGGTATGAAGCTCTTGTGTTGTTAGGTTTTATCCGTGACATTCTAGGAGGTTTTGTTTGTTCCAGCTCACGTGTGTTTTTTTCTTAAAGAGAGGAGGTTTCTTTTCTTTTCTTTTTGTTTGGCTGCGGTCTTGGGTCTGTGTGTGTGTGTGTGTGGGAGGGTAGTTTGTGGTTGCGAGGTTTGGGAGTGAGAATAACCTGGAAGTGGATTCCTTTTGTGCCCAGGGCACAGCAGCAGCAGGAGCAGCAGCAACAGAAAGAGAAGAAGAACAACAGCAACAAAAATCTGAAGTGGATTTTGTCTCGGGAAATTTGCAACTGGAATCCAGTTTCAACCACGCTCTGCGCAGCTGCTGTTGCTGCTAACTTTCTGGTTTGATGCAGTTTACCGTTGGCAGGTAGGATTTGGATTTTCTCTTCTTCTTACGATAACTTCTTCTTCTTTCTGCCCTGAATTTTTTCTTGTCTGTCTTCTTTGAGCTTGGAAGTGAACAGCAATCAGGTCATGACAGAATCTTTCTTGGTATTCCATGTAGGTGGTTTCACTGTTAGGGTTTGGAGAGCTTTCACTGGAGACATTTTGTGGGAAAAATTCCTGGACATTTGGTGGGAAAAAGAATTTCCCATGATGAGTTTCATGACATCACTCAGCTGCTGCCCACCGGCTTGATTTGCATGCTGCTGGACTATGGTAATCCTCCACACACAAAGTCCAAAGCATACTATTGTGAGCAAAAGGAAGTGGAAAACCTTCAGTGAACAGGAAGAGACACATTCAGTCATTCCAGTGTGGCAATGGCACGTGCATGGTGGTCTGGCAGTCTGAGTCCAGCTATGGTGCTTTGCACATCGTCAATGGTATCCTATCTGCCAATTGGGAGATCTCCAATGTCTTTACACACCATGTCTACTCTGGTAAGCATCCTTGGGCGAAGGCAAGGAGATACATACCTACCTACCATTGCCATGTCTGCAAAAAAATGCCATTCTTTTTGTTTCTTTGGACCCCTCTGTTTACCAGAATTTATGTGTTCATTCATGTCGTGTGCTGTTTGCCCCTTTATGTGTTTCAGGGAATGCAAGTTTTGCCAACATTGCACTGGAGAAGCATCTCCTTGAGGAGATATGGAGACTGCCCCGGCAGCATGAGAGCAAGGGCTGTTGCTGGTGAGACCAGCATATATTTTTGACATTCTTTACCATGCACAGCTTGGTTTGCAGAGTTGGGAATGCTCATCACACATTGGTGGATCTGAGTTCTGTTGCCCCATGTGTCTTTTGCAGTAGACTCAGATTTTCCTGAAAAGAGGGATCTAGAGCAGCAAATGGAACAACTTTCATCACGATCAACACATGAACAAGCAGACTCACCAATGGGTACAGCATTGACAAGTGTACTGCCTGGTTTCAAGTTCTTACATGCTACTGCTGTTGTGCATCCTGATGCTGTTCTTGGAGAGGTAAATCACTGCTGCACTCTTGATTGATATATCCTTTTTTGGCCTGTCCAAAGTCAGATATTGTTACCAGATTTCTGTTTTTTTCTGATGGAAGGTTTCAAAGGCTAGAATGAAAGCAAAGCTCATCTAGCAGTGCACCTCATGGGGGAATGCAATTGTCATAAGGCCTTATGATCATGAAGTAGACATTGTTTTTGTCAAATCCCTGCTAGTTTGATGATGTTGTTTTTGTGATGTTGTATTTGTATAGGGGGTGGTCATAAGTGCATTCTGTACAGTGGGTCCTGGTGTCACACTAGGAAATGGCTGCAAGTTACATGCAGGCAGCCATATTTGTGGAAACACTACCCTTGGGGATCACTGCGAGGTGCTGAAGTGAGCATTCTTGGAAATTGGCATCTCTGATCTGTTTTATGGTGACCTTGACTGCTGGCATTTTTTGTATTGCTTGTTGTATTTGCTTTCATTTATTTCTTGCAGTTGTCTTCCATACTGGCTGACCAGAGAAGAATGAGTTGGCTTACATGTGGTCTGGTTAATACTGTTAGACAGTGGTGCAGTGGTTGGCTCAGATATCCCGGGTTGCACTGTTATTGGCCATAGAAATACTATTGGCTATAATGCTGTTGTTGGTGTCAAGTGCCAGGATATGAAGTATAAGGTTGTGATTCTCCTTCTGACCCTGTGCCCTAAATGTAACTTTGGATCCAATGCTGTGACAGTTGACAGTTTTTGACCTTGCATTTTTATTTGTATCTGTTGGCCGGGTTGAATGCCCAAGCATAGTATTCCATGTGAAATCGGCCTGCTAATTTAAATTGAGTGCTGCTTTGTAATTGGACATTGATTCTGCAGGAGGGTGATGAGTGTTCACTTTACATTGGGAACAACAATGACATTCGAGAGTATGTCAGCATTCACCGATCTTCCAAACCAAATGATGATACCGTAAGTAGCACATTGAAGTAAAATATGGATATCTTTTTAGGGGCTTGTGTTGTGGAAGTGGCCCAATAATCAGCTATATGTGGTCTTTTTCCTCTTGGATGTATGGTATGGGATGATGTGGCATAACTTTTCAACAAACATGGGGCTGGAGATTTGTGGGTGCAGGTGATTGGTGATGATAATTTGATCATGGGGTCATGCCACATTGCTCATGATTGCAGGCTTGGGAATCACAACATCCTAGCTAATGGCACCTTATTGGGAGGTCATGTCATGGTGAAGGTTTGTCATATTGAGACCCCAGATTGTGGGTTGCTTTTGTGACAGGATGACAGAACCTGCTCTGTGACTACAACATTCTATTTTGTTGGGACACTGAAGGACATTAGTCACATTGAGTTAGTTGTAATGTGTTTGATTAGGACCAGAGAGCAGTAGCTGACAAATGTATGTGTGCATTGGGTATTTGTAGCTAATACAAGGTTCATTGGCTTCTGCTGAACCAGGACTACGTACATACTGGTGGGGCCGTGGCAGTTCATCAGTTTTGTCACATCGATTCATACTCCTTTCTTGCTGGTGGCTCCATGGTGCGCCCTAGTTGCTGCATTTCTCATGATACTTGCGTGATCCTGCCTCTCCTTCTCCTACAGCTCACAATTTGCAAAATAGTCGAGGGGGAGAGTGAATAGTGCAGAAAGTAAAGAGTAGTCACTATTTTCCAACTTGTGAACTGCACTGTGTTGATTTGGACCCGGGCATTTTTATTGTTTGCATTCAACTAGGATGGAATCCTTGTAATATTATCATATTTTGCATGTAGTAGGTTGACAGGGATGTGCCTATGTACATGATGGTGTCTGGAGATCGTGCTGAGTTACGAGGGTTGAATCTAGAGGGCCTGCGGCGGTGTGGTTTCTCTGATCTGGAGGTAAGGAAGTCCTTACTTCAATAACCTTACTATGTCAATTCAGGGGCATGCAAAACATATGCTTCACGATTTCCAGAGAATTGTATAAATGCTGGCAAAATGAGGGAGGATGCTTGCTAATTCAATTGGAATGCAGGTTAAGAGCATACGACGGACATACCAGAAGCTTTTCATGAACAGTGACACTGAGGCAGGAGGTCTCGAAGACAGACTTGCTACTCTGGTATGTCTTTTGACATTTCAAAAAGCAATTCTGTAGCAGTCCTGGAATATGTAGGATCACAATCACAGAACAAGAGCCATAACAGTATCTTCTCAATGCCCATCATTACTAAGTCATAAGAATTTCCTCAATAAGTTTTTGTTGCTGTATATCTGTCTGTATAAAAGATGGGATGTAATAATAATTGATGTCTCTTTTTTGCAGGAGTTGAATGAAGAACTAGCAAATGTGCCAGCTGTGGTGTCAATGCTAAAGTCTGTGCGTAACTGCTTTGGCGAGAAACGTAGAGGAATTTGCAAGTTCAGGCATTGGAGCTCTGTCTGATATGGTCCAACACTGGACTCTTGAGTACTATGAGCAATGATTGTACTCTTAGCAACACCCATGTGTCTGCTCTGCTTTATTTTAGGATTTGAGTTAGGAAGGATTACATTGTCTATAATATTCAATTATGTAAGTCAATGCACAGGGTCATTTTTCCTCAAAAGGTGATGCTACAGTGTGTCTGATTTTTATGTTTTTGGGTAGGCATCATCTTTGAGCATTTGGATAAGTTTGAAGGCGGTCTGCAGACAGACCAAACATGGAGAACATCTCTTTGTCTCTAGGGATGAAAAATTTGATAGAATCTATTGTGCAACAAGCTTGCTCCTCACCAAATGCTTTTCAAATGAAGAGATCTCTTGATTTTCATGAGAGTTATTTCATGGAACTCTAGCAAGGTGTGACAAGATGCTGAGAAATTGAATGGTAATGAGTGAGAAATCAAAAGGCAAGATGTACGATATTTGTACTGTAGCCTTCATGGTGGTCAGGAAACAGTTTTCTGTTGGGTTCCAGTTATGTAGCTAACAGTGGCACAGTTGCTTAATTTTCTACCTGCCCACTGGGTTGTTGATGGGTGGGATTTTCTTGCAGGTTGTTACAAGGTAGGTAGTTAAAACCGGTGTTTGCCAGATATATATAAAAATCCAGTTATGCATCTGGATACATTGGATATGGCTGAATCCATATCCGGAATTTTTAAGTTCTGGATATCCAGTGGCATACACCACTGTCATATGTATCTTACATACACATTCTATGTGTAACCGTATCTGGTTGAATGACCTTTAATAGTTAACTATATCCGGCCCATTAGGGTTATGAATATGGTGGATATGCATTTAGGGTTTAGTTTAAGGTTAGGGTTTAGGCCTAGAATGCTAGAAGTTGGAACCCATTGCATTGTCCTTTTGCTGATTTTCCTTTACACTTTTGCACACTTGATGATGATGCCAAAGCTTGGAGTAAAATTAGCTTTTAAATTTTAAGCTTGCATTCATTCAAGCTTTTTGTATGTTGACTTTGTAAGTCAATTGTTTTTGGCTATGAAAACTTGGTGGCCAGTTGGTTTTGTTACTGTGAGAATTCAGCGGCCGGTCGCTTATTTTCTACTCAGAGCTTCATGGCTAGTCACTTCTTTGCTCTAAGAGCTTTGTGGCTGATTGCATTTTTTCTGCTCTAAGGGCTTCATGGCCGGTCACTTGTTTTCTGGGTTTTTTTTGGTCTGTCACTTTGTGAGCGACTCTCATGAGGTTATGACTGCACTCATTGTCATGTTACCTTTAATTGTTGTTGTGGAGATTTCTCTGCAACTTCATCGATCTTTTTTCTAGTGGCTTTAGCGGATGTTCTGCATCCAAGTAGTCGCCAGTGGTGTGCTTAAAGGATATGTTCAGGGTGCAGGAGGCCCCAACCACTACCCTATATATAGGCCTCTATGTCTTTTAGGCATAGATGCTTGCATATACAGGGACATGCTAAAATGAAATAAAAGCTCTTTCCTTCAGAAGCTTGTTGCAGCTTGAATGAGGATACTGTTGACTTTTTTGATTAGCAATGTCTCTTGAGTGCTAGCCAACATCACGTCTGAGTCTTCCCATTGCTTCCGGAAAGGCAACAGAAACTCAGGACGCAGATTGTGTATAATGGTTTGCGCAAGTTTTTGGGAAGATTATTATATGCTTATCTACACCCACTGTTGGGAGCTGATGAACTCAGTGGGTAGTCATGGCAGCTCGTCACTGCCGTTCGTGATGAAGGTGATGGTCTGTCACTTTGTGAGCGACTCTCATGAGGTTATGACTGCACTCATTGTCATGTTACCTTTAATTGTTGTTGTGGAGATTTCTCTGCAACTTCATCGATCTCTCTTTTTTTGGTCTTGGATGTTTTGGGAGGTGTGAAAGTTTTGTTATTGCTTGATGACTTCTTGATGAGCTACAAAACTCATAAGTCTGTTTTGCTCCTTTGCGTTTTGTTTTTCCTGGTTTCTTTTGCTACTTAGGACTTGCTTGCTGTTTGGTGTTCACTACATTGACTTGTTGACAAATTATGATTGAACATCTGCTTTGCTCCTTTGGGTTTTGTTCCAGGTTTGTTTTGCCAATTGGCACTTGCTTATTGATTGGCTCTTGTTGCATCAACTTCTTTAGCTGCTCAACAATCTCCTATAGCACTGTAGGTGCTAGCAGAGGTAAACTTCAACCTCCATTGGATTATATTTTTTTGTCTTTGGATTTAAGGTTTCTGTTTTAGTTAATGAATTGCTTGTGGTTTTGTGATTAAGTTGCAATGGTTGAAGAAGAGCAGTGTTATGTTGAGAGTGTTGGTGCAATTGATGAAAATATTCCATCAACTTCTCCTATTCATATGTTGTCTTTCGGTTCATATGCCATCTTCATCTATCTCAAATGTTGAAAGTGTGCATTTGCAAGCTTCCAACATGTCAGATGATGATGTTTCATAGCTTGCTACTATAGAAACACAAATTGTGGTTTGGAAATCTCACAACTGCTTTACCAATATGCTGGGGATTTTTAACTGTCAATGGTGGCTTGCCTATGGATTTGGTGAAATTGCAAGTGTTGCACTGCAAAATGTGTAGATCCGAGTAGGCATCTAATGATGTTTTGGCTCAAAGATTTACACTTTGGTAAGGTTTAATTAAGTTCAACAAAGCAAATGGTATTACTCCTATGACTATTCATATGCAAATTGCACATTTGAGTTATTTGCTCAAAAGAAACAACTCAATGAAAAGGGGGTAGAACCTATTGCTCATGTTTGGCAATTTAGGAAGAAAAGAACAAGTTCATTTGGCTATGCAATTATTGCATTTCTTGCTACCACAAACCGTAACAAAAAACTGATGAACAACAAAAACATTTTTTGGAGGATTTAGTGTTGTATATTTGCAAGGGTTACATGCCCTTGTCCACTTGCAAGAATGCTTGACAAGCTTCGGAAGTTAGTGTTACATTAATGCCTTTGTGTTTTATTTCTTTTTCGATCTTTTCTTGTGGAAGAAGTGTTGCTAGCCATTGCCAAGAAGACGAAGGACCATCATGTTTTGCTGAATCTTGCATTTGCAACAATAGTTTTTACTAATTTTGACTTATGGATGTCTTGTGGCAATGTGAATATTTTGCTTTGATGATTAATTTCCTAAATGTCACCTAGGTGCCCATGCATGTTACTATCGAGTTGTTTCAAGTGAATGAAACAATTTGATAGTCTATGGCTATACATCTACAAGTGTTGTTGGACAAATTTGGTCTGTTGCATTAGGTTATTACATTTGTAAAGGATGAAGGCATTAATCTATCTGTTATGGCAGCAATTTTGCATTCCCTTATTGACTATGAACCTTAGGGTTTACGAGGGCACATGTTTTGGACATGTGATGTCCAAGGCTTGTCAATGCGTGACAAATGATGACAATATATTTATTGGGCTAAGAAATGTCAATGTGAAAAAAGCTCAAAATGGGTTATAAAAAACCATTATATGGACCAAAATGTCTAGGAAAAGGAGGCAAAAATGGGAGTGGGCTTGTTTTAAAAGTGGGATGCGACATCAATAAGGTCATCATGTTAGAAAATACCCTTGAATTTAAAAATGCCATCATTCTTTGTTATGGCAAGTAGAAATTTGTTGTTTTAAAATAAAGAATACTTAGAGCCCAAGTTTGGGCTATTGCGGAGGTAATCACCTCTCTGTTGAATCTTGTTATATCATTTTGTATGATGAGTCAAAGTAAGGGCCATTGGTTGTTGTCAAATGTTTTGACAATATCCATTACCCTTACTATGGAAATGCAAATTGCATTGTTGCAGCTTTCTAGTGGGCTTGAAATGTTTGACCTGTTTGAGGTTAAGATCCTCCTTTTGCATAATAATATGCAGGTGGAGGTGATAAAGGTAATCAAACCTTTTTTGGAATTTTTGAGATCTTTTGATGCAAGGTAGGTTCACAACATGATGTCTATCATGTCGGATTCATGTTTCAAGGCTTTACACATTGTGGAAAACTTGGTGGGACGTAGGAATGCAATCCAATTGGCATTTGAGTATGATGTCAAAGTTGTTTTTCCTTTTTTGATGGTGTTCTTTGATCAATTAAACCCTACCACCACTACATCTATTGCTACAATTGATGTTACAAGATCAAAACTTGAAGAAAACATGTTTGATGTGGGGGTTTATATTGAAGAATCTTCTTGAGCATTAGTCACTAGAAAATTATCTTTGTTGAATAGGCTTTCTGTTATTTCATCTACATGTGCAAATCCACTAACTTGGTGACGAATGCATGAGGACTAGTCTTGAAATATGGCTTTCCTTGTAAAACAAAATTTGGAAGTTTTGGGTTCTAAGATAGAATTGAATGAGATTTTAGTCTTGCTAGAGTGTTGACAATTTTAAAGCGCAGTCAATTGCAAGTGGAGAACATGGACCCGATTATTATTGTGGTGAAGAATTGGCTTAATGACCCACATGCCAATTACAAACCACATTCAAACTTCAAGTAATATTTGAAAATAGAAAAGTTTTTGGAAAAATAGAATTACAATCCAATTGAAGAACCTAGCTACAATTGAAGAATTGGAGGTTGATGTGTTTAATTTCATTGGGTTGGGGTGGGTTTGTGTTTTGTGTGGGCAGGGTAGGGAACTTGAACTGCAATTGGGTAGAGTTTTTCATAGAATGGGGGTTCAGTTTCCTCAAAAATTATTTTGAATTTGTTCATGTTGTTTTTGTTCTACAAAGTTAAGCTATCAATGTAAGTTTTTTATTAAAAAATATACTTTGAAATTTGATATGCATATCTTTTGTGTATATCCACCATGTTTTGAAAATTGAAATTGGCATATACATAATTGACAAAAGGTTTTTTTCTAAAAAAAATGTGTAATTGGCTATTGTAGTAAATTTGATTTTAAAAAATTACATATCCTTTTTTGTCCCAAAAAAATTAAAAAATTGATTGATACTAGTGTGAACCCAGTGCATAATGCACCCCGTCAATCCCCCCCACCTGGTCCTTCGCATTTCCCACTCCGGTTCTAAACGGTGACGAACTCTTTTGGGAATAGAAATTTCATGCAGTCAAGGGAAAGCCCAAGGGTGCACTCAAGGTGCCTTGCTTTTATTCCTTTTAAATTTTGGGAGGAGGGGCCGGGAAGGGGGGGGGCGGTGGGGGGAAGGTTTCTTTTCATTTTTCTTTGGTTCCCAATGTGTTCCCCAACATAATATTACAATGTGTTCTTTCTCACTTCCACCTATTAAGACCCCTAGAACCCCACCCCCACCCCTTCCCTCCCTCCACGAAGAAAATAAGAATCATGACCAGATGCTCCACAGGGAACGGCAGTGACTGGAAGAATTTTCCAGGCATTGCCCAATTTTTGTCCACACAGACAGACTGACAGACTTACTGAATTAATATATAAGATTCACAAGATAGGTGTAAAAGTTGATAACTGAACAACACTGGTTAAAACCAGCCCTTTACCCATGTATATAAACTATAAACCATCTACGTATGAAGTAATCACTTATTTTTCTACCTGTCTACTTCTTTCAGATGGGTTAATCCAAGGTGAAATTGAATATTAATTTTGTTTGAGGTTCATCCAGACATGAGTTGTAATGGGCATCCAGTGGATGATGTGCTGGTGGGTGCAACTTCACTGTGACCTCAAACTGCCAGGAATCTGGCTCTAATTCATCCTCATCATCATCATCACTATTTTGCGCAAAGCCGGTGCTTTGAGTGTTGTGTGGAATTCAGACACCTCCCTTTCCATCGCTCAATGTTGGCTGACTTTTGAGTCTCTTTTCAGAGATGGGTTCATTTTGTAGTTTCCTGGTCGGTCCCCTCCCTCACCCCTCCCTCAATGTTGGTGGTGAACTTTCGGATTTTCTTCACAAGGATGGTCTTATTGTGTTTATTTGCCAAGGATAGGTTCATTTTGCAGTTTCCTAGAATGTAAAACCCACCGTCCCCCTGTTGTTTGACCCCACCACAAAAATGCTTCCCCCCTTTTGCAAGTCTTGCCTCAAGGGATCTCACTCTCTAAGTCTTCACTAGTTCGTGAAAACGTCTTTTCTCACAATCTCTATTTCAAACCCAACTTCTTGAGAAATTTAAAAATAAAATAGAATTCCTAAGTGTTTTTTTTCTTGAAACAAAGGCTTTTCTTAGAATCTCCCCCCCCCCCCCCCCCCCACCCCCAAAACCCAAACATCCTCTCTTGCACGTGATGTCAGAAGGCACGACTTGGACACATACAAGATTTTAGGGCTTAATATAGGATAAAATACACACCTCACATAGAATGAAATCTTGTCAAAGGCACGACCATAGCTTATCCACAGTGTTTTCTTTCTCAAAACAGGCGGTATACATGTCTCTATTGCACTGGCCAAAACAAATTTTCACAAGAGCATTGTCAACTAGATCACAGAAAAGGAGGTGGAAGGTGATTACAAGGTGAAGGGTTATATGTAGGGTAGAGCCCTAGGTTGAGGGCATTACCAAAAATAAGCATGCACAAGGAGGTGATAGCCTAGTGCAGGCCCAATTTTGGTAATGCCCTCAACCATGGGCTTACCTGACCTAAAAACCTGCTAGAAATTCAGTGGAAAAATCAAGGCGAAACAGGTGGAGGGGGGCATTACGAAAAATGAAATGGCCTCCCTGCTCCTGGATGAAAAAATAAGCTTTATAAGAAATGGCCTCCCTGCTCCTGGATGAAAAAATAAGCTTTATAAGAAATGGCCTCCCTGCTCCTGGATGAAAAAATAAGCTTTATAAGAAATGGCCTCCCTGCTCCTGGATGAAAAAATAAGCTTCATAAGAAATGGCCTCCCTGCTCCTGGATGAAAAAATAAGCTTCATAATAAGGTTACCTCAAGATACGCTGCAAAATTTCTGGCAGGTCATTACGAATGAATGGCACGGATGGGCCTGAAGTCAATACTTACTAACGAATGATAAATGAATAAGTAAAGCCTACGCAATCATTAATGAACTAGGTAACCTGCAAGAGCACACAGGTTACGTTGAATAGCGTCAAGTCACGAACGCTGAGACTATTCACATTAACCAGCACACTTGAGCTGGTTACCAAACATAACCTACAGTGTCCAGGTTTGAGAGTGACCTCTGTCTGTAACTATCTTGTTTGTGGATGAAAAGTCAGTCTTCTGACCCAGCTTGTAGATGGATGAAAAAACATGTAACTCTACTCTCTTCTCTCAATGGACGAAAACTTGTTAACCTTTTGTCTGTCTGGATGAAGTAAAGAAGAGGGAGGGGTTATGCATAGTGAGTAACAACAGGAGGGCCAGGTACGTGAGTGTTGTCAAACTAGGTGGAGGAAAAGTGGATTGCTAGGAAAGTGGATAGATAGATGGAAGGATAGATTAACCTGAAATTTAATGGTTAAAATCCAGTGATAAACAGAATTGTAAACTTTAAGCCAAAATTATTAGAGTTTTTTCATATAAAAAATTTGGAATTTTTTCCAAAAACTTAGCAAAATTAGTCAAATTTTACATTAGAAAAAAAATATTTTCCAAAATTTCCCAATTATTTTATAAGAAAAAAATTGTCCCAAAAACCCACTAATAAATAGGTCAATGATGCAAAAGATTCAGCAAAAGTCTGTGCATGCCAGAATTTGTTGAGGTCACTGAGTAACAAATGTTGAAACAATGTCACGGGCACAAATTGGGACCTTCTATCAGCCCCAAATAGAAGGTTTACTACTGAACACACCCTTGACTTTTAAGGTTTATCAGTGTTTAGGCCCAAAGATAAACTAGACTTGGATGACTGCACATTGCCGCAATGGTAGATTTTGAACTTGCAATATGATATCATAAAACATTGTTGATGACTTGTAGTGTTCTTTCGATGAAGCTATTCTCACTTTGAAAATGGGAAGAATTTTACCACATAAAGTGGCTGGTCACAATTGGTCTAGGTCCTCCATTGGATTCAACCAAAGCAATTGAAAAACATGACCTTAATTCATGATATTCATTATTGACAAAAGTAGATGGCAAATTCGTGACAAAGTTGTTTTCTAGATTGCTCCTATCCTTTCAACATTATATTGTGTTCTGTCATTCTCCCTTGGATGCATTTGTTGTAAATTGTTTGTGATTTCAAATTGATGATCCACACGAGCCTTTGTACATGGCACTCCTCTTATGACCTAAACAAATTATGTAGGTTGCAACTGCAAACGAATATGTTACTTATATGAAATTTGTATTTGTTTTGATTTCTCAAGTAGTTCCTTAAAGGTCTTCTTCAAAATTTTGAAAGAATTTTCCACAACATATCTACCTTGCTTATGTTTTCTTTTATAAATAAGTTCTAAAAGATAATGTTGAGCCTCCTCCTTGAAGGGGTGACTATCCACAATATTAAAAAATGATGCCCCTTATCACCTAAAATGCATGGAGGAAAGAAATTGTTTGCTATGCCCTTGTTAGTATTTAACAAGCTCTTGTATTGTGCATGTTTATATAAAGATAACATTATCAAGATTTCACATTCATTGATTGACCTAGATAAACCCATTTACGCATCTATGAACATTTTATTACAATCTACAATTGCATGGGCTACGATGTTGTACCCATTCATCTTGAAATTATAATAATAATATATAAAGGCCATGCAAAGGCCCATGTGGGCTTTGCAATAGCAATGTGGGTTCCATCAATGGCTCCCTAACACAAGGCAATCCACTCCACCTTTTAAATTTACATTTTAATTTTCAACTCATCTTTCATCATCATATTTAGTCCTAATGAAACAAGAAAACTAGGTGGTTGATGTGCGTTTAACCCAATGACTAAGATTTGAACTTAAAAACTTACTAACTATTGACAAACAATGGACATGCAAAAAGAGGTTGCAAAAATTGCAATGGGTAGATATGGATCGATCTTTTGTGTGGAGTTTGCAAATTGACCATCAAAGTCCAAAAGATGAATGTTGGCTTTTGTATAAGGACAAGTTGAAGTAGCTCAATGAAAATGGCAACACACCCAATTGTGCCAAACATTTGTGGGTCATCCATAACAACAAAACAAAACTAGTAAGCAAAATGGCAATAGAACCATGTGATGTAATAAAAATTGTCACAAACCACTTGCAAAAACCTACCAAGAAATAACAACATCAAAATAATCAATACAAAAAACGACAGATCAAACTTGCATTGCAATCAAACAAGGTTTGAAACAAGAAAGAAAGAATTAAAAAGAAACACAATGCATCAAGTAAAAGATAAAAAATGAAAAATAATATAAATAAACAAACCAATAGTGAAACAAGTGAAAAAAAGTGACTAAACAAAAATAAAAAAACACATAGCTAGACCAATGGCAAAAGAAAATGCATAAACCTACAATGCAAGTTCAATGCCAATTGCACAATAAACCCAACACAAATGTAGTGTGAACTCAATGAAATCCTACACTAAACACAAACAAATCAATTACAAGCACAAAGCATAAAGACAAAGCAAAGCACAAAAAGATGAACCACAAAGAAATATTTACAAGCACAAACCATAAAGAAAACAACTACAACCCATGCTTGACCCATAACATGTTTGCCAACAAAACATTGACGTGGTAGTGGTGACATTGCCTTAAACCTTTGATTGTTGGGAATTAGATATCAAACTTAGCATCTTAGGTTCTCTAGTGTCTCTAAGCACAAAGCACAAAACACAACAACTACTAACGCAAAGAAAAACAAAAGAACTAGAAGAGGGACTTAAGAAACATGAGGCAACAACATGTACCTTTGTCTTCATGTGTCAAGACATAACACCATTGCACAAAGGCAAGGGTAAGTCAACAATAGCTCACCTTTTTGCCCTATGGTGTGAGTTTTGACATAATTTTAAATTATCGCTAGACTTTGTTAACCTTAATATTCACATTAAACTTGCTTGACCCTAATATTAGGACCCCTAACACTTACTATGCAAACACTAGGTGTGAATGAAATATAAAAGGCTAAGAATGAGGTGGTAAGTGAATTTGAGCCCCGCATTTTGGGAACGTCCCACACCCATTACCTACCATAAAACATAAGATGAATGTTATCATAAAGCCTAAACATAGGTAGATAATGACATGGTAGGAGTAAGAGGGATCTTATTCCCACTATCCAAGCCTGGGAGGAACCTTATGATACCTACAAGTAGGCATGATGTGGATCCCCCATTCAATACAGACAATATGTTGAAATATGGTTAAAATAGAAAGGAAATGAAAGAGGGTGGAGACCCACTCCTTTTCATTTGCATTCTATTTAAACCATATTAAATAATGTTGGAATGCCGCTAGTGGATATGTCAAGTTCACGGAAGCCCACCTTAAGAGAGAAGCCATCTAGCTATATGTAGCTACTAGATTAGTAGCCAAAATAGGTCTGTCTGTATTGCCCATTACACCCAAATAGACGGCCCGGGCCCACCTAGGAGTCCACCTAGTTGGGTGAGATGTTGTCCATCAAGTGCTAACAGGTTCTACCAGGGTCGGAAGCGTAACCGGTGGTGTTTCCCATTGTCAATTCTCATCACAAAAATGTGTTTCCCACAGTTAATTTAGAAGTGGAACGAGCAGAAGATGGTTGCCACAAGGCAAAGCCAAAATAGGTCTGTCTGTATTGACCAGCTGGTTCAATGAAACAGGCCCAGTCCACTTAAGAGGAGCCTATGAACCACATCCGTCAACTGGTACAAAGTTCTACCAGTGTCTGTTCTGGAGAGTAACTAGTGTTTTCTGCCATTGATTCACATCACTAGAGTGGTCTCCACCGTTGATTCAAAGCACAAAAGTGTGTGTGTTCTCCCCACCAATTACAAGTGGAACCGGCAGAACCAAAACTGGAACAGTTGCAGCAACTACTAACTACCTGTCCCACTTAGGGTTAACCCTAAAATGGGTACCTGAACAGGATACCGAAGCCCAGTTACCTGTGGGTCAAGTTTCCATGGGCCTTTGAAAATCAGCCCAAAAACAAAAAGAGCATAGATATGCTAGGAAAATTAAAATAATTAAAATAATGCATAAATCAACCCACCCAGCCTGATCTTCGCCTTAGCCACCGGCCCTCCAATTTCCCGGACAGATCCCCCCCCCACCCCCCCTTGAACCCTCAAAATTCATCCACGTGCCGCAGTTGACGGCGGGGATGCTGCTAGAGTGGCCCACTACCACCGTACGTTCTGACAAGTGGCAGTTACGATTTAAGCTCTACAAAGAAAATTTATTTACTGCATTCTTATTGGATGGTAAGAATGAAGAAGCCTAAACCCTGGGTTTGTATGAGTGGGCGTTTCCGAAGGAAAGGGGGGTGGCCGAATAATACTCAACTATTATTCTTGTTTTGGGCCTTGTTTTTTATACATTGCAGGCCTTCCTGAAAGCTTCTGAAAATTGCAATCTAACTTTTTTAGTGGATAGTGGACGGTGGAGGGAACAGGAAACAATTGGTCAATTGAGAACGATACCATAACTTGGTGAAGAGATTAAAGGTGGACATAACCAACTCGGTGAGATAAAAGTCCGACATTACTTGGTGATGAGACCAAATGTCGGAGAAACCTGGTTTCTTGGAAATTTAAACTAAAGAGGAGTGGGGGGGTCATGGAATCAAGGTCCACAATTGTCAACACACAAACATTTTGGAGAAATTTCGAGGTCTGTAGCCAAAAACAATTAGCCGCCGCATTTGCTATCGTGCTACATGCTCCACAATGGTACATATGTGGGTGCAGTCTCTCTTATTTTTTGGGTCCTAAAAATCATCAAAAGGTGACACAATTTTCTCAGAAAATTCGGTTTAAAAACTTTTTTTTGCACAAAAGCGACAAAAAATCAGTTTTTTTGGGAACGGTCTCCCCACATTTCTGGCTACCACCGGTTGCAGTTAAGATTTCCTTGAAATAATGTTGCCAGTTAAGGCGAAACTTCGCTAGGGATGCTCATCACCCTGGCTCCATCAGGCAGAATCATGGCCGTCCATGGTGGCCATTCCTTGGTTATTATGCCAGGGAAGGTGGTGCTGAAAGGGCATTATGCCGTGGAACCTGATGCTCTGCCTGCCCTTCCCCGTGCGTAATGCGCTGGGAGGACCTCAGGTTCAACCCTCACTTCCCAAGGCATAATGCCCTGACAGTAGTAACGCCTCTAGCTCGGCCCTCATCTTCAAGGCAGCGATCTTTTTTTTACTGGCGAAATTTTTCCAAAAAGCGAAATTAAAAATTAAAAATATGAAATAGGATTGTTTTTGAAGGTTTTCATTCATAGAAGTGAAAAGAAAAAAGAAAAAAGAAATGGTCAGATTCGTATTATATTTTGAGTAGCCAAAAAGAATGAAGGATGATAAATGGTTTGTTTTATTTCTGTTTCATATCCAGATTTGGCTGAATCTTTCAGGCATCATGATCGCCCCCTATTCTACAGCTTTCATGTAACAATGATAGCCACTTTGGCTACGAACAAAAATTCCTTTTCAGAAAAACACAGTTTCCAAGGCATAATGCCCAGACAGCAGCAAGATTCTCATCTTTGTACTTATGCATACCTCAGGAGGACGGACGTCAAATTTCAGGGATTTTACAAAAGCGTAAGAGCATCTGCAACCGGTGCGCAGTATGTAACTCTCGATAGTAAAATTAAATGTCTAAGTTTAGCTGTTTTTATTTTGGCAACCCCATCAATCAAACTGAAACTAACTGGAACTGCATATACATGGGAGACTACTAATAGCAAACCACCTGACCAAAAAATTCAGTGAAGAAACCGAGGTGGAAGAGGAGGGGGCATTATGAAAAACGAAATGCCCTCCCTGATCCTGGATGAAAAAATATGCTTTACAAAGTTGCCTCCAGACACACTTGTGGCAGGTCATTCCAAATAGTGATCCATTCCTAGTGTAATTACTCAGTCCAATTCTTGGTGTGATTACATTAAGGCCCACTTTAAACGAGGAGTCGAGGCCAATAATGTTCAACTCAAATCAAGCATTCCTATTGATGCAAAAGTTGAAATCAGCCCCAAGAGCTTTACACTAGGAGCAAGGCTGAAAAAATCTTTTCAATCTGCCCTAAGTTACTAATAAATGCTGCTGAACTTTATGGCTTTGTATTGGCCCCAAGGCTAGAAAAGGATACCACCAGATTTGGGAAACCAATTTGCAATGCTTGGGGTCAATGTTCCAGCATTTATTAATATCCAGGCATCAATAGTATTTTGGTGGTATTTTGGGGCCAACCAACAAGCCAAATATGCTCAAAGTTGGCCCCAAGTTTTTTCAACTTCAATTCCTATATTGCTAGAAAAGTGGCAATCAGTCACAAGAGAGTTTAGCCAAATCTGGCTACTAGACAAATAGAGAAGTCAAAATTTTAAGAATTCTATAACGCAATCAGTGTGGGGCAGGCATTTGTTTTTTTAATAATAGTCAGGTCTGGTTTACACCAAAAACAATTCTTAGAACCACTGGTTATTTAAGATTTTCAATTGTTAAGAATCACCTAGATCTTGGTTTTGATTCAAACATGTATAATCACATTCCCTACAAACCCTTACAAGACTGTGAATATAGGAATTTTTTTTGTAGAAATAACTTTTTTATGATAGAATAAACGTGTCAAGTGTTAAAAAAATTACATGGGCTATTCTAAGCTCTATTATGCAAATTGAACTCGAAGAAAGTTGTTATTTCAGCTTGTTTAAATGTGACAATTTACATTCAATTTGAATTTCTTCTGTATTTTGTCAACTAGATTTTATTTATTATGATTTTCTGTTTTCTTAGCAAGCTTGCATATTTTTTGTTTGTTTACTATAAAAAGTCTTTCTTTTTTTCTTTTCAATGGGATTCATTGTTGTTGATTTGCATAACTTGAACACAAAGCAACATTAACATTGCTGAAGGGAATTACAATTTACAAAACATTAATACTTGTCCTAGATTTCTCTCATTATAGTCACATTATTAAGGAAGCTTTGCAAACATTTTGTGCTGTTAATGAATGTGCTAGTGGTTCAAAATAATGGTGTTTTCTACCAAAGATGGTTACCAAAAAATGTGTGACACAAACAAGAATGTTACTAAAATGGGTGTGATTATAAAGGGAATTTATTTTATCACCCATAATTAAAAATTCTTTGGGTTCTTCGACAAATACCAATGTGAGTATATTTGGGGATTATTTGATTGAACCTTGGTTTTTTGAGATTTTTTTAATAGAATCTTTGGGGTGTCTCACCACAACTTCCCAAGGGGCAGGCTGACAAAATTTTGTCACAAAACTAACAATGTTTCTCAAATATTAACTGTTATTAAGTTGGTTGTTTCAGAAAAATACAGACCTTATATGTTATCAGGTGTTGGGTATGATTATAAAAGTGACTCAATTGCTGCACAAATATTAGTTTATGAAGTTTTTTTTGGGTTGATTACGATTATCATTATGTGAAATAAATATGTGTCAAGTGCAAAAGCAAGGCCAAGTCTGTGAATTTTAAAGATATCCCAATATGATTTGGGTCCTGGGTCTTTACCAAGTTCACCTCTGACTTATATATATATATATATATATACCCATTCAAATACCCAATGGATTTTAATCTCCAGACCTCATACGCACCCCAGACTGGACACAACCACTAGAGCCTATTAACTAAATTTGGCGATTTCAAAAGAAGAAAAGTTAAAAATCTGCCCAAATCCTCCAAAAATCTTGGCATTTTTTTTTTGTAATCCTTGAAATGTGCTGATTTTTCTGGAAATGTTCCAAAAAGTTCCATTGACCATGTTTCTTAGAACTTTTTATTTTTTAGCAAAATGGCAAATTTTTGCAACCAAAAAATAAAATAAAAAACAAAAAACACTGAAACTACCTTTAATAGAAGCTGAAATCACTAAAATAATTTATTATCTTTAGATTTACGTACCATGCAGGCTAAAGAGACTACCAATCAAAGAAAAAATCCCCATGATCTTTAGTTTATTTTATGGGGGAGAGTTCGCGGCACCCCTTGGGAGGGGGGGCGTGGGCCACAATCTTCCTTGTAAGTTCTCCGACGCGGGATCTTTGTGAAATTTGTTCCCTCTTTGATCTCCCTCTTCCTATATATACACACGCTCTCTTCCCCCTCAAACACAAGACTTGCTTTTGCTTACCTTCTTCCTCTAGCACAAGAGTTCTTTTCCATTACATTTCTCCTCAAAGCTCTCATAGAAGTTGGTCTTGGAATTAGTGTTTCAATTTTCTGTTGGAAGCTTGTGCAATCGGTATAATTATTGTATCCAAGCATTTTTGCTTTTGGTTGTTGCACGAGACAAGGGTTGAACAAGAAAGTGCACGTAAGAAGACAAATCGTAGCTACTTTGGTTGGATTTAAGAAACAAGCTTGCCCTTGCAGCCAGCAGCAGGGTTTTAACGGGAATTTTTTTAAATGGAGGTGCCGACGGTGCAAGAGGTATCTAAGAGGTTTTTTTTTTTTTGTGGTTGGGTTCTTAAATTTGCTGTCGAGTTTCAAGTGTTTTGGGTGCCAGAAGCGAAGAAGAAGAAGAAGAAGAGTCGTGGATTTGTAGAGTTTTAGGTATTTTCATGGGTGTCAGATGCAGCGAAGAAGACTAGTCATGGGTTTGTCGAGTTTTGCGTGTTTTGGTATGAGAAGAGAAGAAGAAGAGTCATGGGATATTCAGGTCCTTTGGTATGTAGTGTTTTTCGTATGTAGCGTTTGAGGCCGCAGCTGGTGTTTAGATCGAGATTATTGCTACAATTCTTTTAGATTCTTGTTCTCTGCATTATTGACCTGCATCTCGTGCAGCAGCTCTAGCTCTAAAGGATGACAATCTCTCATGTGTTCTGCTTTCACGGCTTGCAGTTCTTTAACGGCGATTACGAGCCTAATTGGTTGAGGGATAGCATGCCACTGGAGCGGCCACGGCGGTTTGCACAACCTTATCATACTCGTCCATTGGCAGGCTATTCTCAAGATGTCATACGGCCGCTGCTGCGACCACAAGAGGTTCCCGTTACAGTCATCAATCATCCCAATACCGTCGGCTCCCGCTCGCCTGTTTCCACCATCCCAGCGGTATGAACCTCTTGAGAAATACCAAAATTCCCCAATTCCCCAAGTCTTCCCTTACTTTCAGTTTCCACTCTTGTTTGGAAACAAAAGAAGTTGGCTCCACAGGGTTAATTTGGAGTCGCTCAGCTTACATTCTTCACCGGATTTCATTTTGTGCAGACTCTAGAGCTGAGAGTACCGTTGTGCTGCGAGAAATGCATCAACAAAGTGAAGAAAGCACTTCACGAAGTGGAAGGAGTAGAAGACGTGGTGTGCGACCAACCGGAGCAAAAGGTGACAATCACTGGGAATGTGAACCCTGAGACAGCACTGAGGAGAGTGAAGAGCGTGAAGAAGAATTCGATCTATTGGTACATGGAAACGTCAGTAGACTCCGCAACACCCGCAACTTCTATTGTACATAACAAAACACACCGGAACGGTTACGCACCTAACTACATTGCACCTTCTTCTTATTATACCCATAATTATTATGCCCATCCTCTTCGTCGTAGCAACTCCAGTCTTCAATCTCCTTATTATTCCCGCTACTCATCAGCTTATCCCCTCCGCAGCTACTCACCTTTTCAATCTAGTCCTTACATTGACAACAGTTACGACGCTTATGATCCTTATAACCCAATGTCCAGTAGTCGGCCCTACTACATGAGCGATCCATACTTCTAGCCAGCACCAGCACCCGCAGCCCTGGATGATCGTGAAACTCCTGGTCCTCCATCTCTATCTGGATAGTTCTACAACATTTCTCAGATTACAATGGATGTTGTAACACATGAAATTTGTATACCATTTTAGCTAGTGGTGGTGGGTGCTACTATTAATATGATATGTGAAAGAGAAAAAGTTTGTAAAGCATCAACACTTCATATGTAGACCAAAAATCATAACTCATATCCATTGATGACGAGGGACATAGGCTAATGCACCTTGCAATTGAAAATTTAACCCAAATCACTGCCTGAGGTAGATATAAAGTGTGCCAAAATCTTCCAAAGGGGATCAAAAATAAAAAGGTTAGGAAGAGGTGAATGATTTTTTTTAATCTAGTTACTGAAATTGTCATTTATGAAAGAAAGGATCTTAAGGCAGGATAGATACTCTAGAATGAAATTCAATCCAATATGAATGAATCTCTGCCTGAGAGTAAACCATATTTTTTTATTAGACCACAGAAAGACAGAATCTTAAGCTATAACTCTATAATAAAAATTAAATCCAACATCTGTACCTGTGTTAGGAGGCCAATTAAATAAAGAGCTGAAGAGCATGCCTGTTGTCAGTGAACAAACTCATCTGTCTTTTTAGGACACTATGTCTTTTATGAAAATTGAAGGTCAATATTTTGAAATGTTCTGAAATATTGTGGTAGGGTTTATGAATCTTTCCATCTTTGAACCTGTTGTCCCAAGTGTGAACTCACTTTTCCTTCCAAAATTGTTTTTTGTAATTTAATGTAATTTCTAATGAAAAAAACTACTCAAATTTCACCTTCCAAATTATGTTCTTTAAGTCCTACCCACAAAGGGCTTTCCAAGAATACCAAGTGCTCGAATTTCCCTATAATTTAGTTTTGATTTAATTAAATTTTCAGTGCAATATTTGTTCAATATTCTTAATTTCTCCAATAAAGCTTGAAACGTTATGAAACCAACTTGGTGCATTCTCATTCATTGAGGGCTTTCCAACAATATCAAGAGCATGACAAGGGGTGCCATGGTTTCGAAAATCTCAATGTGACAAACAAAACAAACAAAACAAACCAACTAACCTTTCTTCCTAAATAGATGTCACAACATAAAGCAAAACCAATGTTGTGCAATAATTGGAATGTGAACAAACTTATAAAATAAGATAAATGCGAATGATTTACACTTATATAACACATTTTATTAAATTGATTTTGCATAATCTTTTGTATGATCATTCTTACACAATTCCTGCAATAACTAGCTCATTTTCAAGCATATCATCAAGCCTATTTACAAGCAGCGAACCTACCTAATCCAATCTTGACTAAGCTATTAGAGCAAACATGTTAAAAGTAAATGGAACAAAAACACTGTTATACTTGCAACACAACAATATTGTAAGAAGAATCCAATTTTAGAATAATGGATGCTAATTGTTGGAAAAGAGGAGGTGCATGGAATGAGCTAAAATCATCACAAATTGCTCATTATATTATAGAAGATAGACCGGCCCAGCATCAATCAGCTGCCTATGATTGAAGACTTATTTATATCTTCATTGTATGTGCTTCATTTTGAGTGATTTCAAATGTTATGGGAGTGCTACCTCACAATCTAGAAATCATCTAAATTCATCTTCCAAGTGCAAAGGAAGAGGAGTAATGAAAAAATAACAAGAAGAAAAATAAGCTTTCCAACTTACAAAACATGGTTTTTTTTATTTTTTTCCCTCTTTGGACCCCTCTTACTTTCAAACCTCATAACTGTTGCTGGATTCCACCATCCAACCAACGTGTTGAGTAACTGGGAAATGCAATTTGATCATGTATATTCCATACTCAGTGAACAGTCATCTTGTAATTTAGATTTGTCTGCAGATGCAGGAGAGATTTGCAGGAGTGGTGACTGGTATCTAGATGCACAGTAATTTGTCACTTTTGCAAGTGTACTCCAGAGAAGATGGAATGTTTCAGAAGTGCAAACCTGAAACAGTATTGGGAATATTAATCTCATTAGTTCTCAAATTGACGTGAATTGAAACTGCTGATCCCTAGCCCAGGAGAGCATGCATGATACTAGGATGCTTTGCCAGGAATCATGTGTGAAGCACTGATGCTGGAGTTTGATCTGGTGTGTAGTCAAAACTCTGGTGCACACCCTTAAAAGAGCTTGGATTCAATTCACTCATCCACACCAGTGTTGTGACGGGTACTAGACTGGACCAACTGGTATATAGATTGATAATACTCATACTTTTGGTATCAAAGAACCAAAGCAGTTTGGTATGGCAATACCAACCTCGTACCAGTGCCTGCCTGGTAAGGACCAGTGTTGGCTGGTTATTGAGTTTTGACTCGGTTATCAAGCCATTTACTAATAACCTACCAGTCAGATCTTTGATTTTTTGAAAATTGGTTAAATTGATAACCACCTGGTATTGAATTTTCAAAATCTAATAACCTACCTTAATTACTCAATTAACATTCAGTGAGGCTATCAATGTTGAAATGCTAATACTAAAATTTTCAAAACAGAAAAGATAACGTTTTTATCTTTTAAATAAAAACCCCTGTAACTGGAGTATTAACTGGCAGGTCAACTGAAGGTTATTAACCCATTATTTGATATCCTACACTTATGCATAACCAACAGCTATTGCCAAAAAAATTCTGATAACCTACATGACACCCAACTTTTTTGATATTGGTATTCATATCCTGTGCAGTCTATGATCCCCCAAAAAAATTCAATAAAAAACCTACTCAAACGGTTATTAGAAAAAGAAATAACCAGCCAACACTGGTAAGGGCATGAGGTAATAATACTAGCCTCATACCAGTACCTGCCTGACAGGAACCTGGGGTAATACCAGCTGCATACCAAGGCCGGGCTGTACCAGTCTCAATACCAGGTATATACCAAACTTAGACAAGCCAAAAATCAACCTTCAATCCTAACACCAGGACCATGCCAGTGTCAAAGATTTTTTTTTAAATCCAATACAAGCATCTGGTATGCAGTTTTTTCAAGAAGATCCAAATACGGGTACCAGAATCCGTATGTTCAAAAATTGATACCCACCCACTACCCAACACGGATCCATGTACCACTATGTTTACATGCTCTCCTCCTTGGCTGCTGATGCCACAACAAAGTTCTGGAAGTAAGTGTACACTCTTTAAAACATGTGATGGACGCATGTAGCAAACCTTGTAGCAAATGGGCAGGGCTCCTTTTACAGTTTTGTTGTTAAAGAACATGTTGGTTGATCCTGAATAGGTGAGTGCGTGTTTCTTAGTAGAGTGATGAGTGGCACACTTGCAAGAAAGAAGTGATCAAATTACTGTCTATGCAGAAAACCTGAATCTGTAATGTTATAGAACCATGTAGCATAAACCTCTCATCTTGCATTAGAACCTGCAAAGCTTTAGATCCAAGAATCATAAAAACACTTTCATATGGAGAGCCTGTTGACCCATTTTATTAAATTGATGGTGGTTTGCTCTACTTCAAAAATGGTTTTAATTTTCAAACTCAATTTTCACCACGATACTTTATGGGTGGAATAATGATAACCAGAACAATATGGTGCAAAGATATGTGCAAGCCAAAAAACGAAGCACAAGAAAAAGTTTCCAAGCTGCATCAGCCGGGAATTGAACCCGGGTCTGTACCGTGGCAGGGTACTATTCTACCACTAGACCACTGATGCCATATATGTGAAAATGCGTGTGATGTTCTAATATTTATTGTAAAAACTACTGTAAGTGTGCTTGACAATGCTCAAAATTTATCTTTGTTTCCCTGAAACTCAGATTACTTTCAAAAATTAAACATTTCATACCAGCGTTGGGCAGCTACTAGACGTTGCACTAAAGCCTGCAAGTTATCAAGGTGGTTCTCCAGGCGCATAACTGCAGTTCTAAAACAATCAATGAACCAGTTCAGATATGTAACCATAGTTCTCCAAACTATTTTTGGAAAATGTCAGATATCCACTGATTTATTCATGAAGTCTGCAGTTTGTTGTGGTTTTGAAATAACTGGAACCCATTGGTTCCCCGATTTATTCTATTTTATTTATCATTAGTATCTCCAAAAACCTAGATCAAACACCCACCCAAGTTTGGATATTCCAGGACAAAAAATAGTTTGATCCTTTTGATTTCATTTTTTTAAATCAAAGTATTGAACCTTTCCAATTTTTATTGTTTTTGAACTCCACTTATGATCTTATTTAATCTTATTAACCATTCCAACAAAATTGCTATGCTTAGTGTGTGACTCATTTGAATCAATGTTCTTTTTTAGTCAAATGAATCAAAAATCAAAAAGCATGATTCAAATTTCTACTAGGAAATAACTCATTACTTTGTATTACATTCAAAGATGATATTTTAGTGAATACAAATCTAAAAGTGGCAGAGATTAATATTTATTCTTCTGAAAATTAAGATGAATTTCTCTTTCTTTTTTGACAAGGCACATAACCTTCAGGAAAAACTTCAAACATCACAACAAACCATGAGCTGCTTAGTTGTATTGACACTACAAGAGCATATCCTAGTTTCTAGTGGCATCACCATTGACATAGTATATTACAAGCCAGACGGTAACTAAAGCCTAATCCCTGGGCTTCTTGATCAATCTTTTCACTATTTTTAATTTTTTTTACTGTTGAAAATTCAACAAAATTTGTCCCAAAAAAATCACTGATGTACATATTCCACAAGTCAACAACACTTGTGAAGGCCAAAGAACAGAAACAAAAAGGAAGAAAGTAGTTTAGATTTTATGTCCATTGAAGTGCATTCTAGGAAACAAAGACAACCCAATTGGGAGCATGAGGAAGAATGGCCTTCTTCATCACATTGTTTTCCTAATAAAAGTCACCATGAATGACAAATTTGAAACAATTTTGAGGAAGAGGAAAACAAAAGTGTGTTGATGTCACAATTACAAATTTGTCTCTGCAGATGAAAACAACTTTGTACACAGGGATCAAATTTTGGAAATTTTACAAACTTAAAAACACCTGAAACAAAATGTTTAAAGTTGACTATAATCAAGATTATTACTTGATGGCTCTTATGACAAGAATGCACTCCATCAGCCTAATTTGTTTAACAAGGTGATTTGCACTATAATTCTGGAGTTCTTGGGAAATAGTTCATTCAAAGTTGGATTGTTGAACTTACATTTTGGTGCCTCTTCCACATTTCAGTTTCGTTGTTTGATACCTTGACATGTTTGTACACACTGTCTTCAAATGCACCTTACACCTATGATTTCACAGATGATAACCAAAGTCCATTGGACTCAACCCTAGATAGGCAATTGCTCTCAATATGTTAAAAGAATCAAACCATTGATTGTGGGTATGATCTATAGTCCCATTACTCAACATAGATTGCATAATCTAAAGGATCCCCAAAGAATTAATGAGAGCTAGGCATCTGTGAGCTAGATATCTGTCAACAACATCTCAATTGATGAACATGCGAAACCATCTTTCAGTAACACAATGTATTCATCAAGAAAGCCACATATCTTGAGTGAATTTTAACAAACCGTTCGTGCATGCACTACCCAGGTCTTACAAGGAGCCAATAATCGCCATCCACCATCCATACCCAGCTTCAAGCTAGCCTCAAGCAGATCATGATTCAGCTTTCCAAAAACGGTGCCTGACCCTTATGAATGAATGATCATCCCACATCCTTTTAGGTTACACTGGTTCACAATTTGTTTTATTGGGGAACTCCTTCATTTCTATTAGTCATCTCTATTAGGATTCGAGGAATGAATCTTTGTTGCAACCTAAGGGTGTCATATTGATGGAAGTCTATACTATATTCATATCTAGCCCAAGATTCAACTACACATACCATATTTATACCTTACTAGTGCCCATTTGTGCACATATTTCATATGAAACTGGTATGTAAAATTGGGAAGATCCTTCATACCAGGACCAATTGGGCATTAGAAAATGTATATACTAGTCCAACACTGGTCCAAACCAGTGTTGGGCCGGTTATTGTTTTTTTAAATAACCTCTAGGTTTTTTTTTTAAGTTATTTTTTTCAAATCACACAGGTTATCAATATCAATATCAAAAAAATTAGTTGTTGGGTAAGTCATCAAATAACTGGTTGATCACTGCTTGTTATCTTACTGGTTATTAGCCAGTTATCAGGTTTTATAAATTAAAAATTAAAGATTTAACTTTTTTGTATTAACTTGAAATCATAAGCAAAATCAAAAGAAAACAAACAATTCCATGCAAAACCCATCCATATATACCATTGGCCAAAAACAATTCACATTATTCAAAAGGCATGATATAATTATAGTCGACTATACAAAACAGTTTTGTACATGAATATCAACTTTGCTTTCAAAAACAAAATCTGGAAGCAAAATTGTGCAAACCTTATATGCAAGATAAATCGAACATTCTTCAATACTTCAGAATATTTATAATATCCTCACGCCCACCTCACACTTGTAGAGTATGTCCAAAACAGTAAAAGGTCCAACAAATCTAGAAAGTCTCAATGTGAATGAAAATCACTTCTTGTTGGAACTTATTTCATGTCCACCATGTAAGAAATTTGTGAAAACTCTCCTTTCTCTTTTTCTTTCTAAGAGTTCTCCTTGGGCACGTTTAGACTCTCTCCTTTGAAATATCACATGCATCCTTCTTAAAAGCTTCTTAAAAGAAGAAAACCCCACAATGTTAACACTGAGACTGAGAATAAATTTTCGCTCTAGTTTTTTCTCCCTAAACAATTGAAGATAAAAACCTTGTTTCCTTCTGAAATAGTAAGGATTGCAGAGGCGATAACCAAGAAACGACTTAATCCAAGGTTCAAAAAGTGTACAGTTAGATTCAATGCCACCGACTTGCTTCATCTTACAAGAAATCTGACTTTTAGTAGCAACCATGCATCAACAAAACTAACAATAGTATCTAGAGTCCTTAGAGTTGTCATTGATGGTTAATGGCATTTCATGCAAACAATTTCAAAACATGATGCTCCAATAGGGATATTGAACTTCCCCACAACCTATAAGCAAGAAAGAACAAACATAAGAACATAACAATTAATAAACAAAAGAAAAGAAGAAAATCATAAAGAAAGTTAAAAATTTTAAAATTGCACAAAAAGAACAAAAATAAACTCTTCAATATTGGAGCTAAAATTTCAACCTATTGTCTTTTGGGCATGGGCTTCTTCCAACGCCTCCATGAATAGCTCATGCGGTGCAGGAATCACAAAAATAGATGAAAAGTTTGTGGCAAGCACCTGTTCACTATAAATAACAATGGAAACATTATTAATCAAAGTTGTAGCAAGCTGCCTTGTGTTGTAAACATCAACAAGCTCAAGGTTTACATCAACAACTTAAGGTACAACTTAAGGTATTGTGAATAGAACTTTGGGAAGATTGACAATGCTTGGTGTCATCTGACCCCAATACCATTAGAAACCAACAAAATGAAGGATTTGGCAAATTTCCCAAAAATTCAATGACAACGACCAAAATGCTACCTACTTCCCCCAAATCATCCATGTGCATGCATTCATGTATATTGTGTGTGGCAACAAACCATAAGCACACAGGGGTGCAAACAAGATACAATGAACCAATGGTGTTGCAAAAATAACTTTTTCATACAAATAATTTTTTGAACAATTTCTTTTGCAAATTGTTATAATAAATGCTTATAATTGTCCAAGTACATCACTTTTTTTTGTTTATAAAATTCGAATAAATATGAATTTTTAAAAGTGTATTAAATCCTTGTAAAGTTAATGTTTTGTCTTCAAAAACGATAACGATTCATAATTAGAATTTTTTTGTTTATTTTTTTTTAAATAATAAACTACAACTTTCTTAACATATCATGTACATTATATCCCATTTATATGTGGTAAAGGACTTTTGTAGTCTAAGATTATGGATCAATTTTGAAAAGTTTTTTAAAATTTTTAAGTTTTTAAGAAAATTCATATTTTAAGGTATGATTGAGTTTTTAATGTGGTTAATATTTCTTTAAGTTCTTAATTTTTTCCCCATCAATTTTTGTTTTTTATATAAGTCCTTTTGATGGTCCTTTGCAAAATTGATTTCTTCTGATGCAATAGGTGTCCACTTTCAAAGGTCTTAAATCAAAACTTAAATTTAAAATTTTATCAATTGGATTTTTTGTTTGAATTCCTTAACATTCATATAAATGAAAAAGGACAATTTGCAATGATTGCCATGGTTTTAAATAGTAAAACATAAACATTCTCCAATTTTTATTGTTTTTCCTCGTCGTTTGACACATTTTTTGGCTTGTTTAATTGTGATTACACCCGTAAGAAAAATATCTATTTGTTCAATCATTTTGCTAAAGCCCATTCTAATGACTAAAACCCAACAATCAGGTTATGGTTAGATGTCTAAATGCATTAATCAAATCATAATTAATATATTTCAAATCATTCCTTGGCACATAATAAAAGCCATAACGATTAACTATAAACCTTTCAAAGCACCCTCCCAACATTCTTTGTTGGATGTCTGTAACACCATATACCATAGTCTTTGATGGCCTTAATCTTGTAAGGCTTATTGCATCTACCATCACAACAAAATGAAAAAAAGTACAAAAAATTAGGGTGAAAAAATAAACAAACTTTGCAAAAATAGAAGGGATAAGCTTATAGATGGGGTTCCAGAAAGGCGAAAAAGGACTCCATGACTTTTGTGGGGTTACTTTTTGCAAATAACATTTACTTGAAACAAATTTAAATGAAAAAAAATTGAATAGTCTAATTTAAGATAAATCATGTGACAATGGTGAATTTTCACATTCATACATAATTGTGTATGAATACTTCAATTTATAGCTAGAAATGCAAAAAATCCCAAAATGAGTTTCAATGGACGATTAAACATGTTTTGGCAAGATTAATTCTTGCACATTTGACCTATATCTAAACCTAGAGATTTTGAACCCATTGAATATAATTTTTTTGTCAAATGGTTTTAAAATTGAGTCCTTTGACTTGCAAAACGTTCCTTCAAAAAATTCAAGACTTTGAAATTTTTGTATGATTTGATTTTTCATCCAATGAACATGTATTTTCATAGAAGGGGGTAGGTTTTTGTTGTACAAAATTTTTGAAATCAACTACATCATTTTATGCATTCCTTTTGATTATTTTTTAAAAAATTGTAGTTTAGACATTTGATATAGTTAATTTACAAGACTCAAAATGACATTTACATAATATCCAAATTACTTTTACATAATTTTATTAATTTAACAAGACATCATTTTATCTATTGGCATATAATAATTCACTACAACTATAACAATGTAAAATAATCAAAAACCCAAAGTTGTCTTTTGTAGTCCTTTAAATACAAGTCATTTCTTTTTGGTATCCCAATCCTAAATACACCCAAATAGCCCAAAAAAACATTCACATATCAATTTTTTTTTTAAAAGTGATATTTGAAGAAATATAATAAAGACAATACAATCAACAAACACAAAATACAAAAAACAAATGTGCAATTTAAAAAGAAAAAACTTGTAAATCAAACAAACAAAAAAACACCAAATAATGTAAAAATATATATGCCTACATAAAATCTAAAGGATAGAAGGCAAACTTACAAGTAATCATGGCTACAACAAAAGGATCATTTTTAAACTAATCAAAAATGGAGATACAAGATATGTGAATTAGAAACGACCCACCAATAGTTTTGAACCTTTATTAGACAATATAACTTCTAAACCCTAGTATCTAAATTTTTAAAAAATATTTACCCTAAGAATTAAAGTGAGCTTTTAAATTTTAATTAGGGTTAGAATTTTGTACTTAAGATTAGGTCACAACTTTAGTTGATATTCAACAAATATAGAATTAAAACTATGTTTAGGGTTTAAGGCCTAAAATAGAAACTAAGCTTATTTTTTATATGGGTCCAATGACACATGTACTAGACACTTGTATTAAACCACTTAATTAGCCTCGAACCTCTTAGAATTTCAGGGTTTTTAAGGATTTAAACCAGCCTCCAAATATTCCTCAATAGGTTTATGATTTCAGGGTTAGAATATACACTTTTAACCCTACTCCTTTTGGGCATAAAAACATTTAGCTAAAAAATAATTTAATCATAGAAATTTCAAAATGAATGTGTTCATATATATTTAAATTAGCCTTCAAATTCACTAATTATGCTTAAATATTTTCAATAATTAAAATGACTTTCCACATGTCATTTAAAAATAAAATAAAATTACAACTAGGTTGCCAACAAATATATAAATTAAATCCAACAAATATAAATTCTTGTACTTCTTTAAAGAAATCTCCACAAGTATCTCCATATGCATAAAAGATCTCCTTCGTTGCTTCTTGTCAAAAATCCACATACTCAACATGATTATATTTTGAACAATTTCATTTTAATTTCTGAAATTCCCAATTCAACTTTCAACTTTCATTACTAAATAAACAACTCAAAACCAAATCATACCTCTTCTAATTTCGTCAATTTTTTTCCTTCAAGTTTGCAAGGCTAGTTCATCAAATGGGATTGCATTTCAAGTGAAATAAAAACCCATCCATTCGCCACAACCCAAATATGTATATTTGTTGTACACATAAGTATGCTTACATTGGTTTCTTCTATAAAAAATTGCTTTCTAAACCAAATATTTCATTGTGAATAATCTTGGAAACATAATAAAATTTTAATTTTAAACAATCAAAACAAAAAATTAAAATGAATTTTTGATTTCATGTTCTTTCCTACTTAAGGCACATAAAGATAAAAGAGATAGAAATGTCATTGTTTATTGACCCCAAACTAAACATACATTCACTACTTGCAATTGGACATAATCTAAGGCCATTGTTATTATATGTGTGTGTGTGTGAGAGTGTGTGTATTTGAAAGAAAACTTAGAAGTTTGTATTTTAAAGCTTTTGAGCTTCAACATAAAAATCTACGAGCATTTAAAGATAGGCACAAATTTTGAAAACTAAAATGGGTTTAAGACAAGCAAATTTTACCTTTAATGGAAAGTAACAACAAGATTTTCCTCCAACAACTAATGAACGCATAAGAATCCAAATGGTTGATCTACACAAACAAGTGCACACTTGAATGCTTAAATTATATGATTTCAATGTAAGTAAGTAGGTAGCCAAAAGGAAAGCTACACTACAAGATTCAAAGCTACTCACATTAGTATGCACGATCACAAAAACATGCGAACTAAATTGCAACAACAAGAAAAATAAATCTATGTATATATATTGACATCAACATTGTTAACCTAACCATGGTCATGCAAATCCATTTGCACACATTGATACAATCATCAACTAATTGATTAGTTTGATTGATCAAAACTAAATTTGCAAGTGCCATATAAATTCAAATGAAAGGATCCATGCTTGAAAGTAAAAGAATTTAAATGCATATTTGATATTCACATGAATTGCCAAGCTTGATCTGAGGTTCTGTAATAACAACTAATCATGATCTATAACAATAGTTATTTATGATTTACAATAGCAACTTGTCATGATCAATAGCATCTTGAACTTGTTAGTATTGTTAAATATGAAAATTTGAATTATCCAATGGAATACTTTACTAAAAGATGGAAAGTTAAATTCCACAACTTGAAGTTTATGGCACATTTATGTATAAATTGCCAATTCTATAAATCCAATTCCAAGATTTTTACATTTGCCCCAACTTTAGGAATATGAAAAAGGTTTATGGACGTGGAATAATAAGCCACACACAAAACTAGAACAAAACCAAAAATGTCGCAACCCTAGCTTTGGGCTTATGACCAAGGCAAAGGGGTTGCAAGGTTGCGGGCCAAGAGGAAGCCGAGAGTCACATCACATACACTCGGGAGTGTAAGAAAGTGTGAGGGAGTGACCCCTCGCACTCCCAAGGCAACTCCAAATGGAGTCCTGATGGACTTCCAAAATTTTAAAAGAGCAATTTTAAGGGTCAAAACTCAATGGCTTGTGGCATTCTTTATATCATTGGAAAGCTCTTGGAATTTAGATGTCTAAAATGAGCTTGCAATATTCATTTGGACATTTGAAACACAAGTTATGGCCAAAAGAAGGGTCGGGAGTCAAATTGTCAATTTGACTCCTGACCAGAAAAAGTTGGGAATCAGCCCGATTTACTTAGTTATAGACGATGTGTGACATACAACAAGGGATATAACTTTGTTTCAGACCGCACCTCAATTTGAGGTCTACTCACAAAGTTATGGGGCTCCAAAGTCGCGGGAGTCCTAGTTGGAGCGATTTCGGGACTTTCACTCAGGAGTCTCGGGAAAGAAAAACCATTTGGATGTGGGCCCCGTGGAGAGGTCCAGAGTATACTATAAGGGGGAAGGTGGTGGCTTCCCCCAAGTCCGGGCTGTGGTGAATCTTGTATGTCCGTGTTGCTCGTGGTTCGTCCTAATACCAAAGGTGCTCCAACTATGCATTAACCACCTTGTGTGGGTTGTGTGTAGGCCTGTGTGAGTGAGTGCAGCTTGTCAACTCTTCCTAGCCCCATCTCAAAGCTCCAACACACCCTTCTACCCCTCAAAGTGTTGTGAGCTAGGGAGCGTGCCCTGACTCCTCCCCTTTTCGCTATCTTGTACTTGGACTCACTTTTGAGTCCTTCAAGGAGTTGGGAATGCGTCAAAAAAATCACAAAATGATAATACAAATAAAATATAAAATAATATAAATTAGTACAAGCTAGCTACTATTTCTACCTTCAAATTAATGTGAAAAGCAAAAGTAATGGCAACTAATGATCAAGTCATGAAGACAACAACACATGAACATGTACAAACCTTGAATGAAGCTTCCACCACATCTAATGTTTTTTTTGTACATGTGCCACACCATGGATAGTCATTCGTTTGTTGAAAGCTAAGATGATCAATAGCAAACTCGATGACCCCCTCCTTCATTACAATTCCATAACCAAAAAAATAACAATACTTATTGTACTATATAAATTTTATGAAGTTCTACAAATGCATATATGAAAAAATAAAAATGTACATTACTTGCACAATACCTTCACTAGTCAAGCTTATGTTGCTACTATTGTGTATATATCCTTGATTGCTAAAAACACAAAGAATTATGTGCAACCCACTATTACTAGCTATGTAGGCATACAAGTGTGCACAAAAGAAGATTTTCACTAATGGTTGTCAAACATGTGAAGAATAATAAGTAATGAACATGATGAATATTTGTTTGTTTGCTTCATCAATTCCTTCTTACCATTCAACTTCCTTTCTAGGAACCCACCTCACTTACTTTGTGAAGTAGTTATTATGTTGTATTTTCATAAGAAGAACTCACCAAATTCCCAGCCGATGTGCAACAACCCTAACCTTAATCACTTGGGATTTGCCATCACTCAAACATTCCAAAAAATAAGAGAAAATAACAAAAAAAAATTGCCTCAACAACATTCCAAAAAAACCCTCCTAACTATGTGAAAACACGTTTGAATTCTTTTCATGATCACTAGTGTGAAATGACATATTTTAATGTAAAACATTTTTGTGGTCTACACCCAATGTGATAGTCCATGCCCTTAAAGGGGCGTGGCCCAACAAATTAGTTGTGTATTGTAAAGGGATAATATGGCCAAAGGTTTGAAATAAGAAACATAATAAGAAATATAAACATAAGTTACATAGTACTAACTAATGTAAAACAAATGTATTATGTAATGTCAGTCTAATCTAGAGTCCATATAACTACATAGTTGGGGGTGTTTTTCAAGGTTAAAATTGTTTTATGGCAAATGAATTTCTTTGATTGGCCCAACACAAAAAGTTTTGGAATTTTGGAAACTCCCCCAATATATAAGTATACACTCTAAACATAAAACATGCATCCCAATATTTGCCCAACTATATAGGTTCCAATAAATTAACATTGGGCAAAGCATAGGGGACTAAATGAAATGTAGTTGGGAAAGTTGGGAACAAAAAAAATCCAAAAAACCCAGCCTTTCACCCCCCACTCCTTGAAAGAAAAAAACTGGGTCTATTAGGAGCATGTTGTAATTATTTATTGGTGGAGCAAAAATTTAATCTTGATTGGGTTAATCATTTTGTTTGGACTGTGTTGATGGTAGGGGCATGAATTGTGTGGATGTAGTAAAAAATGTAATGCCCTTTTTTTAAACATTAACAATAATGGAAATTGTAAAACAAGATTTCCTTGTTAGGATGTAGGAATTTTTTTTTTTGTTTTTTTGTTGGATGTTTCAACATTTCATCAATATTTCATCAAAAACTTTGTGAATTCATCAATGTTTCAACCATGTTAGTTGGTACTTGGGTATTGTGTTCAATAAAAAATCCTTAAAATAATTGTTTTTGACTCTTGCCTTCAATGCAATTATTTTGGAAAATTATTTTTTGAAGGAATAACCTTATTCATATAGTTGTCGTGTGTTAAAGCCCCTAAGTAAGTAACTTAGGGGTTAGGTTCAAGAAAGAGTCTTGAGCAGCAATTAACATCTATTGCTACAACTTGAATACTAGTTTTTTATAATCTCAAAATACTAGACAAACACTTCAACATCCAAAGGAAAACAAGAAGTCTTATCCAAAAATGATGCACAAGGAGATAGTGTTTCACAAAGAACAACTTGAGTCAAAGACAAAATCTCAGTCTATTCACCAAAAAAATGTTCTTACACACATTGGATTCCTTCTATAAATCTTTTTTAGAAAATGGTGGAATTCCAAGAAAATCTTGAAAATCTTTCCTAATCAATTAAAATAAATTTAACTAATGTCCAACTAATCCTTTAAAATTTTGGTTCTAAATATAAACATCTAAACTACTTCACTACCCCATTTTTGGTTCCTAATAAATCAGTACTAAAAATCAACAATGGGAATTGGTAGTAAAAAATATGTAGTAAAAAAACCAAGTTTTTACAAGATGATTTTTTTGGCTATTAACGTCATGTGCTACCATATTGGCGTGTACAACTATCGTTGTTCATGCACACACATAATCCAAATATCACAAACCACCCTAAATGATGCATCACATCCGAATGTAACAAGGTTTAAATGACATTTTGGGGATTGATTTTCATGGGAGGATTATTTATACCAATGGTAATTCTTACCATTTGGTTTGAAAAAATGCCCTTTATGGATAAGGTTTTGGTTGCCTTTGCCTTTGCCAACATTATCATCTTTAGTCCAATTCCAAGGGATCACATGCATCATTTGCAAAAGGTGTTTAATCAACTTAAGGAAAATAACCTTAAATTTCATCATGGCAAGTGTCAAGATTTTCATACTCAAGTGGAATATCTAGGTCATATGATTTATCTAGATGGATTGGGGGTTCAAAAGGCCAAGGTGGAGGCCATTTCACATGGTTTTTAACCATTAGATGTCAATTGACTATGAGTGTTCTTCAACTTGTGTAATTACTACTAAAAACTCATCAAAGGATTTATTACCACTACCAAACTTATGACTTGGTTGATGAAGATCAACCAACAATACATTTTGGGTGAGGCATAAAAACAAGTATTTGAAAAGTTGAAAGCCTAGTTCACTTCAATTCCCATTTTGTGACCACCCATATGAAGACGACCTTTTAATTACAAATTGATTAAAATAATTCAATGTTGGGAATTTTGTTTATCCAACTTGACAATGAGGGTTGAAAATTTGTGGTGGCATACACTAATCAATTCAACAATAAGACAAAAACAAAGTATAATTAGTATTAAAAGGAAAGCCTCACTATTGTTTGGGTGGTTTCATCATTCATGTGCTATCTTTATGATTGTTCATTCACATTAGTTCCAAATCATTATACTATGGAATTCTTGATGGAACCAAGTTAACTCACATGACAATTCACACATTGGGCACTTATTTTGCAAGAGTACAACTTTGACATAATTCATAGGGTTGGTAAGGTAAATAAGTATCTTAATGGATTAAGTCAAAATCCAAATTCCAATGAGGAAAGTACCATTAAGGCTTGTTGGCATAAATATCTAGATTTGGAAGTGGTATTAAGATGGTTGGCCTCAACATACTTATATATCATATTTGTAAATAGGTGAAATCGTATTTGAATTGACTATAGTAGTGACATACGCTCAATTCGATTCAAACATACGCGTATAATACGTTTTTTTGGGCTTTTTAAAAAATACTTGAAAAAGCACCACTGGTATCATTATAATGCTTTTTAAAAAAATACTTGAAAAAATTTCTTTTATAGCACCTTCAAAAAATACGCGTATTTTGTATGTCACTACTATGGAATTGACACCCGAGGAATGTGATTAGGTTGTGCATATGGCCAAACAATTTAAGTGAGAAGGTAATTCCCTCCTATGGGTGTGGACAAATGGGTAAGTGCAAATAATGTTTCACCCAAAACAATATATTTGGTAGGTTTCTTTTGCATCACTTTCATTGTGCTTCCTATTGTTTGGATGTGACCCTGAGCTACTAACTTCAAAACATGAAATGTGATGACAATAATCAATTTGGATTATGCAAATATGTGGCTTCACATATGTGAGCACAAATAACCCTATTCCAACATGTAATGCCAATGGCTATGGAAATTTTGATAACTATTCAACATTGAGATATATAACATTATCCCATTATTCAAGGAGGTGCTTATGGCTTCAAATTTGTAATTTGAGTTAGGAGATTACATTTACTTACAATAGACAACACTGACTATTTGGATGTGATTGTGGGATGTGTTATTTTGCATATGTAGAAGGTGTCACTTTCTAATGTGTTATTGTTGGAAGGCCGAAATGGTTAAACATGGAAATACTACATGTGTAATTGCATGCCAAGTCATCTTCCTACGTGGATGGCCAAATTGACCCATCTTTGGTTGTCATCTTGTGTGATTTATAATGTATGTTGTATACAATCTTCAAAGGTAGCATTATGTTGATTTGTGAGTAGTGTTTTAGAAGATGGCATATGGGATATTTTATATCACCATTGGAAGAAATACCAATCAAAAAACAATTTTTCTTTTAGTGCATTAAACAAATTTAGGTACATATTCCAACAATTAAGTAGTACGAGTACCTTAAATTTCTTGCCATGATGATTCACATTTGCACCTCTCATATTAGACCTTTCATCTTAGAACTTAGGTGTTCATTTCTAATGGATTCACAAGAGAAATATCTTATGTTATTTAATACAAGGGGACCTTAGCTTTAGATAAGAGGTTGTTTAAAAATGATGTGTCATTAAAGTGGTTTGTGTTATTTGGGTTATGTGTGTGTGGACAACAATTGTAGGCATCAATATGGTAACGCATGATAGATATTAGGAACGCTAGTTTAACTATTCAATTAAGTCATAATTAGGTCAATCAAGTTAAGTTAGTATAGTTAAATTTGTTTTAGCTCGGAACTAGTTCATGTGTGAATTGAGTTTGGGACATTTTGTGGATTGAATATAAAACCCAAGATTTGTAGTCTCAAACCACTTTTGGTGATTCAAAGGATCTAGTCACCTACAACAAATAGGAATCCAAGCCCAAAACACATAATAAAATTTTACACAACGATGTGCACAAACAAAACTTGCATATGACACAAAACAAATTTGCAAATAAACAACATTATGTGTTTTAGAATTTCAAATCACCAAAAGTGATTTAAAAACATGACTTTTGAATTGTATACCCAACTTACAAAATATTTCAGACTTAATTCACAAATGAACTAGTTGCAAGCCAAAACACACTTAATTACATTAATTTAGCTTAAGATTAACCTACTTATGATTTAATTGGGCAACTAATTAGCATTCTTGACATGATTGTTTTGGGGATAATATTGAACTATTCATTATTGCACCCACAAACTTTGCATTTTTACATGAGGAACATTTTACATTCTCCCCTTCATTAAATGTGCTCCATGGAAAATGGTTGTCATTTGTTATTATTATAATTTAGACACAACAACAATCTTGACGTGTCAAGCAGTTGGCACCTTGAAGGCAAGTTCATTAATAGAATGTGAACAAGAGTTTCACCTACACACCATTGGGTTTGAACCCATGACCTTTATGAGATCCTAAGGTCCCAAAAGGAGCTATATTAATGAGCCATCACCCTTGGCTATCATATTTTTGTTTTTTCATTTGCCAATTTGAGTAGAATGTCCACTCAATTATTTAAGAAAAATAAATGAAATTCAAGGACAAGAATTTAATGCATTTAAAAAATTAAATACAATACATTAAACTCCACTTGAACTCTAGACTTTGGAGTCCAAACTAATAGGCCTTATCTTGTTTTATGACAACTTACCATCTAATACATAGTTGTAAAAACATTTTGTTATTTGGCCTTTTTCATCTAAGGCAATTGTTTGGGGTACTTTTGTTTCATCAGAAAAATCTGGAAAGTGGCCTTACGTTTGGGTCCTCTTTTCAGCCCCCCACCCCTTATTTCAACTTCAAACCTTACTATTTGCAAAGTGATTTTTGTTATTGAATCATGGGTATCACAAGATTTGATGCATGAGATTCGAAATAATCGTGACAACAATAAGCACAGAAATGCACCATGTTTTTTGGTAAATTGTCAAAGACTAGTTTCAGCGTAGGGTAGAGCTCCCCATTTTGGATGTTCTGATTTATGGGCTCCCCATGCCCTCCCAATTGCAACCCTTCAAGTAGAGGGAGCTTACAACCATAACACCCTCAGTGGAGAGCCTTACCTTATACCAAACTAACAATAGCCAAAGAGATATATACCTTGCCAAAAAAAATCAAGTACAAATTTTGAAAGTAATTTTTTTCCCTTAATGATTCTTAAATGGAGGGAAACTACAAACTAGTTACATGGATGATGAAAATTAGTTACACACATGTTTGTGGAGGAAGTAGAGTAGATACTTGAATCCTCTTTTGAAAAGAATACCTTATTAAATTCTACTCATGAGGGAAGGTAAATGGGGGAGGCATAGAGCACTTGATAATGATCAAGAAGTAGGTAGCAATGCTACAAGGATCTTTGCATTGTAGATTTGAGGTGTAAAGCAAGTAAAGTTACTATGGAACCCATTGAGCCCCGTAGCATGAGATACCGTTCTGTCAGGTGGTAATGGTCTCTTACCAGACCTGTTCCAGTACATAACTAGTCATGTTCTGCACCATCGATTTGGTGTTCCCCACTCTTGTTATAGTGTTCCTCACTATTGATTCAGTATTCCGAACATTTGATTCACATCACTACGGTTTTTCTTCACCATTGATTTTGTGTTCCTCATTGTCCTTGGTGGATTGGGTGTTCCCCACACTTGTTCATATCATTGGTATAAACACTGAGTGGAACTGGAGAAACCAAAGTGGAACGATCAGCAGATGGATCAGCTCTCCCACTTAACGCCGAAACCCTTAAGAAAAGCCTGAAATAAAACACACCCAAACTAGTTCTGTACTGTTTACGAACAGCTCAATGGCAAGAGGATTTGGGTACAGAACTCTCTCCCATGTCATGCTGTTTAACCACTTCTTCAATCATTCAATCAAGCCTTGCGCCGCTTCTCTCTTTGGGCGGGGCGGGGCGGGGGAGGGACGTCAGTGGGACGTGGCCCATCACAACAATTGCATTATTATTGCAGGCACGATTTTGAGAGCTTGCGATGGGAGGTGGGGGGAGATGAATGAATCTTCCGTGGGCGGCAATCACACCCATTTAAGTACGTATAGTACTACCACGGCGCCGTCAGCCCCCTCCCACCTGCCACCTTCTTTCTGTCGGCAAGTGCGGCTGCTTCTGCTGGGAAGAAAAGAACGTGGAGGGAATGCATGCGCGCAACGGCAACCGCGCTCCCCGTCCGTGACTCGCAGCAGTCGGCGCAACAGCTCTTTTTCTTTTGTGGCGCTCACAAATGCCACCTTATGGGTTTTCTTTCCCTCATTCCCTTTCAGGGTTAGGCGGGTACTCGATTTTGTCGATAACCGCCGGTTCCGGTTCTTTGATTTTGACCTGGAGAACCCAAAGTTCTCATGATTTTGTTAGTAGTAGCAAGTTCTGGTTCTTTAAAAATAATTCAAAATTCAAGAACCTCCGGTGATTCTTTGTCTTGGAAAAAAAGTTGTAGTCAAAGAACCGCTAGATTCGGCTATTTTGAAAACTTCAAAGAGCTTTCAGTTTGCTTGAAAGGACTGGTGGTTCTCTGGGCGGGTAATTTAATCTCATTAACAACTACTGATTCAGGTTCCTTGAATATTTTGGAATCAGAGAACCGTCAGCTTTTGATTTTGAAAAAAATCAGAATCAAAGACTGCTGGTTTCGGTTATTTGAAAAACCCGTCAAAGACCCTTTGATTTTTATTCATACCCACCAGTTAGGGTTATTTGAACATAGAAGACATAGAGGACCGCCCGTTGTGTCTTTTTGGGGGAAATAATCCAGAATCAAATAATCGCCAATTCTAGTTACTTCAAACCCCTCAAAGACCCACCGGTTCTCATGATTTTGTTAACTACAGAGGGCTCCAGTAAATCTTTCAGAATCAAAGAACCACCAACACTCAAATTTGAAAAAAGAACCAAGGTTATGAGCATTAAGAATCACCCTAATACCCAATGGGAGTTTGATGCTCTTTCTAAGAGCATCTCCACCGACACACTGCACATCATATTTTGGATGAAGATTAGTAAAAATCAACTTTTAAAAAAATGCCATTTGGTCTAGTTTTTCTCTTTGTGATTTGCCAAAAGCATGGTTAATTGGATTAGAAACATGATTTGGGTAAATTGACACCTTTGAGAAACCATCTAAGGCCCACTTTAAATGGGGTCCGGGGTCCAAATTCCTAGTAACCAATTTGGACTCATTTGAAGCAAATTCAATCCTTGAGTTGGACCTTGCCTTAGACCCTAGCTTCCATCTTGGTTCTTCAAATTGTGAGCTACCCTTTTAAGCTTTTTTAAAGTTGGAACCAATTGATTTTCCCTTGAAAATGGTGCCATGTAAGTTTTGCCTCGATTTGCCTCTCTTTGGTGTTGGACCCTCATCTAAAGTGGCCCTAATAATAATATGCATTTGAATTTGATGCAACATCCAAATGAAAGTGCGAAAATATTTTAACCAATGTACTTCATATATCTACATAATGCCTTTGAATTGAATGCAGTTCTCATGATAAGTATATAGAGCATGCAAAATAAATTTTCTATTCCATGCAGGCTTGCCTTGTGCCTAGCATGAGTTTGTATAGGGACATCTCAAGGGCCAAAGGACATCCTTGGGACATTGGTTTGTCCATCTGCATGTTCTTAAGTACCTTGAATGTTGTAGAAAATTTCAATACAAATGACATGCATGCAAAATAGTGCAAGATAAAATCACGCAAAGGAAAAGGACTCCCTGTACTTTCTTCCTATATAAGACTAACTTAAAGTCTGGTTTGTATAATGCTTTTTCTTTTTCTTTTCCTCACAACAACAGAATTATTAATAGGTAATAGACTTAGGAAAATTCTATTTTCACACCTTTTTTGGCTAGATTCACACCTTTTTTGCCAGTCTGATTTTAAACAGAATAAATTTGAGTGCGTCTGACCACCTCCCTGTGGTTGGCATCACGGCGACCTACGCGATTTATTCTGTTTAAAATCGGACCAGCAAAAAAGTGTGAATCTAGCCAAAAAAGGTGTGAAAATAGAATTTTCCTAGACTTATCACTGAAGTCCGGGATTAGGGCAGAGAACTGCCAGTTTCGACATAACAGGGCATCAAACATTTAACTGGGAATGAAAATTTTACAAAGCGAAATAACTAGGCCCCAAACTAGTTTTTCCACCAATTTTGGTGATAAACTGAGTTTTCATCCTGGCTTTCATTTTTCCTGAGCGCGTCCACTACTGCTGCATATATATTTTCACTGCTCCTACCTGTACAACTATTATAATTAATCTCAAACCTTGTGCATTAAATGCTAAGTTTCAGTATTTCATACTAAGATTTAATAAAATTTCCTTACTTTGCGGATGCCACTGAAAGAGGGGATAAGGTGTGAAAGCAGGCCCAAAGACAGGACGAAGAGAGGGTCACTTTATGGATAACTCTTATACGTGTCCAGAGTTCCAAACTCCGATTTTTTGGGTTTCTCCAAAATTGAAAGGGTGGGCATTACAAATTTAGTAGGAAAATGGATTGGTCAAAATTTTACAAAACTTTTGTGGCTTCTCATATCTTTTGATTCCTTTGTACAATAGATTGTTCACATGATTTTGAGCTATGAGAGTGAGGGGCAACTGTCTCTTTGTGCTTGTTGAAGGCAATAAAGGTTGTTATGCTCTATAAATGACACTTCCCAAACATGTTTATGAAAACCTTCAGCAATGGCCCAATATTTTCCTATAAGGCATCCATTGCACTGCTATCCATTGTAGTTTACTAATGGTAAACTCTAAATTAGGCACAATAAAGTCCACCATAGCTAAGTGTGTAAGAGAAAAATGTGAGACTTGCATACAAATAAAGTTTCCCAAAACCTCTTAAGTCATGAAATTTCAATCAATTCAGATTGCCTCTCATTCTCATAACTAAATCTATGGGCAAAGCAAGGTAGTAAGTAAAAAACTTATAGAAGTGTAACTTAAGGCACAATCAAAAGAACGTGGAACAACCAAAAGAAAACCCCAAAAAAAAATGAACGCACACATACAATCTTCCCATTCTAGTTAATAACTTGGACAATGCATTACTTGACACTAGTGATGACAATGAAATGATCAGAAAAAGGAGTTGGACTCACGTTTGATTGAATTGAATTCAGATTCAATTAAAGGAGAATTGAGATTCAAATTGGTGCAAAAGTATTGAAAATTTGCTCATCATTCATGAATATGATATTGAAAAGAAATAAAATCTGAAAAGGCAGATCAGAGAAACACTTTTCCATTCCATTCAGTTGTGATATATGAATTGAAACCTTGCTAACACAAAAGTATGTTAAATGAAACAAGAACCCCCACAAAACACACACCATAAACAAATGAAATTTCTGGGTTAAGAAAATTCATGCACTTAAAGATCATGAATCTTTGTGTGGGCTATAATCAAATGGGACTTTATCACCTAAGCACAAAGATTTCACCTTGTGTAGATCACTCAACAAGTCCATAGAAATTTTCCTCTTGGTAATAAAAACACTTTTGATTTATATAAAATATATGCATTGTTTGCCATGGTGCACCCATAATTATTAGTAAATTATATTCTCATTTTGTCATTTTTGTTATGACAATCTCAATTCAATCAACTAACTATATAAATGACAAAATAATGTAATGTTATATAGCTTTTGTTCATTACCTTGTTCCAACACAATAAAACTTCAAATTTATCTAGATTGCCTATGAAGATTTCAATTGATATTTAGAATATCTAGTAATTCATCAAAAGACATCACATTTACCTTCTATGATGCAAGTACATATGGTCAGATCATTTATTATAATAGTTCACATTATTATGCATGATGTAAGAAGAGAAAAAATATTAAATCTTACTATCTAACTTTGCAATGGGATAGAATGCTTGTACAACTCAAATCCTTATTCAATTACCATCATGTTTAATGAATTCCTTGACCAATTTAATTTGCCACTACAAAGAAAATACCAGCTTGAAAATCTTCCATATTAGAAATGCAACCACCAAGTTAGACTTTAAACTATATACAAATCATAAGATGTCCTTTCATTTATGGCCTTGGTAGTTAGCATGTCATGTATCATGTTCAATTGTTATGTAAATAAAAGGTTTACCCTATTATACAATTCATTCTTTGATTTTTTTCAAAAACAATTGCAACATTTTAATTAAACACCAAAAACTACTCAAAAGCATCAAACTACTTCAATGTCCATGTCTCCTTCAAAAACCCACTCAGCTTTGCACATTAGTCTCCTTTGCCTTTACAATTCCACCATTTTAAAAGGATGACCAATTCGCCTTAATTGTCACCTTTCAAGCACTAGTGTAGTCATAACAATAATGATCATCCCAAATTGCCCACAAAAGACATTCATTGAGATCCATAAAAGGATAAAAAGATTAAGCTTTGTAAAAACACATTGCACAATACCAATTTCTCAATTAGTCACAACTATAACTATCACCTTTCACAATTATGCCAAAAAAGAAAATTGAATGACAACTTATAGATACCTATTTTCTAGTGATATGTGTGATGTTTCCTTTCTTATAAAATCGTATGTGACCTTACAAATGGTATAGTTTTAAACAATTACATGGAAATTAACCTTGAGTTCTTTTCAAAATCTCTCCCATGTCCTCCATTCATCATCTTGCATTTGGCATCACTAAGCAGTTTTAATTCTCATATGCATCTAGTGCTCTCACACATCCAAGTTATCCTCATCATCTTCAATAATAGACAAATCTTGGTTGTCCAACTTCATGCATTGAATATTTTTTTTACCATTTTCAATGTTGCTTTCCATTGCATGCCTTGATCAATCCATGTGATCATTTTTTTCCTTTGAATATTGAATATTGCAATTGTTTAATACAAACATAATTTTTCACAATTGATCACAACTTACATGCCTCCATCAAGAAGAGGACAATGGAGGGACATTGTGAATGGAACATTGTTGATTTATCGCTATTATTCTAGGTTGTGTCCACTTATTTAAAAGGCATTTCACCTTCCACTTGATTAAAATCCATCTTTTTTTCCACATGTCATTCATGAGATGAAATCCATCAACCATTATCCACTTTTCATGCATAATGCACATAATTCATTCACCACCATGAACTTTTCCTTCATATTAAACATTTAAAAAAAATGTTCAAACAATTTCTTAATGCTGGACCATTTAAAAATAAAAAAATTGAAGTAAGTCCCCAGACAAATATTAATAGAGGCAGCTCCATTTTTTCCATTGTCTTTATTTTTTTCAAGATCAATTTAAACTACAACCTTATGATTTAACCTGATCACTTCTATTTCACATGTTCTTAATTTTTCATGCTTTGAATAAAATTTTGTTTAAATTTTAAGAAAATAATTCATGACCTTATTTTATGTTATCTTTTGTATATGATTAGACTTATCATGTTTTTGTTAGAGCTATTGTGCATGTTGAAAAATTCTGGTCATGGTAGTTATTGTGCCCTTGCCATGTATGCACAATTTATAAAAGGAAAATTTAAACTTTTGAGACAACCTTCAACTTTTTCCCCTTTGATTTAACTTGCAACATAGAGCAACTTTTCTTCAATCTCTTTTTGCAATAATAATCATTTCAAGTCATTCACATAGTTAACATTATTTTGAACCAGTTCCAACTTCCAAGTCCCTATCAAAAGCCCACCCCAAAAGCTAGGGCCTCAATCTATTTAGCCTACACAACTGGACCCTCTTGAAAGGATCACCATCTCACCCTAGAGTCACAACCTCACAAGTACCATTTGGTAGATAGTCACAACCTTGTTGAATTCTTGTTGAAAATGGCCCACAAAGCACCTCCAAATGTTGAGAGCTCCTCAAAAGAAAAACACCAAGAGCAAGGTCATCTAAGGACCACTATAGATGAGGGTTGAAGGTCCAATGAAATAGAGCAATCCTGTTGGATGAGAACCATAAATTGGATTCATGGCCTTTAGAAGAGCATCTAAGACCAAAAAGTGGCAAAAATCAAGGCTAAACTTACATGTCACCATTTCAGAGGGAAAATCAATTGGTTCAAACCCCCAAAAAAAGAAGTAAAAATGAGAGCTCAAGGAGAGCTCAAGGAGAGCTCAAGGTTTGTTTGTTGATGATTCTAGAGCTGATGATTCAAGCTGCTAATAAATAATTTGTTTCCGGATCTCTTGTTCAGTTACACATGTGCATGTAAAGAGTCTGAAGCTTGCCTCAAGTGCTTTGGTCGAGCTTTGGTCCCCGGCTGACATCTGATCCTACTTTTGCTGTGCTTCTGTGTTTTTTTGGTTGGGAGTTCTGTGCTTGTGAACTTTATTTTTTGCTCTCTGTGGTAGCTGCTTTTTGTTCGTTTGTTTGTTTGTGATCTTTTTGAGAAAAAGCTAGAAGTTTGTCTTGAAGGAGTTTTGTGAATTTTGAGCTCGAAATGTCTCGCATGCGAGCTCAGAAGAAAAAACTGGTTCAGAGATTGTAGACCTGTGTTGTAAGGTTTGTGAGTCATGTTTGCAGCAGGCTTACAACTGATCTGATCGACATTTTTCCTGCTGCCTGCTTTCCTCTCTGCTAGACACTTTGAAGCCATCATGGGAGATGCAGATCGGGAAACAACAAAAGAAAACAACAGCAGATCGTGCGGGCGCTCCAGAAGCAGCTTCTCGAGCTTGGAGTCTTACGGATGTGCGCTCTTGCAGACGCCTCGTCGCTTCTCGCAAAGAGCTTGCGCCGTCTCCACAGTCATTGACCAGATGACAGAGGTAAGGAAACTAAAGAGCTGCTAGTACTCATTTGAACATGTTTCTAACATTTGCAGCATTTGTTGAACTCTCCTCAGTCGCAAAAGCAGCTATGGATGATCGAAGAAGGTCTGCAACTTGTTGATTTTGACGAGTGGAGTGGTGGTGGTGTTGTTGCGGGCCGGGATTCCGTTTTTCCCTTTGCAGGTGAAAGCTCGATCAGGAGCGGAGATGGATCGCAGGCTGCAATGGTGGGACATGATAGCGTTGGGTGTGGGAGGCATGATGGGCGCCGGCATCTTCATCTCCACAGGAATTGCAGCTCGCGATTACGCAGGACCCGCCGTCGTAGTCTCGTACCTTGTTGCTGGAATCTCCGCGTTGCTGTCCGCCTTCTGTTACACTGAATTCGCAGTGGAGATGCCCGTCGCCGGCGGCGCATTCAGCTACCTACAAATCACTTTCGGTGCGCAGGATCTTGCGCATTTGTTGTCTTGCTCGCCGTCCTCGCATTGTTCCCACTGCAGCTGTTGTTTTCTTGCTGCTCGTCCTCCTCGCCTTGTTGCCACTGCAATAGTTAGTCTTCCTAGTCCGTCTGCGGTTTTTTGCAGTTCCATTTGTCTCGGTTTTACGTCCTAATCTCAACTTCTGCAGCGAAGAATTTCTTCTTTGCTAAGATCTAGAGAGTAGTGTTGGTGATTTGAAAGGGTTCCGGAGCTCAATTAAGCTTTGTGTGTGTGTGTGTGTCTCTCTCTCTGCCTCTTTGCAGGAGAATTTGCGGCTTACATAACTGGCGCCAACCTCATCATGGAGTACTTATTATCGAACGCGGCCGTAGCGCGCAGTCTCACGTCGTACGTTGCAAGTGCCTTCGGAGTCCTTGGGACCAACGCGTGGCGCGTAGAGATGAAGCACTTTCCTGCGGGATACAATCAACTGGACTTCCTGGCCGTTACCGTTGTGGTCACGCTCACCATTTGCTTGTGCTTCAGGTACGCAGTAGGAGTACTCAGTCCTCTCGCGCAGTGCGCAATGGCGTCCTTGTTGTTGTTGTTGTCGTTCTTAAACTAGCAAAGCAAGCTTCCAAAGTTCTGGTAAGATTTCTCTTGCCTTCTTCCGCTCTCTCTGACTCTTTTGTTTGTTTGTTGTTGTTTCTTTCTTTCTTCAGCACGAAGAATAGCTCCACTTTCAACTTGGTGATGACGGTCCTGCACATAGCCTTCGTGCTCTTCATTATCGTAGCGGGTTTTGCCAAAGGCGATGTGCGAAATCTGACGATCGCAGCAGCGTCAGCAGGAGGAGCCGCCGCAACAGATTCCGCTAACGGTGGTGGGGGTTTTGCGCCGTTCGGAATGCGAGGGATCTTCAATGGAGCAGCTATCGTGTACTTCAGCTACATTGGCTATGACGCCGTTTCTACCACCGCTGAGGAGGTGAAGAACCCGGCCAAGAACATGACCATCGGCCTCTCGGGCTCCGTGATCGCCGTCACCATCCTCTACTGCTTCATCGCGCTCGCGCTCTGCATGCTGCAACCTTACAACTTGGTAAGTAGAAGAAAAACCCTCAGAGCCAAGCTGCTGGTGGTGCTCTGGAATCATCGTCATGCTCCCTCTCTGCAGCACACTACCTTTGTTTGTTTGTTTGCCGCTGAGAGAGAGAGAGAGAGAGAGAGAGAGAGATGAGGCCGGGTCTGATCAAGCTTTCTTTCTTTCTTTCTTTGACGGCAGATTGATTCCGAAGCTCCTTTCTCGACGGCGTTCCAGCAGTTCCAAGGATGGGAATGGGCATCCAATTTCATAGGGGCGGGTGCGAGCTTAGGCATTTTCACGTCGCTGCTGGTTGCCATGCTCGGGCAAGCGCGCTACATGTGCGTCTTGGGTCGCGCTCATGTGGTACCTGCGTGCTTTGCCACTGTCAACGCATCCACCAACACACCCATCAACGCCACGCTCTTCCTCGGGATTTGCACTGCATTCATTGCTTTCTTCACAGATCTTCACGTGCTACTGGATCTGATTTCCATCGGCACTCTCTTCGTGTTCTACATGGTGGCAAACGCTCTCGTCTACAGGCGTCATGTGGTGGTGGGGAAGACGAGTCCTGTACCAACCCTAGCCTACCTCACAGTTTTCACAGCCCTAGCTGCGTGCTTTGTTAGTCTCTGGCAGACAACCATCACGACCCATGAGCAGGAGACGCAGCAGCATGCAGATCTCACAAAAACTTCAACCAAAAGCAGTAGCTGGGGTTTGCTCATCATGTGCGCTGGCTTAGCCATCTTTATCACTGCAGTCTTTTGGTGGAAGGTGCCAGCAGCTTCCCCCTGCGTGCTGCACAACAACAACAAAAATAAGGAGCGATGGACTGTTCCATCCATGCCTTGGATTGCAGCTGCTTCCATCTTTCTCAACATTTTCTTACTAGGTTCTGTGGACAAAAAGTCGTATGTCCGGTTCGCTATCTGGACCGCTCTTGCTGTAGTACTCTACTTCCTATATGTTGTGCACTCCACCAATGATGCTGCTGCTGCTCATGAGACTGTGAGCCAAGGATCAATAAACCTTCAAGCAGTTGCTGCTGCTGTTGTCACAAAACCAGGATGTGGTAGTCATGAGGAAGATGTGCAAGGATTCAACCTGGAAGCAGTTGCTGCTGCTGCTGCTGTCACCAAGCCAGGACATTGTGAAGGTAGTTGCAACTTGATGTCTGCAGCAGCTCTGCAGGTGGTTGAGATCAGGGTTGAGAATGGAATGGACACCAACCTGCAGCTTGTGGTGGCCCCAGTTCAGGAGCTTCTTGTGCAACTGCCCAAAACTAAGCTCGGAGGTCTAATGCTGTAACCTCCTCTGTAATTACAATAGAACCTTACTAAGTCTTCAAGACCCACCACCCCAAGCTCCATCTCAAATCCAACTACATGCAAATTACAGATCGTCTACTGCAGCTTCAAACTGATGATGAAGAAGAAGCTGCTGTGCATTGGGTTCAGGGTTCAGTTTTTTAGGGTTTAGGGTTTAGGATTCATGTTGAGGATTTTCCAGGGTTTGTAAATTTTGTGGACTTTGAACTAGATCTAGATCTAGCTAGCACAAGTGTATTTTTTTGTCAATGGAGATAATGATGTGGAGGAAGGAGATGGTGATAGCTGAGAGGTGGTTTTTTTTGGGGCAGTTTTATCTTTCTCTTTTATCATGCTCTAAGCCTCCTTTGGTGCAGAACTTGAGATTGTTTCTGTAGAAACTTTTTGACAGTATGAGAGGAGAATCTCTCTCTAGAAACAATCATTCTAAATTTTTGGTCCCCTAAAAGATTTTGCCAAGACTGTGTAAAAGATTCCATAATTTTTGAAAAAGTTATTCAAAAAATTGTTTCCAGGTGTGTAAAATTCATTTTCTGAGTCTCACAAGTGAGTTCTTTTGCCTTTCACATGGGACCCAAAATTCAGATTCTGTGCCAATGCCAAATTCATGATTGTTGCTTCAAATGGTTCTGGAAAAAGCTTGTGTTGGGATACTCTACTAGTACTACAGAATTCTAGATTGTCCACTGGATTGACTTTTTGGATTGTGGATCCAAACATTATCTACAGAAGGTAACAACAATGCATTTGTTTGCAGAACATTTGAATGATTCTGGTAAGAAGTTTTGCATGGTCAACCAACATGAAATCAAACCCATCTCATGCTCAGCTCTATTTGAGTCAGTTTCTGAAAACATGCTTGAAGTAATTAAATGGTGTGCAGTATTATAGAAATAATATTTTTCTTCCATGTAGTTTGCATGGTTTATGGTGCATGGATTGCAGCTTTCATGGTGATGCCAAGATTTGGAATTTTGTATGATGCTGCTCTCTCTGTTGTAGTTGTAGTTGCAGAGCTTAGCTTCCTGCACAGAATGTCACTGACAGAATTGGGTATGTTTTAATGTTTTCAATGCTCAATTATATTGACTCTTGTATCTAAAGTGTCAAGACTCAGGTCTGGCACTTTTATTGACATATATATTAGAGTTATCCGTAAAGTAAGAAAAACACAGCACCACAACCCTGATTTTGGTATACAATGCGTGAGATTAAAAAAAAACCTGCAAAAAATACCATTCAACAGGTGATGAAACTCAGAAAACCATCAATTTATGTGGTAAACTGAGTTTCAGCGTGCCTTTCCTTTTTCCTGAGCGCCTCCACACCTGCTACATATATTTTCACTGCTCCTAACTGTACAACTACTATAATTAATCTCGAACCTTGTGCATTAAATGCCGAGTATCAGCATTTCATACCGAGTTGTAGCATTTCATACTGAGATTTATTAAAATGTCTTTACTTTGTGGATACCCCCAAAACAGGGGATAGGGGTTGAAAGGAGCCCCAAAGACAGGGTGAAGACAGAGTTACTTTAGGGATAACTCTATTGTCTCGCACTACTTTTTATAGATATGTATATCGTCCTGACAACAAAAAGCATTGACAAGGATTTGCAAACTATGGAATTTGGGTACGGGGAATGTAATATATCCAGGCAAACTGAGTGAAGAGCTTTTCAAAAAAGGCACTGACAACTTTCAGTCTAGCTTCTGCAGGTTGTGAGGTGAAAAAGGGCATGAAAGTGCAGATTGCAGGAGGCACAGAGAGAGAGAGAGGCTGGTCAGTGGGCACACACTTAGAGGTGATTATTATTATTGTTGCCTTCCAACATGCCCATATAATTCCTTCCAGTCTAGATCTGTCAGTCTCATCAAGGATCACGAGACTGTACAAGATTTTGTCACTAGATTGACTGCAGAAAAGCCTCTGACAACCCTCCCTCTTTTGATGTGATCCCCTCACTACTCCTACTTCCCTGAGCTGAGCTGAGGATTCCATCGCTGGTTTTGTTGTCTCCCCTGACACCATATCCATTCCTTCAAATGTCAGTGATATGGGTTTCTTGATGCTCCTCCCGTCACCTGTGGTCTTCAGGCAATATTTGGTTATATGCCTCAAGGAATCCACTGTTTGAAGCATGCCCTTGGGACACGTAACATGTGCTTTTGGCTAAGTCCAATGCCCACTACAGTGATTGGATTGGTAATTGATTGGGCACTGAAATTTTTCATCAAAGCTTTTTGAGTATGTAAACTTTGAATCCAACAGTTGGATTTGTACTCTCATTCATGGATGAGTAGAATTGAACTCCAATTTTAACTAAGGCTTTAATTAGAGATGAAACGGTTGTAAATAGGGCTTAGGCTCTTAGGGGTTAAAATCATTGGGTGATCATCATTGTTAAAGTGGGAAGTCCAGGACTCCAATTAGGTGAGTGTTTTTTGTGCTCAAGTGTAATTGGTCAAAATTAAGTTAGAATTTATTCTCTCATGTCAAAATGTAATGAAAATTAGAATAAAATCACCCATCACTAAACACGCATGCATGAGAGAACAGACAAACAGTTCAAAAGACGATCTATGAACAAACATAACCCAGCTTGTAACCATTCAATTATACCATGTAATCGAACAATAGATATTTAAAACCTGTGGTTAGGGTTTTCAAACCTTCCATTTAGAGATGGGGTTTTTGGGTTCATCAATGAGCTTCAAAACTCCCCTATACCAAAATATTTTGCTCATTCATTTGCCTCTTTGTGTTAGGTCATGGGTAATCACTCCTTGTAGTTGATATGTTTTTATTGTTGGGCATTTCCACCACCTATTTCTCACTCTCTGAAAGCCAAATTGTGCCTACGCACTTGAGTCCATTGTTGTAAATGGAGTTGTTTGGAATAAAGTCCATATTGTGTTGTAATAATATGATGGATACTATTTGTGTATGAAATGTGACATAAGATGCATTTCAATTGCACATGGAAGGATATATGTTCACAAGATATTGAACTATTTTGTTCCCCCCACTTTGGTAGGTTTTATCTTGTTTGTTTCAAACCTAAATAGAGGTCCCTAAATGGCTATAATGGCGCTAGGTGAATTGGGTTCTAAGTGCATGCATAGTTATCTTCACCTTTTGCCAAATTTGAAACTGGCACAAACCTGCCATGAAGCACATTATTTAGGAAAGCTGATTGCCAGAAGTAGAACAAATAAACAAACTAAATAGTGAAATTTAGTCTATAAGATCTATGTAGTACAAAAGCTTGGAGGCATAAAGCTTTTGAAAATGGAGAAAACAAGTTACCTACCTAGTAGTGTAGTGTTGTTGTTGGAACTTGACACCCATGCTTGGAAAAAAAAAATGCCAAAAAAAGAGTTAAAACTGTGGAAGAAAACAGGATCTACTAGCAACCTTAATTCGAACGTCTGAAAATATTTTTCTTAGTTTTATTAAAATTTGAAACCGAAAGAAAATCATTAGACTTTGTCATCTAAGTAGTGGTGATGGGCCAAAGCCAAAAACACTGGCCTTAAAAACAAAGTAAAACACAAGGGGTGTGTCACACTGTGGTGTTGCCACTTACATTAAAAAGTATCTTAAGGCGAAAGAAGAAATATGGAAACTCAAATATTTCACCATGCAAAAGTATAATCTTCAAAAGAATCCTCTAAAAGAAACCAAAATCCTTCAAGATATTATAACTTCGTAACTAATCGCAAGTTTCAACACAAGCCAAAATATCATCTTTGCAAAATCCTCATATTAAAATAGACCTAATATTATTACCTAGGGGCCAAAATCCCTTAAGCTACTATACTCTATAATGAATCTAAACACAATATCCTTGCCTACCAAGGCAAGGCCAAAAGAGAGGGTTGCTTGTTTGTAAAAGGGCAATGTGCCTTTTTTTTCATAAGGATGTGTCATCAGACAGACAGCAAAGGGGCTTGTGTTGTGCCAGTTTTTGTCCCTATTTTGTTTTAAGGCCACTATTGCACTGGGAAGGATACTGTGTACTTAGCTGATGGATCTAAGCATTGGGATATAAACTGAGCATCGAATCACTTGTTCAGGAAAACCCAAGTACCTGATTAAATACAACTGTAGCATCAAAATTAGTTACTAAAAATAGAATTTAGAAACAACCCTAAATCCTAAACCTAGAATAATCCAATAAGCATTGGGTAAGTGATTTATGCCTTGGATGACATTAAAAAAGTTTGTATATTATGAAAATCAAAGGTTCCTTTGTGAAACTAGTAATGTTTGACAAAACATCAGCTCAACTTTAAACATCCTTTGTTCAAATGAAAACTCAAAATAAAAAAATTCAATGATTCAATTTAGATTTTTCAACATCCATATTTATCATAAAACACAACTTGCCATGATTAACATGTTATTAAAAGGGCACCACATAGGCTTATATATATATAAATGATATTTTGAACATCATTTGACATGGTTTTTGGCTCATTGCCTCACATTTTTACTCCAAGATGAACTGTTGAATGACAAAAAATTTATGTGCATCTTCTTAAAACAAGGCACAAATCCAAATGACCTCCTCCCTCTTCATATAATACATTGAATAATTAATCAATTGCAAACTTGAACATTTCTAGACTAATGTGGGTTTCACCTTCATGAATTCATAATTCTTCAATGAAACAAAGCAAGAAGCCTTGTCAAGGACAAAAACACAAGGTAATACAAGGAAAAATAAATGAATGACAAATTAGAAACTACATATGGTAGAGCGGTTAAGGATTCATCACACAATGTAGAAAACACACAAGAAAAATTGGATTTATTCCTATTTGAAGAGCCCTTTCAACTCACAAGTAGCAACTTCCAAATCCAAATATGAGTAAAATATAGAATCGATAGGATTGTTTGATCAAATCGAAAGTCCAAATACACTATCATGCACATTTCACAAGCTCAATTTCACAAAATCAAAGACTTCTACAATTGGATCTGTGATAATTGCTTCCTAACAAACATTCAAACTTTGTGAAGAGACACTTTCTTGAGCCCAGTTTCACCATGTTCTAAATTTGTACTCTAATCTAGGGCATGCATCAGTTTTAAAGAGATTCTCAGTAGCTACCTCAAATTTGGTGGATTGAGAGGTTAAACGCAATGAATTGTATGAACCCAATTTCAACATGTTCTAAACTTGTACTCTAATCTAGGGCATGCATCGGTTTTAAAGAGATTCTTAGTAACCACCTCAATATTTGGTGGATTGACAGGTTAAAGGGAATGAATCAAATGAGCTTTGTTACCACTGATTATCTGTGATTTATAACTTTCAAGACTTTAGAATGCTCAATATTGGCATTAGAAACAATCAAGCTTGAAAGTTTCATCAACAAGAATTTTTGGACACCAGGTTGGTTTGTCAATTTTCATACTTATTAATATCATATTAGTTTTTGAATGCACTTCACCAATGTCTTCAAAGCCAAAGGGTGCAAAATGAAAGTTGGTTTTAAATGTTTAATTATGAAATGGTGTTCATTGATGTTTTAGTTTACCTTTTGTAAGGTAGGAGACTTAAAACTGTCAAAATAAGCATATGGAGTAAATTAGTCTACCATTTTTACCTACACACATTTTCCCTTAAACACAAGATGATTTGAAATATAAACACGAGTTGAAGTTGATTTTTTGAACATTTTATCAATTAATTGTGAATTTGTGAAGAGTTGTTGCAAGGGCTTCTTCAATTGTGAGTAGGCTCCTTGGAGAATCTTGGGTGCAACACTTCAATTCCTCAAACCAGGGATTTTAATATGGTCAAATAAGGATCTTAAAATCAAGCCACTACACATGTTGTGTGTTTTTATAAATAACTTTAAACTCTCCTTCATTACAATCACATATTGCGAAACAAATTGAACATCTATAGAGGTTTGAATCAGTGGGATTTTTTTCATATTTGTGATGTCGAAATTTTAGTGAATTTTCCCCCCAAAATTGCAAAATTGGTTGAAAATACACTAGAAAAACATATATATACAAAATTTCCCAGATTTTATTGTAAAAAAAAGCGAAAATTCACTCCAAAAAAAAACACTGGTTTGAAGTAAGGCTTGGTTCAGGGTCCTCTCAGAGTGTTAGGTGTTTTATCTTATCAAATGGAAAATTATTGCAAACACAAAACTATGATGACAAACAAAAGAATTCCTATTGGTCACAAGAGTATGACAAACTACAAAACGAACGTTCAAAAACATAATTCCAATTATACACAGCAAAGAAAAATTGAACAAGTACACAAAGTATAACAAAAAATTACATAACCTAAAACTTTGGAAACATGAAATGAACAAAACAATGATACACAAGGTTGTATTTCATTTAGGTGTTGATTAAATTGAAAGCAATAAGTGCCATTGTCTCATATATATTGGTGGGCCGTTGGGCCATTGGCCCAAATAGGATCACCTTCAAGGCTCTAAAGAATATAAGCTTCTAGAAAACCTCTTCAAAGCTCTAAAAGGCATGACTTTTATAAAAAAAACTCCATTGTGAAAAAAACAACCAATGGCCTAAGTGTGTTGTTTTCAAATGTAATTGGCCCCAAGTTTTAAGGTTTCCGAAGTGAAAAGAGAAGTAAAAAAAACTTAATGATGAAAGGTCATATAGGATGGGCAATGGGAGGTTCTTCATGCAATTCCCTATGAGATGAAGAGGCAAATGTGTTTGCTCATGTGACATGAAGGGACATTAATTGGTTGAGATGGTTAAATAGGAGGATTGTCAATGGGAGATTCCATTTGCATTCCCCATGTGATATGAAGTTGAAAATGTGAAATCAAGTGTTATTGTGATGATGAAGAGGCATTGTTGGTTTTAAAAGTTAATTTTATAACAATTATTTTCACTGACAAAAAATCATTTTAAATTCAATAAATTTGTTTTCAGTTGGTCACAAAATTACAAAATGATCATTGTGAACATTGTCTTGCTGAGGGCTTTCTAATAATACAAAAAGCGCAACAAGGGGCCTCATGATTTGGGAGGGTTAAAGTGTGATCACAAACAAAACAAACACATATCTTAATATATAAATTCATTTGATGAAACAACTAAAAAAGAAGTTTCCATCAAGCCCAATGTCTATAGAACAATTTACAACTTCCTATATATCAATAATGCATGAAAATAGGCAATCATGGATTATTTTCATCCATTATAAATAAAAATGAATGTTAAGGGCCCATGGGCCCTACAGAGATAACTGCCCCGAAAAAAAAAAAAAAAAAAAAGTTTTTCCTACAAGGATCTCTCATTCATTGTGAACAAATAACCTGAACTTCATTAATGAAATACAGGCAAAGCTGCAAGAATTAGCATGTTTCTTATTTCCTCTATAATTAATTCTAGAACTACTAATTTAGACTGTTTTGTAATTTATGTTTCGGTCATTGAATTTTTTGGACATGTATTAGTGAAAGATGAAAGTGTCCATCCACGCCTCGTTTTCTTGTATTTCACTTGTTAACACCATTATATAATTCACGCCTTCGTTATTTGTTCTTATTTGGCATAAAACACATAATTGTGTCATTTTTCCAATGTAAAATTTCTAAATGATTAGATGTGCGAAGTGAATTTTTTTGAAACATGACTTTTGTGCAAAGAAACTAAGCTCAACAAGGCGCTCTATGAGTTTCCTGCAGACAAAGAACATAAGCTCAACATGGCACTCTGAATTTCCTGCAGACAAAGAACAGAAGCTCAACATGGAGCTCTATGACTTTCCTGCAGACAAAAGAACAGATGTTCATGTGCTCACTCACCAGTTAGTTGTCATGGGCACTTCAGACCTGCATCTACCCAACAGAACCCTTGATGAGGTTCTGTTTGAATCCCCCTTCACTCAGCTTGTGCCCCTGAAATCACTCATATCCAAACACAAAACTCAGCCCAGAAAACCATCCCAATTGGAGTAACTGAATTGTTCCATGACAAATTCCTTTGAACTTCCGGTGGAATTTTTTTTTCAGAAAAGAATAAGTGACCAATATTTGTACAACAGGCTTAAGGACATACTCCCAACCCTGTGGAGTAAAAAGGGTGAATGACTGCCATTGTGTTTAATGTGTCAGCAACCCACTCAGCCCAGCAAATGACAAAATTATATATCCTTGCAGCTCATGCTCTATGGCTGAGTATTAAGGGGGATGTACTACATCCAGGTGGACACCTAGATAACTCATTAGTGTCTCTTCACTTCTCATCCCAAACCCTTGAGAAGGTAGTTGCTCATTTGTTGCATCTTGTGTGCTTGCACACTGTCCTTCCCATGGAATAGTTTTGTATTTGTGACAAGTAAGTGAACATCGTGCTCCAGTGCTTCGACACAGTGGTAATAATCCCGTTCCACCCTTGCTGATATGATGTCAAAAGAGAGTGGCAGTGCAATCCTACACAGAATGAAACAACCTTGCCACATGAGATTATACACCCAAATGTTAAGTACAGATTTCAAGCAGAAGTGACCAAGGTTTTGGAGTTCACAAAGATCACAGGTTCACCTTATCCATACAGGAATTCAGCTATCGATGGAAAATTTTAAATCAGCAGAAATGGTATGTAGTTGCTGAAAGGAAGAAAACCTGTTCATGAACTCAGCATTCTGAGAGTCCTTCTGGTGTTGTATTAGTCCAAACTTAGTCTGCAAAAGTTTGATTCAGTAAGTGATTATTAGTAAGAAAAATACAACAGAAAGGGTAGAAGTAACATGGCCGCCACCACCATATGTCGAACTGAAACAAAAAGCCAAAGAGATTGATAATTGGATGCCACCCATGAGGAAGGTGGAAAGATGGACAATATACCTCTCGACAGGAGTTATCTGTCATGCTTCTGATCATACTCAACAAAGATTCCTTGAGTGATGGATCAATCTGTGGTATGTTGTAACCGGAGATTTTGCACTCTTTGTCAAAAAGCTCCCAAGGGCTATGAGGTGTTGGTTCAGATGATTCCTTGTATGTTACATGGAAACTCTCCCATGGACTGTCAGGAAACTCAGATGATGTGGGCCTGATGAGTTTGATCCGGCCATCCCACCAGCTTCCACCCTTCCCCTCATCGTCTTCTTTAGCCCACCACACTTTACAATGGTCTCGCACCCTCCAGCCCATTTGAATTGATGCATCATATCGATTTCTCTCAACAAGAAAATCAGGTTGGTCCGTTAGCTCTGGCAAGGTCAGCTTGAAGCTCTTGCCATAAACCTGAGACTCAGGATCATTGAACTCAAGTGAAACTTTGCAATTTGTCTTCCCTGTCCCCTGCTCGATAAGGTAATCGAGTCCTTTGATCCGGCAATACTCAACCGCCGCAACAGGCTGCTTAAGTGTCTTCCATGGTCCCTTCTCATCCAGCTTTGCCTTCTCAAGAAAGTCTTCATGTCCCTGCACACATGAAGAGCCCATGAACTTGCTGGTCAGGTTCTTCACTAAAAACACTGCCTTGAGCAAAGAAACCCTCACATCTGCTGGATCAGCATCTCCCCAGTAATTCATGTACGTTGAAAAACATCCCTGGTGCATTTTTCCATCCCCAATAGAAATTGCTAAAGACTTTGTGCCTCCTGAATGAGAAATATGCTACACCCCACAGTGTATGCTATACAGGGGGGTGCATCTCTTTGAGCAAGTCTTAAAGAATTTTTCAAGAACAAACATACATGAACATGAAAGCTGTAAAAAGTGCTCTTGCAAATATCTTTCTCACCTGACGGAGGTAAACAACCTGATCACCATACTGAGGAATGAATTGGGCGCCTGGTTCCACCTCCTCCATCAGGAGCCATGACATGAGCTCCATGTTGCGTGATCCAGCTTTGCCACTTTGTCGCCCTCTTCGTTGACCACGAGTCCTTGAATTTGACGCAACAGGCCCAATCTCCACAGCCTTTCGATTCTCTGCCTCATTGTGACCTCGTCTTGCATGTGCTGATGACTTCAATCTATCTGGACTTCCATACTCACACTTGAGATTACACCTTATGATACTTCCTGTCACTTCCTGTTTTGGAATCCTTTGAGACCTCACAGAGGTCTTTGGAGGTTTCTCACTTGAACTTTGGCTCAAAGACTTCTCCACTTTCACTACCTGATGGAGGCGTAAGCTCCGCTCACTACTAAGCTCACCTCGCCACTGTTTGTTCTGCACAGTGCTTCGTTTCTGGCGGGTGCTTGGCAGTGAGAAATCCTTATGCTCAGACAATATTGATGGCGTGGCCATAGATCTGGAAGAATCCAGTGCAGAAGAAGCATGATTAGATGTTTTGACGCTCGTTTCTCCATTTCTTCGTAGTGGAGCAGAGTGTGACTCATGCTCCCTCCTATTTCGTGAAGATCCATTGCCAGTTGATTGCTGTGGCCATTTACTTGTCACCTGTCTTGTGTATGAAGCAAGCTTCCCTTGGACCTTCTGGTTCTTGTGTCCCATGCTTTGTACACTTGCTTCCATGCTTTCATCATCACTCTCCTTACTACTTGTGGCTTGTCTTGTGTACAAATCAAGCTTCCCTCGTTGTGCTGCCTTCTGATTATGGTGTCCCATGGTTTCATCATCACTCTCCTTCTCCCCTGACTCAGTCCATTCACGGGTCCTTGTCGGCATCTCCTCATAGCAAGCACCACCATTATTTGCCTCCTCGCCATCCTCATCCTACATCACAATAACATCAAAATCACTTAGAAGCTTACACATTCATTCTCCACGGAAATCCACAAGACTTTAGGGTCACTGCCTTCAAAGAAAACAAGTTCCAGCCAGTGCAAAACAAACAAAACAAAAACAGAAAAAGTTGCAACCAATACTCACTTGATCACTGTCTTGGTCATGGCCTTTCTCAACACTCTCTTCTTCCTGCTTTTGAGCCCTAGCTCTATTCCAGTGCAAGACTTCATACAATGGAGGTTTGCATTCAGCATCATCTTCTTGAGCTGACTCTGTGGCGTCTGCCTTCTCATCCAACTCTCCAGTCTGAGGACTGCCTCCCCTTTGGAACAGGATTGCATCACCCTCATCATCATCATCATCATCATCATTGCAGGGGGGAATTGATTGTGCTGTACTTTCTAAAATCCCATGCTCTGGATCAGAATGATCAAATGACACACCATTAGCTTCACAAGCAAGTGCCTCTTCACTGCTACTAGCTTCAGGTTGATGAAGGGCAACTTCTTGCTCTTCCCACTGACCTTGGTCTTGTGCATCAATCTCTTCCTGACCTTCAATCAACCTCAGTTCTTCATCCTTTTGACAGGGACTTGTCTCTGGCAAGCAGTCCATTGGGTCTCTGACCACCACATCCAGTTCTGCCATTCCCTCTTCTGTCCTCATCCCTACCACTGGCTCTAAGGTTCTGTTCATGTGGGACATACAACCTTCAAAGCCTCTAATGTCAACACTTGTTACATCAATTCCCCTGCCAGACTCATAGTCACGACTTTCATCCCCAATTTCCTCAAGGGACAATACTCCAGTTTCTGAGACACTCTTCAGAGTTTTAGCAGCAAAGTCAGAAGAGGGTAAACACCCTTCGTTCTGATCATTTTCCACTGAAACCATCATATTGCTCTCATCAACAGTACCACACATATCCAGAACTGAGGAAACTAGAGCATTGTGTGCAGCAGGGCCTACTGCTTCTTGAGAATTTTGTGCTGCTTGTAAAGCTGGATCAGAGGTGCCAGCATTGTGAAGACAGCTACTACCATGTAGCTCATCTTCATGGTCTGATGAGTTACTCCCCTGTGCACACTTGATTGCCTTGACCTTTTTCCGCTCCCATTTGTGTTTCTCCTCATGGGACATGTCTGTGTAGGCTTTTGGTGGATACCCAACAGAGTCCAATAGTGGTACCTTATGGTCATTGCCTATCAGCAGCACATCATTATGACCTGAAGTTGAAACCTCATGTGCCCCAACATTTGGGTCTACAGGTGGCTTCACAACCAGCTTTCTGACACTACGTTGGCTTGGGCCCTCAGGCTGCACTGCTGAAATGGTATCTGCAGTCACTGCTTCCGTGACACTGAGAATCATATCATCAAGTGTGACTACCACATCAGTCATTTGCTCATGACCTGCTTCAACCCCTTCAGACTGCACATTCTCTGCTGCCAAACGTGGAGGATTTCCACTCCGCAATTTCACTATTAACCTCCGCTGTGATCGAGGTCGCTTACAGTCCCCTGGATTTTCAGGTGCTTCTGGATTACTTGTTGTAGCATCTTCCCTGATTTGAAGCACATGTTCAGGCAGCTCTGCAATTGCTTCTGGGGCAGCCTGACTTTCAACTGCTTGTTCCACTGATACAGGATTCTCTATAACAGAAACAGGTACAATGTCCACCTGGACAGAAACAGCTGTTGGTGTTGATTGAGTTTGTGAGGGGGCTTGTGTTGTAGTATTTTCGTCTTCCTCATCACAAATGGAATTGATGGAGGTGAAGAGAGTGAGAGCATTCCGAGCTGCTTGCCGCCGAGGTCTTGCAGACGGAGGATCTTGCACAGCACGGGCTGTAGACGGTCCTGGACGGGATGCTCGAGGTATGTGCCGAGGTCTTCTTTCACGGCTGTCATCATCATTGAATGTCCGTCTTCTCACCCTCCTTCCTGAAGCAGTTTGTATGTACTCCTGTACCAAACATAACAAAGACAGAAAGAGTGAGTAAACACTACCCAACTTGGTCCTGAACATCATGACACCCGATCTCATACAGATTTATTCAAGTCCAGCTTGAAATTTCCCTATTCCTGATTCCCTTGCACTTTCTGGACAACTTAGGGAGAAAATCTGAAGAAAAGAGTGTGGCAAAATCTGTGCCCAGTGCCTTATTCATGCACCAAAGTTTCCTAACACCCATTACATTATATCACATCCTCAAGCCTGACCAAAGACTTCTGTGCAATTGAGAGCCTTTGACAAAACCTATAATGCAAATAACACACCTCTGCTTTCCGTTTATTCCTCCCAGACCGTCGCAGATGAGTATGCGAATCCCGTTCTTCCCATCCATCCTCCTCACTGCCAAATGCCTCCTCCTCATGGCTATCACCACCACCTTGGTTCCCTCCTGCCTCTTCACTGCGACTCTCCTCACTTGCACTGTAATCAGAACCTGTATCCTCACTCAGACCTGCAACTTCTTGTTCCCAGTCCATGGCTTCATCAACCTCAGAAGGCTGTTCTACCCATCGATTTCCAGGTGCAGTTTGAGGACCTCGCCGGTTTTGTTGGACAGGTGAAGGTGGCACAATGGGCATTGGGAGTGCCAGTGGAGGATTGGAAGGGTTGGTATATGCTGCATCATCAGTTGTTCCAATGGACAAGAACACATTTGAAGGTGTCCACTCAATGCCCAAAGCACCCAACCGTCGCTGCTGGTATAAACTCTGATACGGCTCTGGGTAAGGAATCAAATCTGGTAAAGAGGCAACAAAGCATGTAAACAGGACTATCATCATGCACTTATGGCAAGCACGAAAAACATATTTCAGTAGATGTAAACCAATAAGCTAACAAGACATTGCTAGACCTACATTCTTGCAAGGTGACTAAGTCAACACATACTAGTGCTCCTGAGCATATCTGAATGCCACCCACAGTAAGTGTTAGTATTCTAGAGTTCCATCTAACTGGGGAGGACACCACATGAATATGGACTCTGAAGTTGAGCACTCTCAGCCAGAAAAAGCACTGGTATGCCCAGTGCCAAAAGTCTATAGAGACCCTCCAAGAGGTAGCAATCCTATCATTAAGGGAAGAGATTCTTAGTAAACCCAGTTCTGACTACTGTGATGTTCCATGGATTATATGAACAAAAGGTTTGATAGGTAGGAGACAGCACATACTTGCATCACATAGCAGGTCTTGAATGTTTCTCTGATGTGGGGGCAGCTGAGTCTCCTGAGGCAAAGTCCATTTATGATGTCAATTACCCAGACACAAGAAGATTACAACAAACATATTCTGCTACAAAGTCATTCCACAGATTGAACAATTATAAAGCAGAGGCTGGTGCTCATTGCTTACTGCATCAAGCACATTTCCAAATGTGTCTCGAACCAGTGGCCGAAAATCTCCCAGAAAAAACTGTAAAACATAAATATAACAAGTCATCAGGATTCCAGTTATTCCACATTGCAGACTCCTTTGTGTTTGGTCCCAAGAGAACAAACACACAATGAGATTCTCTCACTCAGCTGTCACAGAATGAAGTGCTTGGAAAGAAGATCATAAATGAACCAATTGTGACCCAGAACCACATTACAGAAAGGACCCACCTGGTCATACTTTACATCTTTCTGAGCCATTCCAGGCCCTGTCCCAAAGATGTAGATTTGGCCAACTTCATCAGATACCACCAATGACGAACCATCACTGCAGACACCGCACCCTTGCACTTTAGTTGTCGATGGCAACACCCCTCATTTGGTCAGCACAGAAAATGCCCAAATCCAGGTCCCATATGTGGTTTCAACTTCACTCAACTTGTGAAAGCAATCCCACAGGAAAGAACAATCAAATACTTACGGAGAAAAGTTGCCATCAACCAAGTTATATTCTCCAGTATCATACACTTTGATTGGATGCCCCTCCCAAATCTGCCAACATCATCCAACAAGATGTCGACATCAGTTCCAGTCTTCAAATGAGCAAACGTATTCAGTTTCGTTGTCCAAAAAGATCAACGAAGTAGTTCCAGGGATTTCAGTAAAGCAACTCACATCCCAGATGATAACACGGCCATCATAGCCTGCACTCATGGCTATCCTTGGATTGAATGGATGGACATCCAATACATAAGTCTGCAAGCCCACAACAGCATTCACATGGCCAAAAAAATTAGACCACAGGCTGGACAACTTTGGAAGCCATTACTCCCCAAGCAGATCCCAGATATATTGGGTTGTGGCAGTCTAGGACCCTCCTATGATGTGGTTAAGCAGTCTTGGTCCAACCCCAACAGATTGCTAAGAGTAGGCAAGCAGGCCTAGTAGGAACCTGTTTATCATGACCAGTCAGTGAATGCACCAAGCTGCCATCTACTGCATTCCACACACAAATTCTGTGATCTGCACTCCATCAGCACAAAAGACCACCAGTCCACATAAAGCTTCACAAGTGGACCATGCACAGGCCAATACAGAAATCACAATTTCCATGCTTGCCAACAAAAGTGATACACAAGCAAGCATTACTGTGCAAATACTAAGTCGGAAATTCCTTGACACATCCATACATTGCTATAAAATTCAGCAATGATCATGCACTCCACATGGCAGTTCATGGTACAGGAGAAAAATCCCCACCCATAATGGCTGCAAGAACAAAGCGATTATCCAAGCTCCACACAATCATATTAACCCCAAGTGGGGTGGGAAGGACACGGTGACGAGGCCCATTCCCCCGGGGTGGCTGTGGTGGCATTGGTGGTGGTGGTACTCGCAAGTGATAGGCTTTTTGCCACCTTCCCACCTTGCCCTGTACAGAAAAGAAATCATTTAGTGACAACTAAGTGCACACTTTTCACCAGCCCACAACCCAATTCTCATCGTTTGCATCTTTTGGCAGTACTGGCAGGACTAACTGATATATCAAAAAACAACTATAGAGTTGCAGATGAAAGCCAGGAAATCCAGGAAACTTTAGGGCACCAACTGGTGCTCTGAAGACACCCATTGCAAAACACCACGTCAGACTCACATGATATTTACGTGTACGGGGTGTCCAAATAATGGCACTGCCATCCCTTGAGCATGTGACAATACTGTCATGTGCAGACCAAGAGTTTTTGAAATGGTGATCTTCCTTGCTCATGTCTCCAACCCATGGTCGTGATGGAGCTGCACATCCACTTCAAAGAAGCAAAAATGCAACCCCATTATCCAGTCAGGCTCCAAGTTCCCAAACAGCATCCTGAAGGTAAGTGATATGATATGTAAGTTTGTAAGCATAACCTGAAAAAGAAAAATCAAGTAGGCAAGCATTTACCACGGACAACTTCAAAGAGGCAACACATGAAAACTGCTAAAGAGTGCCACCACTCACCTGAATTGAACATAATTTACATCATTTTCATGACCCTTCAGGGTGTCCAGCTCATAGTTGGGCCTCCCCGTTACATCATCATTCCATTTCCGTGCATCCCACACCTGTCCAGCAATACAAAGCAATATTCAAACCACTGCAAAAATATCATCAACTTGTCTGATTACAGACCAACAAAAAAGCAAAGTAAATCCAATTCAGACAGAAAAAAGTGGAACTAGAAACCTAGACAAGGAACAGTGTGAAACTTCCTAAGCAGCAGTGGGACTCATACTCTGGCCATCTTGTCTGAACTCCCAGTTACAAATATAGTCCCGTCCGCATTAAAAGCACCACAGAGAACTTGGTTGTTGGGAGGTCCTACAGGTGTAGGGGCACCCACTGCTCTTGATGCTAGAAAAGCACACACAACAAAAGGATTTGTAACCTCATCAATTCAGCAGCTGCAATCCATAGGGAATAAAGGCATGATGAATCTTCCATACAAGGAATAATGCATGCTCAATCATCAGGTGTGAGAGATATGAACAAACACCGGGTGGGGGTCCAAGTCTACATACTTGCAGGAGCATCTTTGGGGTTGGGCATATAAACACGTGAGTTGAGGGATGAGTTTTTAGCGTTCCAGATACGACAGGTGCCATCATCAGATGTCCTGTGACCAAGTCACAGTGTTATCAACACATGATTTCCTTGAAACCCACTGTACTATCTGCTTGTCTCATAAAGGAGAAAATGAAGGTGAGGTGTTTATGAGTTTCAAACACATGATTACCTTCTATATAATAGCTACTGCACATCGACTCTTACAGGGGAAGTAGACATACGAAAGTAGGAGGTGCTCACAACCCTGTCGAGGGCTGAAAGAAATAGCAGTAACAGATGCTGTATGACCTCTCAACAAGGAGATGGGTACTCCATTGGGCAATTGCCACTGCATCACATGCAGTTATTATCATGATTATAATCTACAAATACTCTGTGCAAGTAGCAAATATATGAAGAATCACACAATGTAGCTACAATCTCTTGACCAGACAGACTTCCACTTTTGGGTGAGATGCAAATGTAGATCTTACAACACGGATTGAGTAGTCATTTGATGCTGAAGCAACAAGTGTATTCCCACTGCTCACAGCTAGATCCGTAATATCTCCCTGAAAAAAAAGATCGGTAGCCCTCAGCAATGGCCACTAATCCATCAATAACACTATTGCAAGCCCTAGTACTAACATCAAGTTCAAAACATCAATGATAAGGAAGGGCAGAGAACAGGAATCACACCTCATGACCACGACAGCTGCGTAAGCAAAGCCCAGTCTCTGTAGACCAGATCTTGACAAGCCGATCGTCTGAGCCAGTTATAACATACTGGCCTGTTCTATCAAATATTGCTGCACAGCAAAGAAACAAAGCAAGGATCTAGAGTAGTTGAAGATGACAGCCATCTCAAGTAAGTGCTTCAGCTGAAACATATCACACTCAGAAAGAGAAGACTCTCTGCTAAGGCAAAACCTTTGAAACCAAAAAACCTCAGGATAGACAAGGTCCTGTCCACCTTTATGAGACATGAGCACGTTGATTGTGGTTCCAAGAGTTTCAAAAGTTTATTAAACAAGCTGTGCAGACAGCAGTAGTTGGAGATCATGCACACTTTGGTGTTCCAAGACTCTGAAGAAGTATTCAAAACAGGTTCAAAGTCTTTTGAAAAGGTATCAAATGGCATGTCGCATACCACAATAAACTGCATTACGGTGTCCCCTAAGCTTCTTTATGATCTGTATCCTATCCACCAGGACTGCTGGCTTTGTGACAACATAGCTAGCAGTCCGAAGACTGGGTGCTCGATGATGTCGTGCAAAGCCACCACCAAGTTCCCGCAGCATCAATCCATGCACCTGCTTGCCAGAATGTTCCCATTGTAAAAGCTCAAGAATTAAAATACTGCATTCCAGATCCTATCTTCCTCTCTACCCTGCTTCCACAAGTCCCAGTAGCATGTACAGAAGAAGAATCTCAAACCATGTGTATTTTAGCTGTGAACAGAAACCAGACCTGATCAGCTTCCCAATGTGGCCACCGCAGCTGCCGAGTCCACCTAGACACGTCTTTAGAAGCTTGGCTCCTCTCCACTATTGAATGCAGAACCAGCAGTTTCCTTGTCATTAGATACATCAACAAGCTGTCATAGCTAAAACTGTTACATCCTTCTGAGTGATTTGCTGCTGAATTTCTTATTGGATTTTTTCTGCCACAGTCTACATCTCTTCAGAGTACCTGGCATGGGCCATATTACTGTCTCCACTGGTCCAAAAAGTGAAATTCATATATATTCTAGTAAGAAGACCCACAGAGGAACACATGACAAAAGAAACAACAATTCTTTTCAGCTGCAACACAGTCACTTCAGCCAAGATTTGGTTCCCTGGTTGGTACTCACAATCCAGGAGAGAAAATGCCCCAGCACCCAGTAGAGTTGGGACATCAGCTGCAGTTGGTATCCTGGAATGTGCAGGCTCCAATGCTGCCACAGATCTTTGGTTGTAGACAAGCAATTGCTGCAGGAGTTTCACAAGATGCCCTGGTTCAACATGCGGATGCCTGCAGTTCAGGAAAGCATACAATATACACCTGAGAGGGAATACTCTAGGTTAACAAATATATCTAAATCATCAAACCCATCTATAGCATGGAAACTCCTCAACACTATCAACATATTGGAAACCATGAGACTTCCCAACAAATACTCCACACCCATAAGAGTACATGGAGAAGCCATGTCCTAACATCCCAAATTGATTATGTGCAAACCTATATATGGTCCTGAGGTCCCACCTTGTGACAATGTCAGTGTAGCTGAGTGGGAGAGACAAGCCATCATCATCCTCATTGCCGCTATTCTTCCTGTCCCTTGCATACCAAGCATGGAACCTACGGGGAAGGAGCTTATGCTGCAGTAACTCGTTCCAGAGCTGACCAAAGGCACGAGTACATGGCCCACTGGCAAGGAAGTGCATGACAAGAAAGTATACTTCTGCTATGTCTGGATCAATGCTACCTCTTGAGCTTGCATCAGGAGGAAGGGGTGACAAGCCGCCCAGAGCTCTGGTAGGGTTGAAAAGCCCTGGTTGGTCTGGCTGTGGCAGTGGCACAAGGGACGATGTGGCCATAGGAAGAACTCCCTTGCAGGCCGCCATGATCTTACTAAAAAGATGTCAAATGCACACCTGCATTGGCCAAATGCCCTCAATTCAGTCTCAATTACTTCCCTGACTGTGCACATAATCTTGACTTCCTGACTATTCACAAGTCTCTCTCTAGAAACAACCAGAATCATCACATGGTTCAGATCCACAGAAGAGATAAGTTACACATTCTGAGGGCATCCTCGACCCCAAGCACACATATACACCCATTTCTGCAGACTGATTCCATTTTGCAGGCATGGTGGGGACAGTTTGCCCTATCTAATCATGTCAATGAATTTATTGCAGCATCAGGACAAGACCAGATCTAATCTTTGCAGATTTGGACTCTCATTCATGAACCTGGGTTCCAACCACCTTTTGTCAGTGAAGTGATTGACCGTAAACAACAAAGCCACTATAAAACTCGGAGAAAAATTTCTGTTGACTGCATGTGTTCTGTGAGGCAGTCAAGCCTGACCCAAGCACACTACAAGCCTGACCCAAGCAAACTGTGTTCCAACCCCCTGTTCACAAATTCTACAAAAAGAGAATCCCCTTCTTTTGCCAGCTTTGCAAAGGATCCATGGACTCAAGAAAATCAAACGTGTGCAAAACAACCATGGAGATCCCAAATTCCCAATTTGAAATCTGGAGAATTCCATCCACCACTTCACACCATGGTGAAGTCACTCACTCACCTGGGTCACAAAGTCCAAACACATTGTTCACATCCTCTGCTGCTACTCGCCTCCTCTCCTCTCCTCTCCTCTGCACTCACATGGTGGGAAATGAAGAGAAGAAGCAAGAACACACGTACCCTGAGATGTGAAGCGTTTTCTTTCCAGACCGAGGCCATATACCAAGGAACAAACCCCCTTCCAAGAGAAGGAAGGCAGAGCCGCCTCTATGGCGCCCAAAGGGCTTTTGACAACAAAAAGGTACTCTAGTAGGCGTCGTGGGCCACCACCAGTACACACCAAACGCAGGCTGATCCTCCTCCTCGACCCATGACTAATTTCAAAACCCTCTCTTTCCACAAACACATCTCAAAATAAAACCTTCAATAGTAACCCACCATGATCTATCTGCTCTCTCTCTCTCTCTCTCTCTCTCTCTCTCTCTAGATTTGACTAGATCTGACCCAAAGTGCAAAAACAGACTGCTTCCTCCTCCTGGAATGTTTTTCAAATCTTTCTCCGCTTCCCCCCTGTCGTCCCCTCCTCAAACCTTGTGCGCAACAACAAACAACAACAAACCCTAATCCTGCTTGTTCTTCTTTCTTCCCCTACACCACCACCATCACCCAGGCTTCTGCTGCTGCTTTGGTGCACTAACCCTAGTATATGGGATTCTTCCTTTCTTTTCCTCTTTCTTTCTTTCTGTCTAAATCTACAACCGCCTCCTGCTTCTTCTTCTTCTTCTTTTGCTTCTTCTTGTTTTGCTGCTTCTTCTTTTTGGATTCTCAGCAACCCATGTTGTTCCCAATAATCTCTTCTTCTTCTTCTATCCATCCATCACGCCACCACGCAGGAACCGCCATCAGGGGAGCATCATCACGGTAGTAATCATGGCAGTCTCACAACAGAAGCGGCGGCGGCGATGGCACCAGTTGCAGCGGCAGCAGCAGCAGCAGCAGAAACGTTCGTGGAGAAAGACGTGCAGAGGCAAGCAGTCGGACGACAAGATCCCTCGTGGAGCCATCCCCTTTTAGAGGCACAACCGCTTTTGCAACGAAGTCAAGCTACTATCCAGATCTCAAATTCCCCAGAAAAACACACCCCCAAAAAAAAAAAAAAAAAAACCCAACAACAACGACAACACCCCCAAACATAAAACCAAGGGCGATGATTTGGTAAATGGTGGTAGGTATTTTCCATCCCTTCGCAGTTCACTAGCTTAGCTAGCTTTTTTTTCTTTTATGTTCTCTCTAACTCTCTCTTTCTCTCTTTCTTTCCCTTTGGAGCCCCCCCCCCCCAACTTCACAAGCCCAAGCTAGCTAGGTTAGTTTCTCACTTCTCACCCAAAAAAACCATGGGTGACATTTTTTTCCCGTGTTTTGGTTGTTGTTGCTTGTGTGTTTTGTTTGATTATTAATTTGAATTATTTTTTCATCTCTTTTGTTTGTTTGTAAATTGTTTGTGTGTGTGTTTTTTAGGGTTTTGGGGGGGGGGGGGCTTTTTGTTTGTGTTTGTATGATTTATCAGTCTTTTTTTGGGTTTTTTTAGGGTTTTTTTCTTGCTTTTTAAAAAATAGGGCTGTATATTTTTACATGTTCTTGTCTTGAGTTTTTAGGGTTTTTTGGTGCCTTTTTTTAATATTTGGGTTATTTATTTTTTGATTTTTTTGGTGAGTTTTTAGGAATTTTTTTGAAATGTCTTTGTCTCATTATTTGTGTTACCTATTTTTTCTTTTTTTTTTGGGATGTTTTCTGGGGTTTATTTTGTGCTTTTGTTTGTGTGTTTGTTTTTAGTTATTAGGGTTTTTTTCATGCTTTTGTTTTTGTGTTTTGTTTAAATTCCTTGAATGACTCTTTCAATTATGTGTTTTCTAGTTTTCTTTCATGCTTCTTCTTTTGTGTGTTTAATTATTAGGGTTCATTTAATGTTATTTTGTTTGTGTTTTTTAAGGGTTTTTTTTTATGCTTTTTGTTTGTGTGTTTGTTTATTTGATTTTTTCTCATGTTTTTGTTTACATTTGTTTGTTTATTTCTTATTCTTCTTCCTTCTTGCAATTCCCGTCCCAAGACCCTAGATGTGTGCTAAGTTTGCAACTTACGAGCTACCTAATCAAGAGGTTCCTTATAATGGTGCTTCCACAAAGTTGTTTTGTAGTTAGAACTTGGAACAAACCACCTTTGGACTACAAGTAAAAAGCACAGCGAGCAAGCTTTCATGTCTAGTGAGAACATGCCTAGGTATTTCTTCTTATGAGGGAAAGATTAATTATTTAGTTCTTAAAATAATAAAAAATGTAAGTAGGTTATAGTTGTGAAAAAAACCTTTGAGTTAAATGATATGTCTTTGCGATGCTATTATTGTTTAAATAAATAAATAAATATTTTTATATAACTATTATTATTTCCTTTAGCTTGAAGTGTGATTGACCCCAGCTCGTGTGTGTTTTTGCAATGCTTAAGCTCTTGTGTGGGTGAGTGATTATTGACCTAGGGTTTTTGTCATTTTCAGTCACTTTCTTCACTAAAGGTGGTGAGCTTTATAACTTTATTGGGTGCATTCACACTTGATGTTAAGTCAGTGTTAAATGAAAAATCTAGGTGGCATCCTAGGTGGCACCCAATGTTAAATGGGCCATAGCTTAAATGTTAGAGTAAATGTTGGATTAAAATAAAAATTTCATGATAACTAGGTTTTAAGTCCTAACACCCAAGTGTGAATGAACTTTTAAAGTGTTGAGCTTATGTGTAGGGTAGGGTAATAATAATGCCCACACCCACTGAGCACAGGGTGAAACCCTAGTTCCAAGTTCCAGGGTGTAATGTCCTACTGCCAGTACATTACGCGGCATAATCGAAGATGTTCCCAATAATACTAGGCCATCCCACTTTGTACTGCAGGGAGTTATGTTTTATAGTTCTCAATATGTTCCTCAAGTCCCCAATCTGTTCCCAATAGCTCCTCACTTTATGCCATATCCTTTGCCCTGGGTTTTAACTCTTGAGTTTAAAACCTATATAGACCCAAAGGAGGAGATTTCAACATATCTTTTTTGGGACTGTCCAAGGCTTGATTAATATTATTTTTTTGTGATAGGCCAATCAAAGATGCCATCACAAAAGAAAACAAGGGGTGTGTCACACTGTGCCCTCGCCATTTACAATAATAAGTATCCTAAAGCAAAAGAAGAATTATGAAAACTCAAACGTTTCACCATGCAAAAAATATTGTCTTCCAAAAATCCTCTAAAAGAAACCAAAATCCTTCAAGCTATTATAACTCTATAACTAATCTCAAGTTTCAACACAAGCCAAAATATCATCTTCCAAAAATCCTCATAATAAAAATAGACGTATTATTATTATTACCTAGGGACCAAAATTCATTAAGCTACTATGCTTTATAATGAATCTAAACACAATATCCTTGCCCTTTGTTAAGGGCACTTTACCTTTGTCGGTAATATTTATACCACAACGAAGTAGGCACCTTATGTGTAAGGTCCCTCCAAAACTTTGAGGAACCTTAGGAGCAAGGTGCCTCCTCTTCTTCTTAAACAAAATCGTAACCATTAAAATTCATGCAGATGATTGCATCAGATAAGGACTTTGAATGGGGTAGTCCTGCAAATTTAAGTTCCATCATCATATGTCCCACCCACCTCACTCATTCCCAATATAGCCCATTTGAGGTCCTTATCCTACACATGATTTGAACATGTCACCTTGAAGGCATCCTAAAGATTTGCAAGGTGTTGCAAAAGCTATGAGGACAATCATATAGTGCAAATACAAAAGAAAAATTAGGTCAGGTGTTTTTAAGTGTAGGGTGAAACCCTAAGACAAGTGCATTCCAAAAATAATGGGCCTAGAATGAGGTGATAACCAAGTCTAGCCCTACATTTCAGGAATGTCTCCATTGTGAGCTTTTCCTCTGTGAAGCATCAAGCAAAAGATCACAAGGCGTAGAAAAGAAGGGATTTTATGAATTTTCTTTAACAGTGGGAAGGATCTTCCAGTACTAAATAGCCATAACTTTTCTTTCACTTTTAAGGAGTAGGTGTTTAATCTCTTCTTTAGTTGTGGAGGGATATCTATAGATATAAGGTGCTTTCCAAATACATTACGAAATATCATAGGAAATATCATGAAAAACATCGGTATCAAATGGATGTAACATGACTATTAGTATGATATGTCCCATGTCAACATTCATCATTTTGTATTGTTGACCCCTATTCCCACATGGGACAAGGATTATCATATTTAAGACATTTTGTGAAATTTTTATCTTTGAATGTCTATTTCCACATTCAACAAAATAATTTAATTTTAGACTAATTTAAACATGTGAAAGTGGTTGAATTGGGATCAAAGGGGGGTAGGATTGGACTTAAGTCAAGGTAGGAGCTTAGGTTTGTTTTTGGCAAGTCAGGTTAGATTTTCTTTTTTCTTTTTTAACATTAATGTGGGTGGTAACAAGTTGTTTGTTATGTTGTTTTTTGTCATGTTGTTTTTTTGTTGTTTTTTGGTTCTACCCATAGGGAAAAGATTACACATATGTGCAAGATTTGGACTTGGGGATACAAATTTTACTCACTCATTAGCTAATGTGGAGATGACCACTGTTCATAGAATGAAAATTTTCACATGGATGTAATTTTTCATGTTTGGATGGATGTAACCCTAAGTACATTAAGTTTGCAAGTAGTTGAACATTGTAGGTTTTGAAAACCATCACAAAAGTTGAAAGGATTTTCTATTATAACTGTAGTTGGATTCATCATCCAAAAATGTTATTGTTGATGTTCTTCTTATTCCACCACTATTATGTCCTACATGGTCCTATTTTGTCTTCTATGCCTTCACCTTTGTCTTTTCCAAGATCCTTTCTTCCATTTTGCTTTTTAAAACTACAACAGTTTGCAACAACTTGGAAGAACTTTAAGACATTCCAAGTTGTTCATTTATAGTCTTCCTCTTCCTAAGTTTAAATCTAATAAGAGCCATAGCCCTAGCCTAAAATTTGAAATATGTTTGTTGTTTGTTGAACTAGGATGCATTGCTCATTAAACAAAAGAGTGAAGCACGAATGTGATCCATATGTGAAAGAAAGCAAGTGTCTATGGCTATTATTGGCAAAATCAAGTCAACCTAATGTGCTCCCAATATGTTTGGATTTTTAAGAACAAAACCGCTTGGGATGTTCTAGTACTCATGACATGAGGTAGTGCATTGGTTTAATGTTAGTTCTCATGATTGTTTTTTGGCCATGTCTACTTTTGTGGAGACCACTTTTGAATTTGGTTACAAGAAGGACCTTCTAATCATGATTTGTCGAGCAGTTTAAAATTTTGACCAGTGATATTCTTTCTTTGCATTGCAGTGACGATGGGTGGGTAGTTTTGTTAAACAATGCAACAATAAAGGAAGTTATTATTCATGGTGTCTCTCCTCCAATGCCTACTATTAACCTTGACCTTGAAAAGGTGAAAACAATATCCTAAAAACAATGTTGTCACTAGCAAGACAACCTATGTCAAGGTATCTATTTGTGTTCCTCTTGTAATTGCCATATAAATGGTTTCACATGTACTAAGAATCAAGGGGCGCCTCTGGTGCTATAAATACTTGGAAACATGTCACAAAAGAGGTTTGAATTCATGTGAAAGAGAAAGGTTAGTGAGCCCCTTCATATTACACATGGTGTCATGCCACTAAAGGTTTTACAGTTTGTGTTACACTTGCCTTTGGTATGTTTTAAACAATTTTTGACAACAAAGGTAAAATACTTGTTATGACATGCATGTTGATGGTTCCTTGCTATGTTTGAATGGTTAGAATCTACCACTATTGACATTACCTCTTGTGTGAGCTTCCCTTGTGCCAAATGGATTGATGTGTGACAAGGCTGGTGGCATAAAAGCAAATTGTGGGCCCTTTATAGCTCCCTCTTATTGATGTTGTAGTTCTTGTCCAGGTCTATCTAAATTTTTTTTATTACGACAACTTAATTGCTAATGTCAATGCAACTTTTCTTTTCACTAGTTGTTGGTTTTTTATGTACTTTCAAGATAGTTTTTTTGGGTCCCATTTGAGTCCCCAAGGTGTTTACCTTCAAAAGAGGCTATGTCTACTGTTGTATTTATTGCTTACAAACCCACACATGCCTTATTGGTGGTGCATGTGCAATTGGGGAATAATCTATAAAGGTAGGTCAGACTCATGCATGTCCATTTTCTTGGTATTCTAATTTTTTATCTTGCAACTAGTTAGTAGTATCATCATGCACATCATGAAATTGGAAGTATGGAAAAACTTTGATATTTACAAATCTTTTCTATTGATACTTACATTATTGGATGGGTTGAATCATTGCGTTATTGACACCTTCCACATGTTCATGTTAAGCAAACTTTATAGGCATTTAGATAAGCAAGTTGGGATAGAAGAGATTTCATAAGTTGAAGGAAGGTTTGCAAGTAACTACATTGAAGGATGTGAAGGTGAGCAAGAACTAAATGTATGCTGCTAAACTTGATGGTGAAAGAGCTGCCATGTATGATGCAACTATAATTCTAAAAGATGCCATGGTGAAAAGTGAAGTAGTAATTGATGGTGGCAAAAACTTGTCCATGGTAGTTCAAGCTTAAGGAAAGACAATAAAGGCCCCTAGTAACCTTGTCATTAGTACCTATGTTACTTGTCTTGACATAACCAATACCATTACTCCTAACTTCAAGGTATGTTATTGCCCACAAAATCTTGCATATTACTTAATCTTCAAATGGCATTATGATGTTGGCATGTTGGACACAAATACGTGAATATGCAAAAGCTATGGGTTAAAAAGCAGTGACCTTAATCATTTAGGCCTTTAGAGAGGTGAGAAAGGAAAGTGGGTCAAAATGGATTTTTTGTTGCGACAGCTTGGTGATAAAGGTGTATTGCTACACATTGATATTGGCAAAGGCAAACGACCATTAGGAGGATCTTGCTTGGCCCAAGTTTATGACCAAGTGATCATTGCATATTGATGAATATCTACTCATAACATTCCAAGTTTTTAAATTCCATGTTTTTTATACGAACTTGATGGGTGCAATTTTGATGGGTTTACATATTTAACTATCTTAAGTGATTTGTGCTTGGAGTGCATGTAGATAAGTGACATTCTTCCAAATGTTGATGATGTGCCTTATCTTAGACAAGTTTTCAATGTAGTTTATGTATAGATTTTTAATTTTCTTATTTTATACATGTTTTGTTAATTTGGTTGATAGCTCCAGATCTCGAGCAAATAATGTTCCTTAGGTTTTCTAGGAAATGAGAAAAGCAATGTTTAATAGTGTTTTTTAATATATAGTTATATTTTTTATCATGATCCAATTGTTGGTATTAGGTGAAGTTACTTTTTATTTTCAATCAAATGTAGCCATTATTTTCATGCAATTTGACAACCAAGAAAAACATATTGATGCATGTCCTTGGTCATAGGGGTTAATAGATAAGAAGGTAATTTCTTTGACCATGCCATTAATGACAGAGGTGTCATTATGGCATTGTTAGAGATGGCATTTGCAAGCAATTGTCGGATCCATGTAAACTTACGTAATCTAGACATTCATGGGATTATCAATGTTAAGTTTGTTGTTTTTTTCGCAAAGGAGCAACAACGTTCATGGTGAAGGTGATATAACCTAATGCTTTGTGAATGATTTTCACATGATTATGACCATATCTTACTCTTGCAAGAATTGACACGATTAGCTTTAACTTGTTGTTTGTTGAGTTTTCTTTGCAATCTACTAGTTAATAAAAAGGGAAAAAACAAAAAAAAGGTAGGGGAGTTCATTTTGTTCAACTTTTATAAAGTGTTTTTGTTTTCTCTTGTTTTTGTGGGAAGAGGCTACTATTGAATATCAATGATATATATGATGGGATTTTGGAATTTAAAAACCTATTGGGTTGTGGGGGACAAATGATTTGCAACTATGTGAACTCCAGGACTTCAATTTTAAGTTGAAATGCCCAACTTTTTTTTATGACACAACCAAGTGTGTGACCCTTTTGTTGCACATTTAATCCATGCTTTGAGTTGTGTTTTATGTAGGTTACTAATCTCAAGCAAATTTTATTCTATATGTATTTATGTCAGCAATAGTTCAACAATTGTCCTAGTATTATCCTAATTTTTTGTTGTTACTTTCAAGATTTTCTAGGCTTCGGTTTTACTTGTTGATAATGATAAAACCCTATGGCCCAACTTGGATGTGGTAGATTTGGTCAAGTGATCATTTTTCTTTTGAAAATCTTGAATTTTGTGGTATTTAGATAAGGTAATTCGTCATGACCTGAGCATAATTCTAGTGTTAGAATTCACATAACTTGTCAAACTATATCTGTAACACCCCATATTTGAAAATATTCTAATTTGACTTTAGTTTCAAAGGTTGAAAGCGAATATTAACCTTGTGGGGATGTTTATGTGGGCAAATTATATTATATTGATCTTTGCCCATATGCATAGCGCGTTTGGATCAAACATTTCAATTTTCACTTTTTAATATTCAAACATTTCAGTTTTCAAAATTTTAAATTCCTTCTAGACATTTCATAAAGAAATTTCAACTTTCAATATTCATGCACCCAAATTCAAACATTTTAGTTCTTAAAATTTCAAATTCCAAATGCTTCACATAGAAATTTCAATTTTTGATTTTCAGTTTTTAACTTTAAGTATTCACAAATCCCAATTGAGACATTCTAGTTCTCGATATTTCAAATTCCAAACATTTCCCATACAAATTTCAAATTTCAATATTCACACATTGGAATTTAAACATTTCAATTTTGAAAATATTAGATTCCAAGCATTCCATATACTATAGTACCTTGGAAGGTTTGGCACATGCATCCCAAACAATTAATTAATTTTGAATATACAAAATAAAAAATCTTTACAAATATATTTTTTTCAATTTTGAAAAATAAAATATTTGTAAAAAAAATTCATTTTCCTTCCTAAGCAATTAGTCTTTGGAATAAAATATTGATCATGGTCATATAACACTAAGCCATTATGCCTGAGTTATTTTTCTTTATCATTTAAAAAAAATTGTTGTTAATTTTTTTTTGCTTTTCATTATATATGAATCATGTTGATGATCCTTCCATCTCAAGGACAAGTTAGGATCAACAAAGAGGGTGAAAACAGTAATAGAAATCAGCCAAAATGTAACCAATTCATTTATGACTACATGCGACTTGTAATCATTTGCGAGTAGATTTGGGAATATTACAACTACAAAATTCAATTATTTTGGTAATTTTCCCAACTATGATGCAAATATTAGAAAATTTCATCCTATTGGTTGGATTGATTTTATATTTATTTTCATCCATTAATAGGTTGATATGTCCCATTAATCGCAATAGTCACTAAATTAATTACATCCTAAAGATATTCTACAATGACATAGGGGTGTATTTTAATGTATGTACTAAAACTATATAATATGCATACATAGGTATACTATTCATATAATGAATCTAAAAATTAATTTTTTCATCTTTGAATTTTTTATTCAAATCTAAAAATTGTTATTTCAATTCTTTAAAACAGTATTCGAATTTTAGATTTTGGATTTGAACATGATATTTTCAATTTAAATTTAAAAAGGCTTATTTCATCTAAAATTTGATATCTGAATTCTACGCTAATATTTTTGAATCCCAAAATTAGGATTTCAATTCAAAAAATTAAAATTATTTGTTAAAATGGGCATTTTAATTTTGAATATTTAAATATAAATATTAAAATTTATATTTCAACCCTGAAAATTTTTCATTTAAATTTTAAAATAATCATTTGATTTGAACCTGAAATTTTAATTCCAAATTATTATTTTGGATTCTCAAAATTAATACTTCGAGTTCGAAAATTATTAATTGAGTCTAAAAATTGGCATTTTAATTTTGAATATTTTTACTTGACTCTGAAAATTCATAGTTCAATTCTGGAAATTTTTATTTAAATTCAAAAAAATATTTGATCTAAAAATTAATACTTGATTTTTACAATATTATTTTCAAATCTAAAAATTAGTATTTCAATTCAAAAAACAATATTGAGTCTAAAAATCAACATTTTGATTTTAAATACCTTTATTTGAACTTGAAATTTGAAATTTGAATTTGAAGTTTTAAATTTAAATTTTAAGAAATTATTTGACTTCAAAATTGAAAATTGGATTCCTAATTATTATTTTGGATTATTGAAATTAATATTTCAATTCAAAAAATTATTAATTGAGTCTTAAAATGGACATTTTAATAATGAATATTATTATTTTAATTTGAAAATTGACATTTCAATTTTGAAATTCATTATTTAACTTCAAAAAACTTATTTGATCTAGAATTCGATATTTGAATTCTAAATTACTGTTTTGGAATCTTCAATTTATATTTTAATTCAAGAAATTATTGATTGAACTTTAAAGATTTTTTGTAATATTGTTATCCATATTATATCAATTTTATACATAATAATAATTATTGTAACATAGATTTGTATATTTTTCAAAATTATATTTATATATTAAAAGAAATTAATTAATGTAATTAATGTGACATTACTTTAAAATCATTGCAATTACTTCATTTGATAATTAATTATTATGTGCATAATTATTTTGTAATTGAACATAATTATTCACATTCTGTAATTTATAACTTCAAACCTGAATTATAAATTTGGAAAACCTATAGTGTAGTTGAAATAATTATTTTACTGATTTTAATTTCATGAATTATATATATAATTTTTTAATTTTGTGAATAATCATCTATGACAAATAAATCATTTACAGTCATTCTAAAGTAATTATGAAAATTAACATTATGTTTAACAAATGTTTTTATTTATAATTAATAATTAGCAAATGAAAAAAATTACTTGACCTATAATGTTTTTTACAAACTAAATGTAATTATACAATAAGTAATGTAATTAATTGAATAATTTTAAAGAAAAAAATTCGTGTAATATTTTTCTTTTTAATAGTAATTGTTAATCCATTACTTATAATTTTAACATAAATATTTAAAATAATTAATTTTAAAATTATAGTCATTAAATTAGTTTTACATTAATTGTATTATATATAATTCGAACAGATTCTAAAATGTAATAAAAATATTTTTAAATATTTTAAATATTTAATTATTTATGAGTGATGTATTAATATTTTTTTAGTTACTTAATAGTTAGTTTGTTAAATATTAAAAATTTATTTTTTGTTTAAATAATTGATATTAAATACTGAATATTTGTAGTGTGTAATTTATAATTTAAATTCATGTAAATTTAATCATTATTAATTAAATGATTATCTAATTATGTAGCACTTAAATTGTTTAGAAATTTAAAACTAAGAAAGTAAGGCATGAAGAAAATTTTGGAATTACAACTTAGTTTGTGAGGAAGTTGGAATTTCAAAACTTATCCCGTATTGTTTATTTTTTAGTCCTATTTTTAACACTATATAAACAAGTGGATGTGGTGATCCAATTTCACATTAAAAAATTTGTGCACATGGGATGAACTAATAAAAAAGGTCAACCAAAGAAAAAAAAACAAATTATGCATATTTTTAAAGTGCATACCTTTCCAACTTACTTATTTACTTAGCTAGGCCAACTTACTTATTTACTTAACTAGGTAGGTACTTAGTTTGACGTACCCACCTAGGTTGACCTATGCACCTACCTACCTAAGTACTTACCTATATGAGTAGGTATTTAACCTAAGAAAGTAGAACCTACTTATTTATTTTTAAACCTAAATAGATAGGTTGGTATATAACCTAGGTTTGTAGGCACATATTTGTGTAGGTAACTAGGTACCTACCAACTTAATATTAATATTTTAATATTTTTCCTGTTAATGCCACATGGCATACTTACATAATATAAGATCATCCAAGTATTAGAGTAGAACATCTTAGAGTAATTCAAAATAATATTAATAACATTTTAAATAATCAAATATTAAAACATGTGACAACACATCATTTGCCCTTAATTGTTATCAAAATAGTTCCATTTTAGTCGCATGTGACAATACGTATACAATGTAGTCAAAGGATGAAATGTACTTATTGATTTGTTTTCATACAATACCTTTTGTCATTTGCGACTAATTTATCACATGCGACTTATCTTAGGCGACTACATGGATTTTAGTTGCAAAATGTCTCTTGCGATTAAAATTTAGTTACAAACACTAGTCGAAAATACACAGTTTTCTTCTAGTGAAAAAAGTAGTTGGAAACAAACAGCTAATACAATAAGTTTTTTGTTTTTTAGTCTTATGTGCAACTACCCCAAAAAAATGGTGAAAGATAGAAGAGAAAGTTACGGAATCTCATTTTGTTCAACTTTGGTTGTTGATAACAAAGAGAAAAACACAAGGAAAGGGTAGGGAGACCTCATTTTGTTCAATTGTTGGTGGTCAATAAAAAAGAATAAAAACACAAAGAAAGGGTAGGGGAGTTCATTTTGTTCAACTTTTGGTGGTCATTAAAAGAGACAATGACACAAACAAAGGGGAAGGGGAGCTCATTTTGTTACTCACCAAAATGGGAGTTAGGGGTTTGGTTTTTTTTTTTAAAATTAGAATGTTTTGGCGAAGATAAATATTGACATTTTGGTAACTAACATGCATAACTAAGGATGCCTCTTGGGCCTTCATCATTTAGTGATTACAATGGAGCATTTTGTTAAATGAAATATATCTCCAAACAAGGTGAAATATATAACCTTTTTATTTTGTTGGGCCCTACCCCCACAAGGATAGGGACTATTACATTGGATCCAACTTTTAGAAGTTTTACCTTCTTAGAACTGGTTTCATATTAGGCGAACCAGAATCTTTGGTGAAAGTGTTTAAATTGTTTAAATTTGAACAAAAATTTTGTCGTTCAAAATGTGGACAAAGTAGGTAGATGTACATATTATCTATTGGCAAGGCTAACATGTTTGTGATGTTTCATTTTTCATACCTGAAGCACATTATGGTCAATTGCACTTGTTTACATGCATATGATCATATAAGGTTTATTAACCAAGTAAAAAACCTAGCAGTAAAAGTTTTTTAAATATATATTTAGTCAATTTTTACTAGTTATATATAATATAAAGTATTTTAATTCAATTAATCTAATTATAATAAAATTATTGTGAATATTTTAAATATATAATAATTTTAAATAAAAATTAATACTTCAATTTAGTACAATATAATCTTGGAATTACAATAATTAAAAACATTGTTATGTTTGTATTATAATTATTAGTTTTTTTAAAAATAATTGTACAAGTTATAAATTATGAGTTATAAATTATGATTAATTATGATTAAATATAATCTCTATTTTTTTTCTTTGATTCAAAAATAATAATAATTCTTTAAAATATATATATCCATTATACATAACCCCTCACATACACATGTACATCTTAATATCCGTGCATATATTAATGAGTATAATAAATTAATTAAAATATTAATATAAATGCATACATTTTGAAATATGAAAAATATGTTTTGAATACGCATAAGGTTGCAACCCATTTGATCACATTTGCAATTAATGGGACATAGATGAATATTTTCAATGAAAACCATGTTAAAAGTTATCCAAATTGAAGAACTAAAAAAAATTAATCATAAAGGTAATTGTAGTATAATTGCAAGCACAACCAAATGCAAAAAATAGTTGTACAGATAACCAATGATAGTCATAAACAACAAATAATCGCAAATTGATTACTTGCAAAAGCCTAGTTTTCTTTTAATGAACGTTATTTATGATGAAAGTGATGATGTAACATTTTATGAATGATTTTCATGAAGTTAATGGATACATCCATTGTTGGGTTCCTTCAAATTATTATTAAAATTTGTTTGTAATCTCATAAAATTCATGTATCTATCTAAACAAACACAATATTGCCATTTCATTGGTAGTGGTACATATACCTTGGTGGCCATAAATTATTGTATGAACTTAATTATATTTGTAATGGTTTTTTTTTGGCCATTTATGGGATTTTACAATTGGCAAGATTAAAAATCTTTCAATGATGACATTTTTTACACGAATTATAATATTTTGCAATGTAGAAAATTGCAATCCTTTTGTTACAATTTAAAAATCAATGCCTTTGACATCAAAACAATATAATGTGGGTCAAAATGAATTTTTTTGTGTGAAATTATGTTGGTTATATGTTGGGAATCTAAAATGTAATTTAGACTTTGGATATTCATAAGATTTAATGATGGCTTCTAGTTATTAATTATCATTGGAATATATTTTTATGTTTTTTTAAAAAAGTTGAATACGATAAAATGGATGTTTTGTATGTGATGATTTTATAAAAAAATTGTACAAATGTGAATTTAATGGTTTTTTATTAAGATTATTATGCATGTTTATTTTTTGATTATCCTTTTGACATTTGTTAAATAATTTGATTAATGGTTTATAAATATTTAAGGCTAAATTAATCAACTATATTTTTGAGGTTGTAATAATTTGGAAGGTTTTGTGAACGTGGTATGGAAATATGTTTATGAATTATATTGGTTTTTAATGCATGTTAAATTTGCATTTGTAATTAATTTTGATGGACATGTGGCATAATATTAAATTGGTATAAATTTCAACCTATTTTTTGTTAAGCCCTGATGTTTATGGTGTATGCACTTAAAACTTAAGCATAAAACCCTAAAATTTGAACCTTGAAGCTTGGATTGGTTTTTATTTAAAACTCTTTGTGTTTTCTTTTTTGTAATGTCATTTCATTTGTGTTTACAAGCTTTGTGAATGTTTTGATTAGTTTATAATTTTTTTCTTTTGAAGTTATCAACATAATTTAGGAGGAATCTTTTGTTTTTAAGTTGTGAATACTATCCAGGCTTGTATTGGGATTTCAACTTTTGTGAAAAGTTTTCAATTATTATTTTTTAAGTTTTGAAAATTTTCAAACAATTATTTTATGTGTATACCTATGGTTGAATGTTTTTGTGAATGGTTTTCAAATCTGGTGTTTGAGATTGTGAACAATATTTGGGAAGTGTGTTTCAATTTTGAAGACTTATTCAATATTCAACAATTGTGTAACTTTTTTGTTTTTAAGTTATTATTGATATTATCTAAATGTGTTTGGGTGTACAATTTTTAGCATTTCTTTTTGTTCCTCAATAATCTTCAATGGGTTTATTAGCACATACATAGTCTATGATACAATTCATTGTTGACGTTAATAGGAAGAGGAGAAAAACTTGTTAACCATTGTTGAAATCATTAATGCACAACAACAAATGTTAGGTGGTTGTTTTAAAGGTTTTATCATGAACATATATGAGTCATATAATGTCATGGGCATCAATTTAAGTACATGCATTACGATTTAATGGATTCATTTTGGTTACTTGACTATCATTTTGATTATTGGGTCCAATTTTGTGACTATTTTTTCTTCACATTTGAATGTTGGGTCATCCATAAAAATCTTCAATTTTGGAATCATTTTTAACAATAAGTTTGAAAGGGGCATTCAATTTTCATATTGCACATGTTGGTGCAAACATTGTGATAAACCAAATTACTCTAATCCCTAGTCCCTTGTGGTTTGTTTAAATTCAATATATTAATCAATTTATGCAAAGGTCATATATAAACAAATTGGAGGCAATAAAAGTTGTGGTCCTATTGATATGCAAATTCTATAATTTTTTTAAAAATTTTTATGGGTAGTAGGTCTAGCTTGTTGAGATTTATAACATCAGCAAACTTGTAACAATGTTCGTGGAGAATGTTGGAAGTGTGTTGTATGGTGAACAATAATTGGTAATCAATTTTCAAACTATATTTGTCATTTTAACTTTTAACGTTATTGTAGTACAAATTCTAATAAAAATGCATAACAACCAACTTTAAAATAATTTTACATTTTTTAGTTGTTTGTGTTCATTATTACAAAATGCATCCTAATTCACTGTGGGTTTCACTATATTTTGAATGAATTTGAACACTTTTACCTACTGAAACAAGGTTATTTTCAAGTGAAATACAAATTTACCAAACCATTCATTTGTTAGTTAATTAATTAACCAACATGGAAATCAATTATTATTTAATTATTTAATATATAATATTATTGATAATTTCATGATTTTTAACCTATTATTTATTGACACGTGTCACTACTTAGGTTGGGTAGGTAGGTAGGCCATGTAATTAACCTAAACACTTATTTTAGGAATTCGATACAAAAATATTCATTCAACATACCATTGTTGACCACACACAACACCATTCATGAAGTTTGATCCCTTGACCTTTGGAATGGAGGCAAACATCTTCACCATCAAGCCACCCCATTTGTTGTGATAATATTTTACATTACATTTTATTTATCAAATATTTCATTTTAAACGTTACAAAAACATAAATTTTAAAAATTAATATCTTATTGAGATTTTGTTCAAATGAGTTCATTTTTTTAAACATTTCAATAATGTACATAATTATATTTATTTTCTTTTGAAAGTTTAAAATTATTTGAACAAAAAAACGTTGAATATCATTATTCAATAACATTTCAATGACCATTTTTTTGAAAAAAAAGTTTATTAAATGAATTTTTTTGTTAATATAATAATACTATTTATGTTAACTTCCTTTCAATTAATATGTGACTATTTTTCATTAATTTAAATTATTTCACCCTACATTATTTACGGCTATTCTCAATGACTTTTGATTATTTTCGATTATTTCACCTTAGGCTACTTTCGGTTATTTTAAATTACTTTTGGCTATTGAAGACTATTTCACCTTATGTTATTATTGACAATTTTAGGTTATTATAGGCTATTTCACCTTAAGTTACTTTTTTTTATTTTAAATTATTTCACCTTAAATTAATTTTGGCAATCTTGAAGAATTCTAATATATGGATATTAGTTGTTCTTTTATTACGGTTATTGGTGGTTATTAATGGCTATTGGTACCTATTCTATTCGTGGTTATTAATGGCTATTAATGGTTATTTTATTAATAATTATTGGTGTTTATTTTATTAATAATTATTAGTGGTTATTTTATTAATAATTATTAGTGGTTATTTTATTAATGGTTATTGGTGGTTATTATATTTATGGTATTGGTGGTTATTATATTTATGGTTTGGTGGTTATTCTATTAATGGCTATTGGTGGCTATTATATTTATGGTTATTGGTGGTTATTCTAATAATGGCTATTGGTGGCTATTATATTTATGGTTATTGGTGGTTATTCTAATAATGGCTATTGGTGGCTATTATATTTATGGTTATTGGTGGTTATTTTAATAATGGCTATTGGTGGCTATTATATTTATGGTTATTGGTGGTTATTCTAATAATGGCTATTGGTGGCTATTATATTTATGGTTATTGGTGGCTATTATATTTATGGTTATTGGTGGTTATTTTATTAATGGCTATTGGTTGTTATTTTATAAATGACTATTGGTGGTTATTTTATTAATGACTGTTGTATTAATGGTTATTGATGCATATTCTGTTAGTGGATATTGATGTTTATTAATGGTTATTATATTAATGCCTATTGATGGCTATTCTATTGGTGACTATTCTATTGGTGGATATTAGTGTTTATTAATGGTTATTATATTAGTGCCTATTGATGGCTTTTCTATTGGTGGATATTGGTGTTTATTAATGGTTATGATATTAATGCATATTGGTGGCTATTGGTGAATATTTTGTTATGGATATTGGTGGTTATTAATGACTATTATATTAATGGCTATTGGTGAATATTTTATTATGGATATTAATGGTTATTAATTACTATTATATTAATCGTTATTGACGAATATTTTAATGGTGGATATTTTGTTGTAAGCCACTAGTGATTATTTTATTGGTGGTTATTAATGGTTATAAATGGTTTATTATATTATAAGTTAATGTTGGTTATTGTACATTATATTATAACTATTAATGATTATTTTATTATTATTGGATATTTTATGTTATAATATCATAGGTTATTGATAATTACTATATTGTGGGGTATTTAAAATTATTTTTCATATGTTGTTATGTTTCATTTAAAATTATTTTTACCTTAGGCCATTATATTATATTTTACATTATTTTAAATTATTATACTTAGGATAAAATAATTTATAATAACATAAAATATAATGACCTTGAATAACTTAAAATAATATAAGGTATATCATAAAGTAACATAGATAAAATATTTTAAAAAACATATTTAAAAACATATTTACTATAATAAATTATAATAGCGAATTATGTTAACTAGTAGTGAAACATGATGTCTACATAGTGATATTATAGTGAAATAATTTTCATGAGGGTGAAATCAGTAAAATGCAATGAAATTATTTCACTTTTAAGGTCCCATAGTGATTTAGGCTAATGAATTGCACCCCACTTTTGTAGTAGTGGTTCACAACCTTGAAATACATTGTTGGAAATGGTGAATTGAAAATTTTGAAACTACATATTTTGTATGTAATATATGAATTGTGTCATTGTAAGTGTTGGGAGGTTAAATATTCCAATGGGAGCATTTTTCTTCAAAAATATCTATCGTAGATGCCATTTTTTATCTATGAAAAGTCAAAATGTTGGTTATTATTGTTAAGTGCATTGTTCCAACTCATACTTAACCTTAAAATACTTGCAAGATTAATCAAGATTCTAGCAAATAATTTGAATGTGTTTTGTACATGTGAGTTTTGAATAAAGTCATTACTTGGTCATATTTTGTAAGCCCTAAATATTTGAAGATTAAGCAACATTTCTTTCATTCGTTTGTTTCTAAACAAATATCTTGAAAGAGAATTTGTTTTGAACAATGTGGCAAACGTGGTTGGTTGTTTTGCTTTGAAGAAAGATGTGAAGAAAGAAAATCCAAAATTATAAAAGTAAATTAAAATAAGTCAAAAAAAATGCGAAGAAAAATGGAAGTCTAAAGTTATAAAAGTAAAAAAATATTATAATTCTTTTTTTTATTTGTATAAATCTTATTAATGTACAATAAATATTTTTCACTGAAATTTTTTGAGGCTATGGGAAGCTTACCATATAGTGAGCCATTGATGTCTACCAAAACAGCTAGAAGCAGATCAAGGCCCTTATTATCAATTTGCTTCTTGGCTAGATTGCAAATGTGAGAAAGGACAATGAGAATGCTCTAGTTTCGCACTCTTGATTTGGCACGTTAGGTTAAAACTCTAGCACCTGCACCACTAGCAAGCATGTGCCATGAGTCTAAGTGATGAGAATTATATGCAATTTCAGTTACAAGGCAAATCATGCACAAGCACTTGATCATCTAAACTGGAAAATGTCCCAAAATTACAGTAGCCTAGTTTAATTCCACATGTTTCAAACATGTGAAACTAGCTCACAGCAAAGCCAACTTGCAAGGTCGTCTCATACCTTTTGTGCAAATTGATGCTCGTCCAATGCCTCTTACAACTTCACCATGTGCAATTTTCTACAATTGCACTCGTCCATCATATATCATTACATTGCAACTAATGGATGGAGCATAGAAATTGGCACGTCCAGTAAGAACAGATCACAAAATATGCATGATTATAGTGCACCTTATTCATCATATTCCACTATTTAACGCTTGGAAGACATTCTTTCTCCCTGCAAGTGTCACAATATTTGAGCTACACATGCACAAAAGTAGAAGTCATTGCCACTTTGGATCACAACAAACAAAAATAGCTAGTGCAGGCAACAAAGAACAAGTTGAGACAAAGTGGCACACCCAAGGAGTTGGAGGTTTAGTTAGGAAGTAAAAGGTGTTTTGTTGAGAGATGGAAGTTTAACAAAGAAAATATATTGATTTTGCCAAGATATACAAGTTTGACCAAAGAAAGATATTGGTTTTGCTCTTAATCGGTCAAGGTTTAACTATGAAATAAAAGGGTTTTGTCGAAAGGTGGAATCTAGCCAAGAAAAAAAATTAGTTTTGCTAAATAAATTAGGGTTTAATGAATAAAATGAAAAGGTTTTGCTAAAAGTTTGAAACAATTCATTTTTTAACTGAACATGAACTGTGGAGGTAACCAAAGATGAATTTTTGCATGGGGTCGACCACAGAGCAAATAAATCAACTTAGCTTTCATTTATTGCAACCAAAGGTTAGCAAGAACAAAAACACGAAGAATCATACAACGATGAAAGATGTGGGATCACAAAAGGCAAGCATCACCATTTGACAATTGGTGGCAATGGTGCCGTCAACTCGAAGGGATTTGAGGAAAGGGTTATTGAGTGAAATCACACTAAATGTGAACCACTTTTGTTCAAAAGAGGTTATGTATAATGAGTATTATACTACACAATAAACTAAAATCTTGATGGCATCCTTTGATTATCCTAAACACAACTAATTTTTTAAAAAATTTGCACAACATTTTTTGAATCAAAATTAATTTTGATCCCACAGTTAGATGAGGAGGGTTGGATAAAGTCGATGTACATAGAATATGTAATTTACAATTTTCAAATTTTTTGGTTTGGTAACGTTTCATGAATCATAAACATGAGGCCTTTGATACGGTAGTGGTTTTTTTCTTAAAAATAGGATATTGTTATGCATTCATTACTAAACAAATGCAAAAAAACACATTTTTTGAACGAAATTTCTTCCAAAAAAAATTAATTTTAAAATCCTCCTAGATTTAATTGATGTATATCAATATCACACACCATAAAAAAATTCACACAAGAACTCCATCTACAACCCTAGTTTGAAGTATATATTCATTTTTTCAAACTCTATGATGGGTTTAATTTTGTCGCAAATATATTTAATACTTTCAAAATCTTCAATGTTTATTGAAAATTTCAAAATAATTGATTAAACAAATTTTAAAATTAATCAAATATACTTAAAATAAGCAAAAATAATTCAAGATGTGATGTCCATACATTACCAAAAAATTTAATTGTGAAAAGGTCCATTGACAATTAGGGTACTACAAAGGAATGTTTAAGTGAAAAAAAAATGCGAAGGACAACTTTGGATTTTTGTTTATCTTACATTATCATAATTGTAGTTGATTGTTGTATGCCAATAGATAAGATGATTTTTTAAAAATTAATTAAAATATTTAAAAATAATTTGGATACTATGTAAATGTCATTTTGAATCTTGTAAATCAAAAAATCAAACATTTACAATACATTTTTAAAAAAGTAATCAAAAGGAAGGCATAAAGTCATATAATTGATTTCAAATTTTTTGTACTACAAATAATGCCCCCTTCTATGAAAATACACGTTCGTTGGATGAACTTGATGAAAAACCAAATCATACAAAAATTTCAAAGTCTTGAAATTCTAAAGGAAAGGGCTACAAGGCAAAGGACTCACTTTTTAAACCACTTGATGAAAAAATTATGTTCAGTGGGTTCAAAATGTGTAGCTTTAAATGTATGTCACATGCCCAAAAAGTAAACATGCCAAAAAACATGTTCGGTTATCCATTGAAACTCATTTTGGGATTTTATACATTTATAGCATTAAACTAAAATATTCATGCACAATTATTTATGAATGTGAAAATTCATCATTAACACACAAATTATCTTGTATTGGACTATTCAATTTTTCTCGCTTAAGTTTGTTTCATGTAAATGTTATTTATAAAAAAAATAGCTTTAAAAAGTCCTTCAGTCCTTTTTTCCTTTTTTGGTACCCCAATTGTGAATGGACCCAAAAATATTATATGTGTGACTGCAATTTTGGGGGGCCTTAGCGTGTTTTCACCCTATCAGCCGCTAAGATCATACCTAGGGTTGAAAATTAACAGACCAACCTTAATAACTCTAAAAATGGTTAACAAATGGTTGTTGAACTACAAGGAATAATTAGTAGTGTTACAATTATTATAATGAAAGTTTCCACGATTGTGGATTTCCATGTGGTATTGGAGGAAGGTGGGGCTTACCTAATGATTTTAAATAAACCTTGGTTAACAAAATCACATGTAAAGAACTATTTGGGTTAAGGGTACATGACCATTAGATTTCATCTTAGATGATAGAAAGTTCCATTCATAAACTTTGTGATTGGTTCCAAAAGGACAAGTGAGTATGACGATGAATTAAAAACTAACCGAAGCTTTAGTTTTAAAGGAATTTACATTGATGATTCAAGTGAAGAGGATTAAGGTTATATGATTTGGAAGCTATACCCAAGGTTGGAATTTTGTCTCAAGAAAATCAAAGAGTTCGAAGGGATAATGATTAATCAACTCCCCATGTGTTGGCATAAGGAAAAATTGTGGAATGGGTAAACAAAATTCAATTAAGACCAAACCTTCATCTTTATGAAAGAAAACATTATGTCATGGACATGAAAAAACACGAGAATAAAGGTTGAAAAAGGTCTAAATTTCATTTTTAAAAAAAAAAACAAACAAACTTACGCGATTGAAATACAAAAACACAAGAACTAAAAACAAGACAAAAAATATGCAAGACAAACGTGGAAACAAATCTTTATTATGCTAACATATGCAAACATGAACATGAAAAGAATTTGATGAGGCTATGGTGTAAAATTGTGTTTAAGACTGATGTTATATACATTAAACGAAATGAGGGGTCCTACTCCTATTTATATCCCTTTGGGGACCTAGCTCAAGGAAGCTTTTATGTGTGCTTCAAGTAAGGAAGCTTCTTGAAAACCTTCTTAATTAAAAGTCGACTATGAGTTAACCGAAAGTTAACTCGAATTTAATTAAGGGGCAAAAGCATGGTAAAATGTGCCAAGGGTGGATAGTTTTCAATGAAAAAAAATATAGTCAAAGTACTTTTTGAAAGTTGCAAAGTGACTTTCTATCCCTTTATTTCCAGTTCTATGAAGTGATTACACTTAGAGGTACATATGTTATTGGTGAAGGAAAAATGCAAAGTGTATCTTTAGAGATTAAATTGTGTTTGTAGTTGAAAACAAATAGTTTGCCTCCTATGCAAATTTTATGATTTGGAATTTATAGATATATTTTCAAAGTTCAAACTTACCAAATCCAAGAATTTTATGTTAAGTTGTCACGCACCTACACCAACTTCTAAGGAGTCAACAAAATGTTCTAAACTTGAGAACAAAACCCTAAACTTGATAATAAACCTCTAGTCACTTAAAACATTATTGCTATCACATATATTATCCATATTTAGCTTACATTAGTTCATAGTTTTTCCTACTTACCAAATCTCAAATTGTACAACTAAATTGAAAAAAAGTTGTGCAATAAAACTTGAAGGGTCTTATGAAAATTCTTTAAGATTTTGAGCTCCAAATCTACCCCTATTCATTTCCATTCTTTTGAAGGCATTACTATGATCCAATTTATTCTCTCTCTTTCCACCATCTATTGGGACTAATCATTTTCTTCTCCCAAGGAAAGTTATAATAACAAGTTTTTAGATATTTAAATCACAAATCACGTCCAAAAATAAACAAACAAATTATCCAAATTCGCGTTTTTAAAGAGAAGAAGGAAACGAGCAAAACAAGACCACAAGCTGGTGGCCAATGGAAAGTTCCAAGCTTGGTGGCCCTTAGAATGTTCCATGCTTTGAAATCAATGGAAAAACACTTTTCTTAGTGGCTAACAGAAGGTTCCGAGCTTGGAGGTCAATGGGGAAACATCTTGTTTCATTGTCAATGAAAGGTTCCAAGCTTTGTGACCCTTGGAATGTTCCATCCTTGGTTGCCTTTAGATGGAAAAGGGGAAACATCATTTTCACTTCTTTCCATTTTTTACCCGATAAAATTTTACTTAAACATTTTTTCCTTTGATTTTAGAATTTTGTTTTACCATGGGTTTAGACCATTATTTTCAAAATTTCCTCCCTTTTCCTTGACCTATAAATTACAAGTGCACATCTTAATGTACCAAATTTTCCACACACTCATTGCCAAGTTGATTTTGATCAAAGATTTTTTCCCTTTTTCAAATTCACAATGTCGTGCATGACTACGTTTTACAGGCCTCAAACAATACAAATGAACGAAAAACCACTTCAAGAGTCATCCCTAGATTTGACACAAACCCAACACCCTCGTAATGAAAATCCTGGACGCTAAGAAATGCGCCTTTGTCTCGAAGTCAAACCTTGTCGAACTTGATATTATCCAATATTTCCAAATTTGCGTACCTTGGTGATTTTGTTGCAGGTTGACCCCTCTTTATAGCAATGAACTTGAAATTGTTTACGAAGGTTTTTATAAAATTGAAGACACCTCAATTTTTGCATGGTCTTCAATTCCTAACGTTGGACATTATTGTTGGTTATGCAGTCCAATTCATTGAATCCTTCATAGCAGTAAGGTGAATTACTTAGTTCACACCATGCAACACATCTTAGATTTCCTAAAGTTATGAAATATCATGATGGCATAACCTAAAACTCAACATGTACTTGCACCTCCTTTTTGAGGTTTTCCATAACCTAAATAAAGATTTGTTCATTGTGAAATCCATGTTGCGATTAACGCCCTATCACACTATTTATTTTAATTGTTATGTTGTTTTGAATTAATCTCACATGCTTAAAATGTTTGAAGAATACTCAATTTTCATTAAACCTTTCGTTGAAACCCTTTAAACGTTTCAAGAATTTCAAATCATCCTTGTTTGCATAACTATCCATTAAATACCAGGACAAGACCAATGTTTTACCAAACATTATGAATTTTATAATTTCCTTCTAACCCCCAACCCTCTAAAACCTTCTCACCCCCAATCACGCAATTGAAGTTTCAAATCTATGATTACTAGCATTTGTTGACAAAAAGAATCAACCTTACACTTCATTCATCCAAATCGAATCCTAAAACAAAAAGAAGCCCCCATGCAACCATGCGCCCCCATCATTCCTTATTTTAACATGAAAGTGCTAAAAAACCTTAATAACTTTATCACACCCCAATACCCATGATGTAATTCTTAAAACTTGATACTACCAAGCATGATTGTGTCAGTATGGTTCATAAAAGCCTATATGGCCTATGGTGGGAATTGAAAAAAACCCATTGTAGGCCACCATTTTGTTGGAAGGGGGGTGGGGCTGGGGGTTAGGGTGTCGAAAAACGGCAACAATGATGTATTCAATGAAACAAAAAAAACAAGTTGATTGAAAAATGAAGGTGTTACAACTATTAATGGGGAACATTAATGAGAGGTGGCACTTAAGAGTGCGAAACCTGGGTATCTAAATAAAGGTTTATCTTTCATTCTTTTCATTTTTCAATTGTTTATTCTTTCTTTCTATTTTTTTTATTGTAATATAAATTTTTCTTGGCGCCAAAATTTCAGGTAAGAGCTTAAAGGTAGTGAAAGCATCAAAGTAATGCCTAGGAATGACGCACTCCCAAGTCCTGGGGTGAACCCACTTGAGGGTTCACCAAAGTGTAGTTGTGGAAAATTGGGACTCGGAAGGCGCTCTCGACTTCCAACAATATAGAGGGGTAGAGGGGCGTGCTAGAATTCTCGAGATAGACTAGGAAGAGGGTTTAGTAGATCAAGCTTGAATTTGCATCAAAACCAACCACAAAGTGGTTAGTTCACATTCCGGGACACCCTTGGGTGTTGGGACAAGCCACGGGCACTTTGGACCACAAGACATACCACGGCCCGGACTTGGGGGAAGCCACCACCTTCACCCATATAGTATTCTCTGCGACGCTTCACAGAGGCTACATCCAAATGGCACATCCAAGTTGGAGTCCCGAAATTGTCCCGAAATTGTCCCGGTTGGAGTCCCAAGACTTTGGGAGCTCATAACTCCCGACTGCAAGGTCTGATCGCAATAAGGTCGAAACCAAACTTGTAGGCTTCGTCGAGATATTTTCAACGACGTATTGCACTCTCAATTCGGAGGTCGGAAAGAGATCGATTCCCGACTTTTAGTGGTCGAGAGTCAAACTGCCAGTTTGACTCCTGACCCTTCTTTTGCCCATAACTTGAGCGACAGATATCCAAATGGATAATGCAAGGCCATTTTCGATATCCACGCTTTGAGACCTTTCCAATGACACTAAAAACACTTCAATGCAATGTGTTTTGGGCCTTTCTGTCGAGTTCTAAACATTCAGGAGTCTCGGAGGACTCCAAATCCCCAACTTTGGGAGTGTTGGGCTTCATCCCCACACTTGGCCAAAGTGGGGTTGCGACAAGGAAGGTTGAGGCATCAAGTTTATGCAACGTTAAGTTTCGAACATTCTTTGTGAGATCTTGGTGTCATTGCCCTAGAAGGGCTTTTGTTCTTTTTTTCTATGTCAAGTTTTCAAGTGAATTGGTGAGATCAATGCACTACAAGCTTGATGTGTGTAACTTGAAAGTACTTTGTCTTCAAAATTTACCTTGTCAATGTCACTTTGGATCTTTCTTTGAACCATCACTTTTAAGCATTTAGTTGAAAAGTTGAATCTTCGACAATTTATAAAGATTTATGTGGGTTGGTTTAGGGTGGAGCAATAACTTGGAAGGATTTTTGTGGTTTGGTTTAGGGTGGAGGAATAATAATAGTAAAAGCAATTAAATTTTGCCATGTAGTAAAAGCCACGTTAGCTTATGAACATTCTAACTACTTGTAAGCCTACAATTTTGCAAGATTGAAATATTTAATGTTTATTTACCGAGTCCCATTTGAATCAACATCTAAAGCAATAGCTCTTGCATGCTTGTGATGTAAAAATTCTTACATTGGAATGTGAGTTCATGATTCTAATTCAACATTAGTGTATTTGGTCTTTCCTTTTAGGATTCTTTGTGGAAAGTAGTCACATTTCAACAACATTTGTGTGATTCCTACATCATTTGTCTCAACAATCAATTTTGAACCCTTGATCTAATTTATGGGTGTTTTTTAAATACTTCATTCTTGATTTTGAAATGGTTCATGAATTCACCCTTTGTACATGGCTTTTATTCCAAGCACACCCAATCCTATTACAAAACCTATGAACAAGAGGCAAAGTGAAAAATTACATAGGGTTGGCTAGACATTAAGACAAGCAACATGGACTATGGATGATTTTTACAAAAACCTAAACTTGAATAATGTGAGCCTTGATCCACACAAGGGCAAAGAGATGACTAACATTGTTACAAATGCAGATTTAGAAAAGGTTTTTGGGAAAAGGGAGCACATTCGCTGGAAACCGTGGCTAAATGGATTCCTCACTATTGCAAATTGTGATGCATTATTGAAACTATCTGAAGTTGTTTATGTTCATCCCCTAACAATAAACATGTTTCAAGATTTTTTCTAAAAAGTTAGTTGGCCCAATGCATGGGTCACCTAGTGAATTGGACAAAATATGCATTTGATATCATGCAATTTCAAATGAAAAAGGCTTTTAAGCCTTTTCATACTACTGACAACAACGAGAACTTGCAAGGTTGTAAATCCACCACTATCGTGCCATTAGATTTTAGCTATAGTGATTATGAAGATGGGGATGCTAAGGATTTGATGTTCCAAGTTGGTGAAAAAACTTTTACCACCATTTTCTTGCTAGAGCAAGTTGCAACAATGAAGAAGTCGTTGCATGATGCCTAAGCACAAGAACTCAAATTTTGCTCTTAATATGAAGATTATGGGACAACAAGTATTTTGACCCTACTATTTATGTACCATCCTAGTTCAAAAACAACCTTTCACATGGTCAGTCACAACATTGATTAATTAGAAGGACTCAAACAAACTCATTCAAAAAATCATTTTTCACAAACCAATAATAAAACAACTTCATGAGTTTGAAACCTATGCGTTTGAAAATTGTGTGCAAATGTAAATAACCTTAGATCAAAACATGAAGTTTAAGTAATAAGGAATAATTTACCTCGAATCAAGATGTAGTTGAAACAAGGGTTGTGAACTTACAACATGAATTTCTCCAACTTGGTTTCAAATGTTTATGGTAATAAACTTGGCAAGCAAAAGGAGATGGTGGGCAAAGTTCCATAGCGGGCTTATGCACATCCATATTTGAATTACACGTGTAAGAACCTTGGAAGGCATCAGGGAGCTTGTGCAAATCAAAAGAGTGGCGGTGGCTTTTGAATCCGAAGCATTTAAGCTCATAAAGCAATGGGGCTTAACATTAATGCTAACTACTTGAGACCTTGAAATGAAAGGAGTAACGGGAAATCAAGACAACAAAAACTAAAACGCTCAAGAGATTAATAGGGAGTCAAGACACAAAACCTTAACCCTAATGCACATGAATGATTCTGTTTCCATCCACATCCAATTTGGCAGGCATAACAAGAAGTTGGGACACACAACACATGAACCCTAATGCATTTGGATCATTATGTTTTCATCCACCTTCGATACTTTTTTTTTTAAAATGGAATTTTTCATATGCTTCATAAGATTTTTATGGGGGTTTTGGATGCATTCTCTAGAATTTTTACTTAGAAATTAAAGGTTTGTACTTTAAATATTCATCATATTTTCATTTGGGCTCATTGATTAAAATAAAGATATTCATATCATTCATGAACTTAAAATCATGTCTTTATGTAGATATATATAAAGTACTCTTTTCATCAAATCCAAACAAAGTGTTTTTTTCAATCCTTATGGATGATGCAAATCTGACATGAAATATTAGATAATTCGCTTCACTATTGTTGTTTATGTCACTATTCAACTAAGACGAAGATAAAAAAGGGTAAGTATTGACCTTCGATGCCCCCTTGTCATGGCACAACAACAAAGCTCTTGACTAGTTTTAAAAAGAGATTCTTGAGTTCTTCATCATCAAAGAAATCTGAGAATTCTAGAATCTGAAAAATATCAGATGCTAGAGTTCTCAGATTTCAAGAACTTCTTGAGAAGTGATGACCAAAGTTTCTTGACTAATTCTGTGCTTTTAGCTTTCTTATCAACATTTTGTTTTCAAGGGACTCATGAATTCAAGGACTTAGAAGGAGGATTGCATCATAATTCACACCTACAATATCAAAGAAAGTGAGGACACAATCCATACCAGCTTTGAATACATTTGCTTGTCTCCGTTGATGTTCTTGCTTGCAACAATTCCAAAAGTGGCAAAAATAAAAAGAGAAAAAAGTTCTGACCCAAATCAAAAAAACTCATTCCCCATCTCTCCGAAATCACAAGATCAATGGGACACGCAACAAAGAGAGACACACAAAGAGAGATATTCACAAAGAGAGAGACATACAAAGAGAGATATTCACAAAGAGAGAGACAGAGATCGAGAGAGAAATTGAGGAATTCCCACACAAAACTGGCTACTACTTTCTTGCAACAAAGCTAAGAGCTAAAGTTTGTTGCAGGCAATGATGACATCTTTGCTTTGCAACAAGGTAATTTGTGAGGCGTTTGTAGAACATGTTTTGCCAGTTGAAAATTCCCACAAACCCAAATCCAATGCTTTTGTGACAAATTAATGTACAGAGTCCCTAATAATATGCTCATGAGCAATTTGCAAAAGAAATGTTACAACTTGTCTCAGCAAACCCCTAGTAAGTAAAGAACTGAAAGATTGGGAGAAAGATTTAAGTGGAAAAAAGTAAATCCAAGTCAGGTTAGATTTGGACTCAGAGACCCTGATTAGGATATATTTATGATATTTAGACGAATCTCAGGTGTTTTAACCCGTTGTTGGACGGTTCTTTGAATTTTTAAAGAAGTGCCAGTTCCGGTTTTGGGAAAAAAATAGATTGTAAAAAAAATGTCGGTTCTGGTTTTTTTGAAAAAAAATTCCAGAATTGAATAAGCATTGATTTTTGGTTCTTTGGAAAAAAAAAAAAAACCAGAATTGAAGAATTGTCCATTTTTGGTTCTCTCAAAAACGTCAAAGAAATGGCAAAAAACCGTCGATTCTTGGAGTTTTTAATTTCTTTTGAAAAAACTGTGGCTACATTTTAAAAAACTGGTTATTTGAGAATTCTGAGAACTGGAGGGTAAGTGGACATGTACCCGGTATGATAACCGAGGGGTATCTTTCCTTAATTCAAACACCGGCCCAACACTGGTTTTAACCATGGTTACCAGAACCAGAACCCGCCAGGCAAACTAACCTACCCCCTAGTTTGGAAATCGCATTCAACGAACCTAGTCGTTATGACGGTACATACTATTTTAAGTAGGTATGTAGATAGGAACGGAACATTTTTGTGCGCCACAACCCAATCCATGAGACATGGATATTTATGAAAAAATAGCCGTAAAAATATCCATGTCTCATAGATACATCCCCCAAAAAAATACAATGACTAGAAAATAATTAATTAATTAATTAACTGCATTCATTAGAATGAAATAGGCACTAATATAATATTAAAATAGAAATTAAAGTGGTGAGAAAGAACTTTCCTATCTAGGGTTTTTTTTTCTTCTTTCAAATTACACTCTCAATATTCTATGCACAAGAGGAAATTAGCCAATTTTGGCTACAAGTCATCCGAGAGGAACGTAGAATTTTTTTAAGAATCCAGTTATATTTTGGCTACTAAAACCTATTGTCTGAATATGATGACTTTGGTGCATTTACCCCCCCCCCCCCCCCCCCCCCCCCCCAACCAAAAAAATAAAAAGGAAAAAAACTTTTTACGAATTGCACTGGATTTTAATTTTTGTTCTTGGAATGGTGAAAATTCGACCGCCCCCAAAAAAAAACAAATGCTCCTCGGCACTCATCTATCTATTATCAACACTCGGCCCCTGCCTAGCACCCCCACATCAAAAGCACACAAGGTAATCAGGTTGAGCGTGTATCTTCTTATCTTATCGGACATGTGTAAAACAATGTTTCGGAAAAAGTAATGGTTTTTTTTTTTTTCTGACAACTTGTGGAGCCCTTTTGCTAACCGTAACGAGAGAGGCTTGGTTTGCTCTGGCCCCTTATAGCAAAGTTCAAACCAACAATTGTTAAAAAAAATTTACAAAATGTTCTTCCATGAAGTTCAGAGAGAAAAATGAACGCCAGTTCTCTGTTTCCGAAATATTAAAAAAAACAGGAGAACATTGTGCGACCCCAGAACACCTCCCCCCCCCTTTTGTCTTTTTTTTTCTATTTATAAAATTTCCTTTAAAAAAATCCCACCCCCCAAAAAAAAAAAAACGTAGGCGTATATGTACAGTATAACTAGCGTATGTTTTTATGTACATACGTAGAGAGACAGAGGCAGGTACCTATTTCTTTTTTCCTTTGTGTCTGATTTTGTTATTTTATAAAAATTTCACTCTAATAAAAGATTCCGCTGGAAAAGGAATCTGAATGTGTAGGTGTAGATGTAATTGTACAGTATGTAAAACCAGTGTATAGATGTATGTATGTATGCGTGTATGTATCTTTGTACAGAGTGAGACACACAAGTAAGCACCTAATTCTTTTTTCCTTTGTTTCTGTTTTGCTTTTTATGAAATTTGCTATACAGAATCCCACCTCCAAAAAATACGAATACGTAGGTGTAGATATAGAGTACAATCAGTGTGAGTATGTATATTTGTATAAGTATATGTACGTATCATGTACGTATGAAAAAGAGAGACAACCCGGGACACAACAAAACTAAGAGGGACATTCGCGAAGATTTGTACTTTGCGGAAGGAGAAGGCGCGGCGCGGAGCGGAAACTCTAGGAGTTGGGTGCAGAGCGAAGATTTGTTGTTGTTGTTGCAGAGCGAGAGTGGCGATGGCGGCGAGCACTCTAAAGTGCGGAGCTTGTAGTTTTGTGGATGCGGTTGTTGTCAAGAATGCAGCGGCGTCTCTGAGACCGTCGGCGGCAGCGGCGCCGGTGGTGAGCCAAGTGCGTAGTATTGCTGGTGCTGGTGGTCCACCAGTGTGGAAGTCGTCCTCATGGGCTGGAGTTAGCCTTGTGGCTCGTCCTTCAGGGGAGAAGAAGAAGATGGTGAAGTATGTGAAGAGAACTGTGGTTAGCCAGGCGGTGTCTATTGAGACAGAGAAGGAGGTGGAGCATCTCAACATCGCAGAGGATGTCACACAGGTACACATACGGTTTCTGTTTTTTTTTCTTTCTTGATTCCTTTGGGTTCTTGTTATTGTTGGTTTTTTTGTTTGTTTCTCAACTCCGAGAGAAGACAAAATTTCCAGATTGTGAATGTCCCTAACTCCTTGGAGAAATTGAGGTTGGACAAATCTCATATAGAATGAAGGTGAAGTGGCAGAAGAGTCTTCTTTTTGTCTTCTTTTGGATGTTCCAAAAGCATAGATATATGCTTATGGTTTACAGATGCTTAGCTAGGCAAAGGACCCATCAACAGCTATCTACTTGATGGTTACAGGATTAGAACTAACACAGTAGGTGATTTGCATGATGGGTTTAGGGTTTTAGTGACAAGGGGATGCATGTCTCTGTTTGGTTGGAGGGGAAAACAGTTGATAGGCAAGACACCCATGGTATACCTAAATTCTGTTGTGGAGGGCTGTGGGGCAAACATTGCAGCCAAACTGGAGATCATGGAGCCTTGTTGTAGTGTGAAAGATAGGTCTGTTCTTCTTCATCACCCTTTCCTGTCTTTTTTATAAAAATGCACAAACACTTGCATTCAGATGGAACCCTCCTACTCTGGCTGGCCAGCCAACCAACTGACTGACAACTGATCTGTTTAGTAACGATTTGTGGGGGGCTGACAAAGTCCAGGATTGGCAAAAGCATGATTGCTGATGCAGAGGCAAAGGGTGCTATCATTCCTGGAAAGGTAATATGACGAGCTCGATTTTCCAGTACCTGAATCAAAGTTTTCCAGTATTTACCTTTGTTGCAATAGTAGTCCATAATTTTCGTATCTAATCTTCTTGTGTAGCTGCATTTCTGAAGATGTACAGAAATGGTGCAGTTGCAGAATTCCCAAGCGTTGTCTATTCCCTTTTGTTCAAGCACTTTGAATTTTTATTTTCTCACCATCTGAGTGCTTTGTGTATCAATCTTGTTTTTTGATTCTCTTCTGAATTTTGCTGTTTGATCTGATGGATGGATGGCTGGCTGTCTGTGCCAGAGCATTCTTGTGGAGCCCACAAGTGGAAACACAGGGATAGGGTTGGCCTTTATAGCTGCTGCCAAGGGCTACAAGCTCATCCTTACCATGCCAGCATCTATGAGTCTGGAACGACGGGTTTTGCTGAGGGCTTTTGGTGCAGAACTTGTTCTTACTAACCCAGCCAAAGGAATGAAGGGGGCTGTCCAGAAGGCAGAGGAAATTGTGAAGAAGACACCCAACTCCTACATGCTTCAACAGTTTGAGAATCCTGCAAATCCTAAGGTGAATATGTTCACATTCCACAATTTACTTCAACATCAAGCAGTGGCTGGCCAATGAAATTACAGGTTTTGGTAATAATTAAGATTAAACGAATTTATAAAAGAAATTTATAAAAAAGTTTGGCTCACAGGTGGGTTGTTGTCTTGTAGATCCATTTTGAGACCACGGGACCAGAGATTTGGGAAGACACAGCAGGCAAAGTTGACATCCTTGTTGCAGGAATTGGTACAGGAGGTACAGTCACTGGAGCTGGGCGTTATCTAAAGAGCAAGAACCCTAATATCAAGGTCTGAACCAGCCTGCTATATTACCCATACATATCATCATGCACTGGAAGGTTTGGGAGAGAATAATGCAGTGAAACTTCTCAGTAGCCTTTCTAGATATCTCAATTCTCTATATCTCTTTGCTTGAACCACAGATTTATGGAGTGGAGCCATCAGAAAGCAGTGTTCTATCTGGTGGGAAGCCAGGTACAGTGATGTGATGATATTCTACCTTCTCATTGATCAGTGTTGTAATTAAAAGCTGGTATCCTCAGAACAGTGGGAAGAGTAAACTGCTTGTTATGTTAATCTCAGAAGTTGTGAATATAATATTTTATCATGTGATTGATTTCTGGTGTATCATTCTAGGGTTCTGAAAGACTGTAGATGGCTGGAGCTGCAGCCATCAATTTCTGGAGATCACTCATGTATCCACTTGTGGATTAGAATCACCCACTCCTCTCAAAGCACTTGCCAATTTGATACCAAAAGATCCAATCTCTTTTGGCTTGAATACCAGTCTTCTATCTGGATTTCATGGATATCAACCACTGTGGATATTCCTTGCTAGTTTAGTTAATTGTCAATAGTTATCAGGAACTGTTATTTTGCAGTTCGGATTGGAATCATGTGATGGCAATTGTCGAAATAGCAAATGGGTCCTTGTGTGGTGCAGGTCCTCACAAAATTCAAGGGATCGGTGCAGGGTTCATTCCTAGCATTCTTGATGTTGACATTCTTGATGAGGTTATTCAGGTATGCTTAGCTATCTGTTGTCTTTTTTTCCTCCATCTTCTCGTTGTGTGTCAACATCTTTGTGCTCATCAATAGGTAGCTTTTCAGTGAACACTTTTCCCCTATTTTATTGCGCTGGCCTTGACGAGAAATATCTTGAAATTGTTCCTGCACTGATAGACAGTACTTGCAAGATCATGGGTTGAATGTGGCCCTGGTGAATATGTGTTTTCAGATTTCAAGCGATGACTCAGTTGAGATGGCAAAGAAGCTTGCCCTGAAAGAAGGCTTGCTGGTAAGTGGGACTGTGATCATGTATTCATGCAAAACTGTTTGTTGATGAAGTTTTGCATGGGAAGATGTCTTGATTGCAGGATCAGTTCTGAACAGTTGAGGATCAACCTTCTTAAGTCTTGCCTTGTAAGCTCTCCTGCCCTGGGCCAGGCATAAAGGTAATACATTCTGCCTATATGTTTTGTTGGCAGGTGGGAATTTCATCTGGGGCTGCCACAGTTGCAGCAATCCAAGTGGCTAAGAGACCTGAGAACAAAGGCAAATTAATTGCTGTAAGCAAACAACTCCTAATTGAGCTGGTTATTTGAAAGAAAAATTCAGCGCATGTGGTACACATGTTTTGTGGTCCCCTTCAGCCTTTCAGAGTTTTGTTTTTGGTTGTATCTGACTCAGCTTTCATGACTGATGAATTCATCCTTCATCATGAGCTACTGTGTCTGCTCTGGTAAAACAGAATTCTCAAAAACTGTCCGAAATGATTGATTTCTGTAACCCCATTGCTCATCTACATGTGTGCGTGCACAGGTGGTTTTTCCAAGTTTTGGAGAAAGGTATCTCTCAACTATTCTTTTCCAATCAATCCGAGAAGAAGCTGAAAAACTGCAGCCTGAGCCCTAGGTCCTGAACAGTGGTCATCTCCTCCATCATCAGCCAGAATGACCTGCTGAGTAAATGGAAATCTGAAATGAGGTACTTGGATTCTGTTGAGATTTGTGGGTGTGGCATCTTGTCATATGGTGTAGTTATGGTGGTCAGTATATAGGTGCTTTACCTTTTGGTGGTGATGGATATGAATCTTTCTTGCAAGTAGAGCAGCTGCTAAATGTGTAAGCAGGGCCAATTGAAGGAGATGGATTTCTCTTGCCTGTAAAAGCTGATACAGGAGAGCAATAGTCAACTTGATGTGGAGTGATTTTATTGGGGTTCTCATGTTTGTAAAGCTAACGCTATAGAATAATTATTACCATGAGGCAGAGGAAAGCCTTCTTGTGAGGATAATGATGCCTAGTTCAAAATACTCTGTTCTGCGATTGCATCATGTCATGCAAATGTCTTCCCTTGCTTGCCTTTGTTATTGGGAAAAGAAGCATGATCTGCGTAGTGCAACTAAATGTGTGTTCAAGGATTGCAAAGAATTGTTGTTGTTTTCTAGTTGGTTGACATGCCAATTTTTTCTGAATAATAATTGCGTGTGGTTTACCTCTTTGTGCTATTGCTACTCCTTGATAGTCTACTGTTGTGAACGAAAAGTGCTAATTGCCCAGCTCCATCTTTGGCAAAATAGGTAAGTTGAACTTGGTTCTATCAGTTTGTTTGCAATCTTCTACAAATCCACTTGCATGAATCAACTTCAAACATTTGAATCTCCCTCTTGATACAAAAATGACACAGTATTTTGTCCCCTTTGAACTAAAATCGCACTAAATACATTTTGCATTATGCAAATGAGTTGGAGAAATGATATGCTCTCAATATGTATAAAAGCTCTTACCATTCAGGTCTTTCAACAAATTAAGGAACACAACTCAACATTGCTGTTACAATTCACATTCAGGAATTATCAGTAAACCTAATGGTCATCTCAATCACATGGTAAATGAAGGAAATATGCACAATCAACCTAACATTTCATATAGAAGATTTGTTATCCAAAATCACATCACCAATACAAAATGGTTGACAATGTCACTACAAACAAGTTTTGAAATTACATACCCAACACTAATATTAAGCTATACAGACCTAGCAATAAACTTTCTTAGAATCACTGAAAACCCTTATGCTCTCACCACTCCAACAAGTGTATCAGTGCTCATAATTCATTGTCAATAAAGGACATTTGCTACAAGAAATCATTGTTCTTTTGAATGAAGAATGCAATTAAAAAATGTATAAAATTTGAACACATGAAAAGAATTTGATAAAAAAAAAGGTACCAATTATGAACACTTGAAAAATTAGAACTTCCTCTACAAGTAGACACTGGCAAAATTGACAAATCTCATTCTCTTTTTTAAAACATTAGATGAGATTACGTACCTTTCAAACACAAATCCCATTCTGTCAAAAAACTTTAAGTGAACTACCTAGCAAATACTTCACCCAACATTGCAGTTGTAATCAACATTCCAAGCAAATACACAAGTGAACCACAAGAAGTTCACTGAGACATTTGCACTACTTAAAAGGGAAAAACTATTGTGTCATTTTAGTATCAAGAGGGAGATTCAAAGGTTTGAAGTTGATTCATGCAAATGGATTTGTAGAAGATTGCAAACAAACTGATAGAACCAAGTTCAACTTACCTATTTTGCCAAAGATGGAGCTGGGCAATTCGCACTTTTCGTTCACAACAGTAGACTATCAAGGAGTAGCAATAGCACAAAGAGGTAAACCACTCGCAATTATTATTCAGAAAAAATTGGCATGTCAACCAACTAGAAAACAACAACAATTCTTTGCAATCCTTGAACACACATTTAGTTGCACTACGCAGATCATGCTTCTTTTCCCAATAACAATGGCAAGCAATGGAAGACATTTGCATGACATGATGCAATTGCAGAACAGAGTATTTTGAACTAGGTAAACGTCATTATCCTCACAAGAAGGCTTTCCTCTGCCTTATGTTAATAATTATTCTATAGCGTTAGCTTTACAAACATGAGAACCTCAATAAAATCACTCCACATCAAGTTGACTATTGCTCTCCTGTATCAGCTTTTACAGGCAAGAGAAATCCATCTCCTTCAATTGGCCCTGCTCACACATTTAGCAGCTGCTCTACTTGCAAGAAAGATTCATATCCATCACCAGCAACAGGTGAAGTACCCATATATTGACCACCATTACTACACCATATGAGAAGATGCCACACCCACAAATCTCAACAGAATTCAAGTACCTCATTTCAGATTTCCAATTACTCAGCAGGACATTCCGGCTGATGATGGAGGAGATGACCACTGTTCAGGACCTAGGGCTCAGGCTGCAGTTTTTCAGCTCCTTCTCCGATTGATTGGAAAAGAATAGTAGTCAAGATACCTTTCTCCAAAACTTAACCTTTTTGCAAGGTGAAGCCATAACTCATTGTGAACTCAACATAAATTAGATATTTGCAAAGGCATTATTCTTTTATCTGAAAAGTTTTGGAGGTTTTGAATGGGATGATGGTAACATGCCAAATTCTCAAAATCCTCAAAACTGTTTTAGGAAATAATCCTAAAAGCTAGGCCAAGGTTGTTAAAATTGACATGATGAAGCATTTTTACATGTGCTTTCACATTATATGCATCAATGCAAATGTCAAAATAACTTCATCACAATCATTTTTCAAAGTATGTTTTATTGTTTTGGTTTTCTGTAGATATTTTGTTTTATTGTTTTGGTTTTCTGTAGATATTTTTATGGTCATGAATGATGCTTCAGATGTTCATTTTTTTGGTCATGTGTAGATTGTTGTAGTCACTTGAATTTAGATTGGTTTTAATTACTTAAAATGCTTTTGATCGTTTGTAATTATTGCATTTCTTACGATTTCCCAAATTTCTTGTAGACCTTTTTTTAAACCCCTGGCAATTGTAAGTTGCTGCATGCATGATGTGTTTTATTTTAGTGACAAGAGGAACAAAGCATTTGGTATATATGGGTTGATTTTTATAATTTTATTATGTAGTCATCCTTGGACACAGTTTCAGAAACAATTCAAAAAAAGTTTCATATTTATCTCATTTTCAAGTTCAACTATCTCACTCCTTTCCCCTACTCACCAATATGAATATGACAAAGATAAATTATTAACATGTGCCTGGTCATGTTCATAATATTTATATTAATTTAAATTTAAATAAACTTGAGATTGACATAAATAATGATGAACTATTGACAATCGTATGGGAATATAAGAAAAAATAGTTAATTGTTGGTGGTTATGTGAAGCAACACGGAGCTCAAGTTTGATAAATCAAAATCTTTATCATAGATTAAAATCTATGAGGACTTATACTTTGATAGAGATTCATGACTTGTTTAATAACAATAACAACTTCCTCAAATGATAATTTAAACCCATTATTTCTTTTAGAGCTTGGAATCTAGTTTGAACAAAGGGTTTTTTAGACATATATATGTTTATTGGCCTTGCCTACCAAGGCAAGGATATTGTGTTTAGATTCATTATAGAGTAGAGTAGCTTAAGGGATTTTGACCCCTAGGTAATAGCTTGGTCTATTTTTATATGAGGAGTTTTAAAAGATGATATTTTGGCTTGTGTTGAAACTTGAGATTAGTTATTATAGAGTTATAATAATATCTTGAAGGATTTTGGTTTCTTTTAGAGGAATTTTGGAAGATTATATTTTTGCATGGTGAAATATTTGAGTTTCCATAAGCCTTCTTTTGCCTTAAGATACTTTTTAATGTAAATGGCAAGGCCAAAGTGTGACATACCCCTTGTTGTTCATGTTGGAATGTATTGGGTTGCTATGTTCATTTGTTCGTTGTTTAGGTTAGATTTTAATGATGCTGAATCTCTACCTGTTTTGTCCTTGCATGGAAGTTGAAGTTGTTTAATAGCTTTCCATTTGGTTGATTGCCACCAAATTAAAAAGTTGGTGCTTTTTCTAAACATTTTTTGTTCTTTCAACTGAACAATATATTTAGCCCAATCAGCCAAAGAAAAAATATTCTGCTTATATAATAGACAATGGTAGTATCAGCTGAAGCTTAGTGGTGGAACTTATGATACTATTACCCATCTTGTAGTGGGGTTTTGCAGATGCAAAGTTCATTGGGGGGTGTACTCTGCGCAGTCCTCCTACATGCTTGTGTTCAATGAGTCTTGTGATCTTACAATGTGGATCAAGACCATCACTCAGTTTTCATGAAGGAAATAAGGAGCACAAGTCATGAATTTTGCCCCTGATTCATATCCAGTGGTTGATCATCCCAATGTTGAAATCTTTCGAGAACTATAAGTGGCAGACAGCTGTGAAAACATCCAAAATCACTTCATTATATGAGGTTTTAACTCCTAAAATAGGTAAAACAGGGAAAGTGAGAATCGATCAAGAGTCTATATCCTTGGCATATTTGGAGTTCTAGCACCCAATCTTAACCTCTCTCCCCAAATGGAAACTTCTACGGGAAAGTTTAAGGCCCTACAAAGAAAAACATATCTTAAACTGGCCCCCCCACCCAAAAAAAGAATCCTCTACAGGAAAAGAGAGTTTTCCCAAAACACCTAAATCTTAACCTAAGTCACAAAAAGAAAATCTTAACAGAAAGATAAGGTCCCAAAACAGTCCCCCCTCAAGAGGGCTTTACTTCTAGTGTGTATTCTAAGACTTCTTCAAAGTCAGAATGCCAAGACTATGAAGAATTCTTGATCCAACATTAAGAGGTTACAAACTCAATTTCAAAGGTGCACATAAACAAATCAGGAAGGATTTCTGCCATTACATACCTCTCAATCTGTTTTTCCCTCGCTCCTTCAGGTGCCTGCAAGCCTTCGAGAGAAAATCTGCTAAAAATCAGAACTAAGGTAAGACACTTTACCATCTTGTGACACCGAATGCAGTGCAACATACCTATGAGATTGCAGAGAAATCTCCACAACTGACACTTACAAAGGTAACAAGACAAATGAGTGTTGGACCATCATCACCCTCATCACAAATAGCAGTGACAAGCTGCCATGACTACCCACTGATTTCATCAGCTTCAGGTGGTGGGTGAAGTATGTAACAATCTGCTCACAATTAAGGTCCAACCCACATATATACACTGTTTCATTAGTTTTCCAGACATGCCAAGACTCAGTCATGATTTTGGCTAGCAGTCAAGAGACACAGCTACAGAATGCAATATAACATGCACAAAGATATTGCACCCAAAGAAAAACAAAGGCAAGAAAAATGGCATTGACATGCTTGTTACAAAGAGATTTTGTACATGTGCTGTAGTCCTAAAACTACTTCCATCAAAGATGCTGCATATGAGGCTGACTACATACACTATGCAGAACCACTGGAGGAGTGGGGAGGACTAACACTCTAGCACAATGAAATGAAGGAATGAAGATTAACAGAACTCCATTACTGCTCAATCTATTGCTTGGTGAGGTGTGCAATATTCACATATCATACTGGGTTCGACTACGCTTTGTCAGAGGTCGTGAAGTTGAGGGTGAACAAAGATCAACATCAGGAACCACAAATGCACCACTGAAATCTGGCAAAAGTGCTGCTTCTTGCCTCAAATTTCCTTTGGCAGATCCCTCAACTCTGGAGGAACAGAACAAACCAGACATAGTCGGGGCAGAAGATATTTGAGGAACTTGGCGATGTGAAGTCACATCTACTTGCTCATCAAATGAGCTCAAATCCATTGCCCAGTCAAAAGCTCCAACATTTGATACATCTGCCTGCAGGAAAATCAAACCACTGGTATCTTTCAGGATATGTGATCTCACGGTCCTTCAAAACCCTTCAACTACCATTGAGATCATTGAGAAGAAGGTCTTCATTTCCACCATCCCATATTGAGAGCTAACACTTATTGACATGTCTTGCAGGACATTCTTAGTATAAAAATCTTCAATAACATCATTGACCTCTCAAGGCCTTCATATCCATCATCTCATATTGAGAGCTCACATTTCATGTTTTTGCACATCTCCTGCAGAACATACTGAACATCCTTGATATGAAATCTTCAAGAAAATCTTTGACCAAACAAGGCTTTCATTTCCATGAGCCAATATTGAGAGCTCACACTAATGATTTGTGCATCTCCTGCAAAAACTTACTGAACATTCTTTCAATGAAATCTTCAATGACATCCTCTTACTGAACATCCTTACTATGAAATCTTCAATAACATCATCTTCAACCTCAGAACATGACACAAAACTGCATGATTGTTGCAGAGAGAGAATCAACAAGTACCTTAGAAGATCCCATATCAGCTGTATTGAAACCACCAGCCAAGTCTGCAAGGTTGAGTAACTCATCAACTCTCCAACCAGGTACAGCCTCAGTTAGAAACTCTGTGATGCTACTTTTACAACACGCTTCTGAGACATTCTGGTTTCCTGTGTTGTTACTTGGACTCATCCCTCCACTCTTTGGTAGAACAATTGCTCCTTGTAGTAGTCTTGCAGCCGGATTGGACTTCTGCGATGGGGTTGCCAAAGGGGATCTCAATTTAGTAGCAGTAGTGGGTTTTCCAGTAGTGTTCAGAGGAGAGTTTCTCTTATGGGTGGTGGTCATCATTCTGGAACATGGAACAGGTACAGCAGGAGGTATAGCTGCTTCTTCAGGGACTTGTTCTGCTGCAGCAGCTTCTTGTCCAATCTTTGCCTCCAAAGCCACTCTGATGCCTGGTATCAAAAACCGCTTATGGTTGGATGAGAGAGAGTTGGCGGAGTGAATTGAAACATCACATTCCCGACACAGCAGAGCTCTGTCCTCCAGACAAAAGAAGAAGCCACACTTTTCCTGCAAACAAACGTAACACTAGATTGCATCTCTAATCCACAAGTTTTTGTTTTTTACGAATTTACAATTTCAAAGAAAATGCACAATAAGACTGACTACTCATCATGGACCTCCTCCTCCAAGGCATCTTTTGCAATGATCCATGTTTTACTACTCTCTGCTCAAGTCTTCAGATGGTGGAAGGTTTGCAAAACAAAAACCTGGCAAATGTCGCAGCGCGGGGCATCAGAAGGTGACATGAGATGTACACGCTGATGCTTGTTCGCCAGCTTATTTGCAGCATGCACTCTGGTGTCGCAGTCTGTGCACAGCGCGGCTTCGTCCGCACAGCACAGTACGGCGGCCTTGTTCCTCTCGCATACATCGCACTGAATCTTCATCTTTGTTGTGTGTGCCGCTAACGTACGCTTTCTCCTCCTCACCGTGGCTTCCTTCTAAAGAACTGCTTGAACGTACAAAGCAGCCAAGAAATCTCTTCTTCCAAAAGGAACTTCCTAACGGACGACGAGGCAAGCATGTCCCGAGAAATCTCCGGAAGTCGGAGAAGGGAAAAAGAAACCAAGCAAGCTGTTCTACCGGAAAACGATTGTCGAGAAAACCCAAAGCACCGAGCTCCTTCAAGGCGATCTCCTGCCTTATTGAATATTCCGTAGAAGAGAGCCTATGTTCCGGCTCCTAACATCTACAGTGGCGTTCACGGGCTAACTATCAAGAGGAGAGTAAGCTTGGCAATTGACAAGCAATCGCAAACTTTCTCTCTGTCTACAACGCTTTGAAACCACATATTTCCCAGTAAATCACCATATCGGGAAGAAGAAGAAGAAGAAGCAGTAATATGAGGTCACGTTGATACATACATTCAAAAGATTGCTCTAGTCTACAACAAATGGAAAAAGACAAGCAGACAAAAGTACAAGAATTTCAAGCTTCCAACTGTGTTTTCCTCTCAGCGGGAGATAAGCTTGAAGCGGAACTGATTGCAAGTACAAAAGAAGAAGAGGACTTTTAAAAAAACCGGGATTGGAGGTCATAATATCGATCAAACCTGCGCCAGAGAGAAAAGCCCCGAAATAGAAGGTTGTACTCTGGTGTGGAGATGATGCCTGGTGCCGTGCCAAATCCCTAGTGCTCGCCGATGCCCGCAACGGCATGAAAGGTGCGAGACGACACTTGCACGCACAAGCGGGCGGGCGCAGCTGCGCAGGATGAGGCGGTTCTGTTCACACACCCGGCACCATCGGACAGGACAAAGACAAGCTGGGATGGATTCCTTTAACACAAGCAGGGGCTGTCTTATTACACTACTAACTAACAAATCACCTTGTGAAGATCCACAAAATTAGCTATGTCAACTTTAGAATTGCTAAAAATGGTGGAGAGCTAGTGGTGTGTGCTTTCACAATGTCCTCAATGCATAGCATGGAGCAAATCCTTAAAAATAAAGCAACCTTTGAACCCTAGCTTACACTCTTCAGACTATGAGCTCTCCTTAAAACTCTTTATTTCTTTTAAGGTCTGGACCAATTGAAATTTCGTCCAAAATGATGCCATGTAAGCTAAATCCCAATTTGATTTGTCTTGATCTTGGATCCTCATCTAAAGTCCTTAGTCCCAATTTAAAGCTCATCATCAATAGGAATGCTCAATTTCATTGAACCCTGCTTCTTGTACCCTTGTCTAAAGTTGGCCTTTAACTTCCTCTTGAAGGGAACCAGTGATTGTTTTTCTTAGAGTAAAAGCCCCAAGACCATTTCAAGGCTTTCCCAAAATAAGTGACCCCAAGGTAAGATCCAAGGATGCCCCCACAAATTCAGTGGATGGACACTATTGGAACTTGCATGCTTTTGTGTTGGAGTAAATACTTTTATGTTGTGAGTTGGAATCTAGAACTTGCATGTTTTTGTGTTGGAGTAAATATTTTTATATTGTGAGTTGGAATCTACAGAGTTTTGAAACTTTTTTTTAATGGGCCAATCAATCAAAGAGGCTCATTGCAAAAAGAAATTCTGAATTTGCAAGCCAACTCCAACTAATTTATATGGATCACACTACAATTCACACTACAAGTTAATGAATTTCTGGCACTCAAATCAGCTTGAGTTTCTTTTAAAGTTGGTGCTCCATTTTCAAAGTTCATTGCATTCTTATTCAGTAAAAGCTTGACCTAATTTTGTGTTCCTTTGTATTTCCAGGTACCTCCATGCGCAGAAAGTTCATATACGGTGGGGAGCCGGGAGGGCATCTTTGAGATACTGGATTTGGAAAATCAATCCAAAGAATTGAGAGCACTATTGTATCAAATGAATCCAAATCGTGCACCATAATGTGACCAGGGCACTGAAACAATGTTTTCCAGCAAACAAATGATGATGACAGGAGCAATGCCATCTTGGAGGAACATCTCAAAATGGCCACCTGGTATCTCTTCCTGATGGAATCAGAACTGGAACTGCATCACCTTACTGTAGCCAAGCGCATCACAGTGGGCAGCCATAGCCTTGTTCATGGGAGGAGGTCCACACCGCAAAACCTGGGGACACATTTCATCACATTCTCAGACAACTCTTCAACTAGTTTCTTTCCTATGATCTTATCCAAGAATAACTCTGTTTGAACCAATGCTGTGATGTGGAATAACAATTCATTACTCATTGCAGGAGGCTTATATATATATAATGATTTGAATTTTGAATGCTCAGCAGTGAAGTGTTCTTGGTCAAATGTAATCAGGTGCAGGACAAAAAATCATGACAGATGATAAGCATAGTGTTTTGGTACTTGTTTATGGCACCAAATCATTAACAGGTCAGAGGGGGATCTTCTGCCATCTCCTTTAAAATGGAGTTTAGGGTTCAGGGTTTAGGAATTATGAATGGCTTATGAATGAGAATGACCTACCATTATGCAAAAATTGAGAACAATACACTGAATATTCTTGCTATCGCAGAATGGAAAACAATTACTCATACACATCAGAGTAGTTGGAGGGCTTGCTGCACATGTTACCTGTATATCATCAGCTGGTGGGGGACAATGAGCCTCTATCATTCCTTTGGAGACAAATCCAACACCACCATCCCATTCCATTGGAGGCTGCATAAAACCAAGGCCATCTTGTGAAAATCCATTCTCATGTCGTGCGGACATCATCCAACACATGCTACAAAGTCTGAAAGGGTTTAGCAAATGAATAGTCCTTCCAAGATAAAGACTTAAACCAAGGTGACCTAGTAAGCTCATTCTTATGCTTCTTGAACTTCAAACATTCTGTAATCACTCCAGGCCCCCAACTGACCATCCCAAGATGGACTGGCAAATCAACTAGATCCAATTGGTTGGAACCCATGGCAAAGCCATTTTTGCAATGGCAGGAAAAAGTGAGATGACTAAAACACAGTTGTAGGGAAATTACATTAAGTATTTGCAACCAGAGCCAGGAGTAGAACACTTTCTGAAAAAAACCAAAGAATTCTAAACATGGTCTTGAATTTGACATTCTGGAGATAGGCAGGTCAAGTTCAGCATTAGTGGGGAAAAAACCCAAATTGTTGCAAAACAATCATTTTATAGGTCATGAAACAATTTTCTACAAAAGGAATTTACCTGATTAAGGACATAGTACAGTTTAAATTGGTCAGGATACTCCCTTGCAAATCTGTCCAGATCCTCCTGTCACACAGATGCCTCAAGAATCAAGCCTATATCATGAATGGCAGTATAGATAATAATACCAATACTAAGGAATTGTGAAGTAAGCACACCCCATTCATAGGCACCTGGTTTGATTCCTTCCATGAACAGCACCCACCACTCATAAGGAGTCTCTAGGTTCATCTTAACATCCAATCTAATCATCAAAGTCCTTCTAGTGAAAACCTTCTCTCCAGAACATTTCTGGACCAGAAATCTAACAACGATCTTACAAGTCCCCTGCTGCCAGTTTGCTCTAATTAACTGATCATAGGACAAAGACTCAGATACACCTCATATTTGAGTTGGAAAGAGAAAGGGAGAGTGGTCCTCTACCCAAGATGTGGATTCTAAAAGCACAATTAATCAAGACAAAACTAAAGGCAAAAAGTATCAATCAGCACCTTGAGTAGGATGTCATCATAAGTGACATTAGCATAGATCAAATGAATCTTTGTCTTGTCCTCTGGATTCTCCAAAATTGCTCGTGCCACCTGCACCAGAGACATGTACTTGCAAATTAGCTTCCAGGATTCTTCAAAAGGACAAGGGCTACTTTTATCAACTACAAAGTAACTCTCATGAGCTAGTCATTTCTCAATGCATTATTGAATAAAGGGAAAACTGGTAGACCTCATAGGTGGACTTGTGCAAAGCATACCAAACTTCATTCCATGACATCAAGGACATTTTTGAAGTGGTGTACAGGAAGAGTGGCACACTTGGTACATGGGAGTAATGCCAGTTCCGCCAGCAAGCATGCCAAAGGCTCTGACCTGATTGGGCTTATAGCTGAAGCGTCCCTACACGTCACACCCCAAGATTCAACAACAAATTGTGCACGCAGCCCTTTCAAAAAATTCCAAATCCCAACTTGCAATGCAAACATCCAGTAGACACTTTATGAAAGACCAGATCCAACCTCTGCAGGTTGCCAAGGCCTGTCCACATCAACGCAGTTGATCATGCCTTTCAAAATGGGCATTTCTGTTTATTGATGTCATGTGACATGGCAGACCAATTTATCTGAACAGACAGAATATCACTCATTGAAAGAACACAGCTAGGCCATACCTTGGGGCCCTTAGCAGAGAGGTAGTCGCCCTCCTTCATTCTGCCAAAGTAGGCTGACACTTTGCCTTCCTTGTAGACCTGGCAGAAAATCTATTAGTTTGGTCACAAAACCAGATTCTAGGATTCTTCAAATAAAAGATGGGGGATGATAACAACTCACAACAGAAGCTAGAAAAACACCAATCTTCCTTGTCTGGGTTTTACTACCATATTAACCAATCTTAAACATGCCCAGATAATCCTTGACTGAATCTTTGAGAGTGGCTTGAGTACATTAGCTGTCCAAGAGTACTTGGCAGGCATACGTCTTCTGCTAGATACAAAGACAACAGCTTTTAGGTCCTCAATCAGCATCTAACAAATGATATACACACAAAATGATAAAGGAGGATGCATACTTATAAAATCAGTTAGTCTGGCTGCCGCTGCTGCTGCCCATGAGAAAAAGCCTGACTTCTTACCTTGACAACCAAGTCAAAGAAGCCAACATCTGAGTCGAGTGTAGTGGGTGTATATGGCCTCACTACTTCTGTCCCATCTGTGTCAATTCCCCTGTAGCAAGAGGTACTAAAAGTCAACACAACACATAGAATCCTATTTCGCACATGAATGTGAGAGAAGGACGAAAGAAATAAATTTGGAAAAGCAGGACTCACTAACATTCATTGAATGTGCAGAAACCCAAGTGATCAAAGTGTTTACCAACAAAAGATCTCAAAAGTCTGAGACTTCTGCACCTAACACAAGACTTTCTGAGCTGCAAACTGTGGATATAGACAAGGAACAAATTATGGTCCTCAATTTGGAAACATGTGATAACCACACAGAAAAGGTCAGGTATGCAAACTGAAATGCCTAAAATAATCCATAACAAGGCTGTGACATCTCTGCAGATGTATGCATCATCTGTACACAGTGCTGAATGAAGACTTTCAGTGAACAGGGATGACTTTGGCTGACCTTGAACTGGCCTGCCAGAAGCATTCCTGTGGGATGAAAGTAGATAGGGACACTACAAAGTTGCAATACCAGCAACAAAGTCAGCTGTTAGCTTCAAATTGGGATGTGTGGATGGACCAGTCAATACAGTGAAATGGATGTGAAATACTGAAAAAAGGCCAGACAGACTATAGCAGCTGAGACATCAGGTTTGTCACTACAGTCTGCATTTTTTACTGTACAAGAATCAGCAATCTCTATCTCATAACTGAGATACAGAAGTGCACGAAAAATGGCACAGATCAGGAACTAGCATTGGTCTGTTACATACATGCAGCTGATGTGCTGGCCAATGGGAAGTCCAAGCACTGATTTTGGAGTCGGCAATGCAAAATGCAGCTTCACCACATTGTGACTCACTCGTTCCTTCTTTGCTAGCTTGAACTTCAGCCACCTGTCCGGCCTCAGCACCGCTGCATCCGTCCACAAGACAAAATTCAATACCTTCCGGTTTAGCACCAGTCTCTTTCTATCTTTTGACCTAATCTTCACAAAGCTAAGCACAGGGTCACTTGTACTCTGTAGAAGGCCTCCAAAAATAATGCTGGACTCATCATCATCAAGACATGGCATCATATCACCGAGAATGAAACCTAATACAGGGTAAGTATGGACAGGCATTAGTGTACATAAAACCTATTCTTCATGACACAGATTACCTCATTCTCAAATCCCCATCATCATCAGAATCATCCATTTACAAAACAAGCATGACAAGAGAAAAAGAAAAAACACATTCCAAACTGTCGTCATGGTCAAGGAAGGGATGGGGGAGAGGCGTGAATGCAAAGAAATGCTTACTTCTGGGCTTCCGGTTAGCGTACCAGACGTACGCCGCTCCTGCCACCACCGCCACCAACGCCAACGACAGTCCCACTTGCGTCGCCCTGTCTTGCTGCTGCAGTTGCCCCATCAGTCCCGCCATCTCTTCCCACGGCCGTCCGTTGTTGCTCTCTCACTCTCTTTCCTCCCAGACACACTGCTCGCGCGTCTGGGAACCCCTGTTACTATGCTCTCTCTCTCTCTCTCTCTCGCTCGTGCAGTCAGCTCCAGAAACCCTAAAAACGCTGAAATTGCACTGTGTTAGCCTCTCTCTCTCTCGTAGACTCCGCCCTAGAAACCCTAAAAACCCTAAAAGTGCACCCTGTTAGCGTTCTCTCTCTCTCTCGTACACAACCCTAAAAACCCTAAAAGTGCACTCTGTTAGAGTACTCTCTCTCGTACACAACCTTAAAAACCCTAAAAGTGCACTCTGTTAGCGTTCTCTCTCTTGGACACTACGATCCAAAACCCTAATAAACCCTAAAAGTGCACTTCCGTTAGCGCCAGCGCTCTCTCGCTCTCTCTCGGACACTCCGCTCCAGAAACCCTAGAAAACCGGCCAAATTTCTCTGTCGGGGTCAGAGCCGGGTAAACAGAAAATTCAAGAGTTTGCTGAGTTCGGGCAGGGTCTGGGTACCCTGTGTCATATACCCTCCTTTCCGGGTAAAAACAAGGGTATATGTTTTCTTTGTTTATCCAGTCAAATAATTATGAACAAAAATGTGTACATTTTATTTTTATAAAAAAAACTAAAAAAGACACTTTCTCAGAGGCCAAATGCAATGGGAATTTTGGACACTTTTTTCATGTATGAGAGGGATTTCCCAATAATTTGTCCAACCCTAAACCCTATTTACCCGGGACACATGAATATATATCTTTCTCCATTCATGCACAAGTTGTGCCCATGCAATTGGGTTTACACATAGTTAATAAAAATTGTCCTACATGCAAAAAAAAAAAAAGGATTACATTGTAATATTATCTACCATACCTACAACTCATGTTCAAAAAAATCTTGTCAAAATAATTTAATTTAAGATTAATCATGGATTCATAGTGACTTCACCATGGTCTTTTTCATTTTGTGTATGTGTTGCAATTGGTCATTATTTATTATTTATTAAAAAGCGACATGGTGATGGATTCAAAAACAAAATGAGACCCTTTGTGGTACATGTGTTTAAAATGTTGTTACAAACTCCACTTAGGTAAGGGATTGCTTGAACTAGTTTTATGGGATGGTTAGTTTCAACAAGCAAATGCCAAAATCAATTATATATAGGCTACATGGTCATTTTGGCATTTAAATTAGGGTTTTTAAGGTTTGGAACATTGGGTTCTCATATATTTACTCTATATATATATGTTATTTATTCTTTTTTGTTAATCACCGTAGTTGTTCCACAAGATATGTTGAGATTATCATTCAAAAATAGAGCTATAATCTTTAATTTGGACTAGATTTTATCTCCACTACTTTTTATTTACAAAAGATTGCTTTCTCCTCTTAAGAAAAGTGAGCCATAACTCACATTCGACAATATGGACCAATTTTCACATTTTCATTGCTCTAATTTGAAACTTAAATAGAATACTCATCTCAATGGATTACACATTTTTATACAATTCATCATAACTCCCATGAAATTTCTAAGAATTCTCTTCCTCCAAATTTTAAATAATTCTCGCAAAATCTGACACGAAAGTAGGGTACTCCATTCATTCCCATGATGTCACTTATAGTGTAATAATGGGTACTAAAAAACACATTCAATGGCACTATATTATCTTATAATGGTAGTATCTTCCATCATGGCTCATTAGTGTTGTTTTGTGGCAACATATGTTGCATGCCATTTATTGAAATTTGGAAACATCGATCATGAGTGGGGTGAAGCAATGATCCATGTATTGGAAAGAAACATTAAAGCTTAACCATAGATGTGGTATAGTGAAATGAATCTAAATGTCAAATGGTAGAGCATTGAAATCCATGAGATATGATACAAAATGATTCACACGGTGATTAATGTTCCAACAATGATGTGAAACCAAACCAACATTGGGGTCTCAAACCAACAGACATATAAACTTTTTATATGTCAAGATGAAAATGGAACCAAATAAATAGTCTTAAACTTTGGAGATATATTTGTTAAAGAAAATATTGAAGAAAATTAATTGTGTTTTTTTTTGTATAAGAAACAATTTTCAAAAATCCAAACTATGAATTTGGGCAATTTAAGCTCCAAATAAGACTAGATAAATTACACAAAATTATATTGCCTAGAAGCATAAGAAGTCAATTTTTTTTTTTACTTTTGAAGATGTTTTCATCATTTTTAGGTTTCATATAGTGATGTCAAGGTATTATTTTCATGTGTATGTATGTTGTTGCTTCTTTCTTATTTTGGCCACTTCATTTTTCATGCCATGCTTTATTTGCATCATATAATAAAAATCACACAAACTTAGGTCTTGAAATTTTGGATTGTGTTCGGACTACCACCATGAGTTCGTTATTTGCTCAAAAGATTGGGCCTTGGGGTCTTCACATTTGTTAATATCTACACTCCGCACCCGAGCTTGTGATGGCCCCGTTTTGCATTTCTCTACCATGCGGTCCACCGCCGAAGATTTGCCCGAGAACACGGCTTCCACGGTTCCATCATCGGAATTCCGAACCCACCCGGTGAGGCCCAAAGTCTTGGCTTGTTCGAGGGTCCACTTCCGAAAGAACACCCCTTGCACTTTTCCACTTATTTTCACATTCACCTATTGTCATGAAACGAGTCATAAGTTGATGGGACTAAAGTATTCATGCATTTTATTTCACACATGGAGAGATTATTCGGATGTCAAATTACTTGTGTCATTTATGCACTTAAAAGAAAGAAAAAAAAACCCAAAAAAAATTAAAATCATTATTCAAACTTTTAAAAGAAAAAAACACCCAAAAACTTATTATTCAATATTTTAAAAGCCCATTAAAAATATATATAGTAATCCTTCATCAATCAAAGTACATTAAATAGAGAAAGCTTTTGTTTGCTACAAACTCTTAATGAAAATAAAACATATGTGTGTGCATCTTGAGAATTTGGGTATAAGGAATTTCACCGATTTGTTATCACGGGCTCGTTCAGTGGTATATTTGTCCAAAGAATGAATGGCATGTGAGTCATGAAGCATGGAATCATTGTGCATCTCTTTCAAAGGTTGTTCGATATGTTTGAAGCTAGATGTGTTGTGTTCATGGTGTGCCCCATTTGAACGTACTTGAGAAGACATTTTGGCAACACAAATGTTCAAAGAAAATTGTAGTTTATCAACATAACACTATTTCTTTTATCCTCTTGATCTTAAGAAGACAAAAAAAGTTTTTCCCAAAAGAAAGTGAAAAAGGAAAGAGAGACAAAAGAGGAGAAAATTTTACATATATGAAGCATGAAGAACATGAAAGTTGTAGAAGACGGTTTCAACTTTCAATGTTTCAACAAATCCCTCAAGGTAGTAAGTAATAACTAACAACGCATTGGTTGTTCCATTACCATGGTTAATATACTCTATACCAATCAATAGTAACATTGAAATACCATAGTACCTAGAGCACATGTCTCCCAAATAATTAACTCATTTTGAAAGAATAGAATGGTATTTTAAAAGAGTCTTCATTTTCCTTCACAAAAATATTTTATTTGAAAGAAAAATAAATTTCTAAATTTCTAAAAGTAATATAATTTTGTGTTGAAACTGCCAAGTTAGTGTGGTAATATATGGTATATAAATTTTAGCCTCATTAGCCCAAAAATGTAATAATTTGGCTTATCCTATGGTCCTCTTTGTGACCACATGTGTGAAATTATGTGATATAATTGATCAAAAACAATGAATAGCTTATTACAATATAACAAGGAAGTTATTCCAAATTTTGTTTGATTTATACAAAGGGAAGGGAGCCATGATAGATTGAGTAAACATGACCATGAAAGTAACCTATCAACAAAGCCCGATGGGGCTTGAATCCTTACCTTGTAAGGAAAGCTCGTTAGTTATATCTTTTGGTATGTAATTTTAAACATCTTATAAAAGTCCCAAAATATTGCATTTTTTGAGTGAAGGTTTTATTTCAAGTAACCATTGAATTCATTCATGTAAGCAACTTGAATCATTGCCCACCTTAGCATGTTCATCAATAGAGTTCTTCAAAACATTACATCCAATATTATTTTATTTTAAAATTTGTTGGTTGTTGTCAAATTTATTCACATGCTAGATTGATACATTAAACAAAATGTTGCATTTATGAAACACCATTGTAACATGTGTTGAAAAGACATGAACAACAAATCCACATTGTAAAAGGAAGTGATGTTTGACATGGTAGTAAAATTGTAGCAATGAAACTTCTTGTGACATAGTTGTGAATATGAAAGAAGGTTGGCAAGGGATAAGGCTTAACAAGTATTAATAAATCAAATTCAACCCAAAGTCTTAGTGGATCAATTAATTAAAATGAATTGCAAAGTATTCAATAGAGCATGAGATCATGGATCATTACAACTTAAGGAAGGATGAACAACACATATTGAAGCTTTTGAGTTTGAGGAAAAAGAAAATTTCTCTCTCAAAGGATGTGGTTGATTTGGTTGTTTAATTTCTGAACCAATGAAACAAGGTTTAGTGCCCAAAAAATTGGTTTGAGTCACCACATTAGCAAGAAGATATGAAAACAACATGATGTTCATTGTCATGAGAAGCCATAGGTATAATCTTCCATTTCTTTGCTTTGATATTCTTTATGAATTTTGCCACTCCATGTGATTGAAAGTTAAGGTAATAAGGACTATATCTAGACCAGAATTTTATGTTTTTAATTGGACCACACAAAAGGATTGGCTACAATGTCTTCCTATTATATTCATTTGTTGTAATGAATGTGTTTGGCATTATCAATTTCAAATGTGTGAGAGCTTGTTTCATGTTTATATTGAAAGGTACTAAAAATTCCTTGAAAGCATTGCTCTTCCTTAAGGATATGTTATGGTTTGAAATTATTATTTTGGAACTTATCATGACAAGGGCAATCCCACATGTCAATAATGTCTTTTGGAGTGTGTAAGTGAACCTATTGACGCCACAAAGTTGCAAAATGATTTAGATGTAGTTAATCTTTCTACAAGCAAATAAGGGCAAGGTATATCTTACTTACCTCAAAACTCAAAGGTAAGTAAGAAATTACTTTCATGAAATTAAGTTGAGAGACATTGATCACATTGATCTTAACGAGACGTTTATATTATTTAAACATTTTGATGTTTTCAATTTAGTCCTTTGAATTACCCCTACCACACTCCTATATTATTTTCCCGGGAGAGAAAATGGTCAAATATCATGTGCAAAAAGGTTTGCATACTACTAAAACTAGCACACAACAAAATATTAAAAACACACACCCACAATATTTTTCATAACACATATTTTCCATTCAATTGTATCCAACATAAATACAAAACATAGAAAACCCCAGAAAAAGAGCCTCTCGTGAAAAAATAAAATTCCTCTCTTCCCTTTAAGCTTGTCCTAACTTCTCCCCCTTTCTCCCTCCTTTAACAAAGGTGGCCATCTTATCCAAATCAGCCCCAAATTCTAGTGTTTTTGTGACAACAATCTACCCACCAACACATAAAATTAAACTGAACTAAGCAAATGAAACAACTTTAGAAAGATGAAAAATACTCGAAAAACAATGAAGGTAACGACTACATACTACTGTTGGTAATACATTCTAGTGCACTACCATACTGAAAAATGGCCATTGACAACCTTGTAGTAGTGAACAATAAACATGTTAAGGCAAATATTATGAAAATGTACGCTTATAAGACACCATCTTAATGGTCTTTGTAATCTCCCTCAATGATAACATTATATTAATTCGGTATTCATGAACCTTGGAATACATGTATGCACAATCATATTTTTTTACAATTATTTTTAAAAGTTCACAAATTCGTTTTAAAAATTGTAGGATGTTAAAATTGTGAGGCACATCCTTTTGATACACTTTATTACACCAACACCATTCCACAACATGATGATCATAGAAAATTGAAATGACAAATGCTTAATACAAGAGTTAGGGTATGTCCAAAATTATGGCTAATTTTCTACCACATTAAAAATTGTGTGACATGTGTTTGTTTAATGCTCAAGTTGAATGTCGATCGCATGTTTCCTCATTCTTTTCATGGCTCTTATGTTATGTTGAGATGTCAATTAATCTACATAATTGACATCACCCTTTAATGTGTGAAAGATAAAAGGGTCTTCAAAAGATTTCAAATTACATATTCAAATTGTGCTCAATATATCAACAAAAAAACTTTGTGAATTTTGGCATGATCGGAAACTCTCATTATAAATAAAAAATGATGTTTTTCTTCTAATTGCATCATGTCAAGGTTGGCTTCACCTAATGCCAATGGTGTCACTCTTTAGTGAGATGAAACAATGACATATAAGATTTGTTGCTTCTTCCACAAGTGCCCCAAAAATAATAATGATAATAATAATAATAATAATACTACTACTACAGTATTCTTTGAAAAAATGCTGATTTTGTAAGTTAAAAATTTAATGATGATGATCATGTAAACCCACTAAAACAAAGAAGAAGTGGAGACTTAACACTACAAGAAAATATGGTATTTTGTAAAATAGTAGACCTTTAGGCTCACGACACGTGTGATGTAGACTCTACGATTTCATCCATTTCAATGTAAAATGCGTGTGGAATATACCGATTGTAGTTCATCATTTATGTGGCACATATTACATTAATGTCAAAACTATGGTAGGTACATATTGTGTATCTTTTTCCACATTTGAAGGATGAAAGCATGTGTCATTTAAACAAACATCTCAAACAAGAGACTGGTGGGTTGAATTGTTTTAAAGAATTACCTTATGATGCATTCACACTTGATGTTAAGTCAGTGTTAAATGAAAATCTAGGTGGCATCCTAGGTGGCACCCAATGTTAAAATGGGTGATGGCTTCATGTTAAGTAAATGTTAAAGCTTGATTATGAAATCTTCATGATAAATAAGTTTTAAGTCCTAAATGACTAGCACGGTGTTGGTTGGGGTACTCAAAACTTTGAGTCGACCCTAACATCAAGTGTGAATGCACCTTTAGTGAACTTATAGTACTTTTAAAATGTTGTATGTATTGTTGTTGCATGTGGCACAATTTTAATTTGGAGCTTTTTATGTAACACACGATTCTCTTGAATTGTGTCAATGTCCACTAATTTTGTGCTCCCCATTTTGTGTACACAAAGTAAAAAGCTAAGCTAATGCCAGTGGCAAGTACGCTGGTGGCAGCAACAATGGTGGTGGGGGATGATATATAATCTAAAACACTTTGAAAGTGTATAATGGCAGACAAGGAGCTTCGTGTAGTTGCAGCAATCGATCATGCAATCGTGTCGTGACTTGACTTTGTTGTAGTTCCATCCATCATTCTCTCATTCCAATACAAAAGACTCTGAAATCGCATCAAAAACGTTTCACTTTGTTGTATTAAAATCAAAGAACGAACTTTTTTTATACAACAACGATCAAGTTTCAGATCTCCTTTTTTTTAGTCTGCAACAAGTTCAGGCTTTTCTTTGCATTCCCACATGGGTGTGGTCAGGTCTTCTTTCAGTCCCCTCATCGAGGATATATAGCACCAATAAATAAATAAATAAATAAATGTTATACCTAAGTGCCTTGGGAGCTTTGACACTAATCATATTGTTTGTAGAAATGTAGAAATTTTGGTCTTTCTTTTTTAAAAATTGGGGAAAAAAAAAAAACCCTATTTGCAAAGTTTTTTTTTTTTTGGGTCTAAAGGAAACTTGAGAGTTTTTTTGGGGAATATTTAAGAATTTTTAAAATTTTTCAACCATGAATCTTCAAAATTAATTAATTGTTGACAAACACATGTTGAAGCTGCTCCCTGTGGGGACGATCTTCAAGCAGTTGATCTTGAACCCATCAAAGCTTGAATTATTTTTAAATTTTAAATTCAACATGGAATTACTAAGTTAGCATTCCATTTGGAGCTTATGACCAGGTTCCACATGATGGGCCACATTGGTTTTTTTTTTCTTTAATTTAAAATTCCAACGAACCCCCATTTTTGGTTTATTGGACATTTACGGGGTTAATCAACACCACATCGTGGCCCAATAACACCCATATAACCTAAGCATGTGCATAATCAATATTTGACAAGCTTACCGAATGACAAAAATTTACAAGTAGCAAGATAATTGAAAATGTGTATTGTATTCTAGTTAATTAATATTTGGACTGGGTTTAGGGTTTTGTGATTTTTTTCCCCACCTTTTTTTTTTGGAAGGTCCTGGGTAAGAAGAGTGTTTAGGGGAAGGAGAAGGTGAGTTGTGGATTTCTTTTTTTGCTTTTTAGAAGAGTTTTTTCTGGGGTGGCATTGGGAAGGGAGAAGTTTGATTGCTTTGAAGGAGATAGGAAGGATGGGCCAAACCCAAAATATGCTAAATCATTAGAGAAATAAATGTAATTGTTTTGGAAGTGGATTTCTTTGTAAAAATTAGATGCAATTCATGTTCAAGGTCAATTTGGTGCAATTTATAATTTTTCCTTGGCCCCTCATCGAAAAGATGACAAACTTCAAACTCATTAAAATGATTTTATGTAAAACATATATTTTAAGACATAGTTTCTTGTGGCAAGTCATTTGTTCACGATGGAACAAAATGGCCAAGGTGAACCAACACCCAAGTTTTTACGGTCACCTTTCTTAGTGAGGTTTCTTAATTTCATCATATTTAGCCCAAAAAATGTTATATTTGAACTCAAAGACGGTAATTTAGTCTTAGCATGGTGTATTTGGAATATTTATAAATAAGTAATTTAAGTGGATTTCGAGATTTTTACCATGATACAACCATGGGTTCTAGTTCATTCAAGGCATAACAAAATAGTCTTCAATTATGGAACTAATGATAAAAGAAAAATGCATCATCATTCAACAAAATTGACTAAAGAAATTTATCTACTATGAGATAGGTTGATAGGTAATTGCAAGAAAAGTTTGTCTTCTCTAAACCTAAAATTTAAACAATACTTATGAGCACTAATATTCAAACATATAATTTAATGAAATATACAAGAAAATGGATGCAACAAACAATTGATTTGAAAACCAAAAATAATGGGGACAAATAATTAACTAGTTGTATGGAAAGATGATACGTCATGGTAAAATATGTTAATGCAATGTAATGGAACAAAAATAATCTTGTTGCTTAAACTTCATGGAATTCCATTACATGTTTAATCATTAATCCCAAATTACCTTACAACAAAAAAATGGACATTTAAGTTACATCTGAAGGTATATGGTGGTGTTGGGTGGGTACCAACCCAAGTTTAAAATTGGCCCAGCTTTCAAGAAATTTTCTCCTTTTACATAAAAGTTTTCCAATTTAATTTATGTAAAATGATTTATAATTTATAATCTATTTTGACTGGCATCACTTAATGGCTTTAACCTTTGCGACAAGTTCAAACAAAATCATGAGAAAATGATGGGATTGTGTAAAATGGTTAGGTTCTTTCGATTACTAAATAAATTTCATCAAAATGAAACTTTTAATTTAATGTTAAAGCTTTAAAAAATAGCAAGAAAAAGTCACCATTTTTGTGAAATTCAAAAAAATTGAAAAAATAAAAACATTTCAATATGTGTTACTTGCATATATCAAGACTCAAGAGTTTGTTGTTAATTATGCTTGTTAAATTCTGTGATTAATCCATATTAAAGCTAACAAGTGGAGTTGGAACTTGGGACTCTTTCCTAGTGTCAACAAACTTGTTACCTTAGGTATTTTATTTTTGACCCTGGCCTCACATATGTGAACCCCTTTAAGCTTTGCTTGGTGTTCATCTTTCATACATGTTAGGCAAGATCCAAAACATGGCACATTGCATAGCTAAGGTTTCTTTTTCGGGCCTTAGATATTTGAATGGGAACATGTGTTGAATATTAAATGATTTTATTTCAAAGAGGCATAATCAACATTCATCAACCCATGATTGCATCATTCCAAGTTTTTCTAAATCTCAAATGTCTTTTGAATATTTCATTTTGATAATTCCATAACCAGCACCATTTTTGTCAATGTTGTTCCCCAAAATTTCCATCCATCCAAAAAAAATTCCATTGCATGGTAAGGTGGGATTTCGCGCATCCCATTACTTGCTCAATCCATCCATCCATAGTCATTCCAACCCAAGGTGAGGTGGGATCTAGTTTATCCCATTTTGCCTAATGCCAAATGATTTTCTCTAAGTTGCCAAATCATTCAAAAAACATTGGATAGAAGTTTGTCACTAAACTTATCAAAGAATATTTTTTTAGTTCCATAGGCACAACCATTTAGTGATTAATGTTGGTTGATCTGGATACTTAAATACCATAGCTGCAAAAATGACTTTGTTGGAGATACCCAAATATTAATTGCTCCCAAAATACAGATTTAAATTTTGGATACATTCAAATACCGACTTTTGAAAAACTTGAGATTTAAAGAACCATGAAGGTTTTCTTTTAATTAAATAATTTCATAAATTTGTAATGAAGCTTGTTTTATTTTAATATTATTAAAGAATGGGCTGGTGTGTGTGTGTATGGGGGGGGGGTTGCTAAAAGAGCCACATTGATTGGCCCTTCACCAATTTTTATCATACATTGGGCACTCCCCAGTCAAAACTCCCCTTAATTATACTTATGGGGGCACCTTTCAAGTAAAACTTTTTTTTATTTTTGTGTGTGATGGCCCCATAACCAAGCTTTCTAAATTACAATAATTCAATTATGTTCATATTCCATTCCTACAAATGGATGTGTATAATTTATTTTGCCAAAGATATGGAGTTGATGAAGTTCTAAAAACATTTGATAAGCTAAAAATGGTTTTTTCGGGAGTTTTATTTATTATTAACCAATTATAATTGATAGAACAAACAGAAAGAAAGAGAGAAAGTCTTATAAAAGTTTATTAAAAACAAAACACATTGTCGATTAAAAAATGTACGAAGGAGTAAAATTAAGAAAAATAGAAAAGTGATAGGACATCAAATTGGTTCAAAGTAGGTGTGAAAATCTTTCCATGTTTATAACTAATCGCCTATGGGAGGTCAGTCATATTTATATAAAAATCGATAACTTGCAATAGATCAGCCATGGTGATGGGAGTTGTGTCTTGAAAGGGTGGAAATTGGGAAACAGTTAAACCTATAGTTACCACCTGATTTAATATGGAGGACGCTTGCAACCTTTGTAATGTGATTGAAACTTTTTTATGAAAAATAATGACCAAGGTAAAAAGTTGAGGGCCCTTTGGCCCTTTTAAATTCTAAATGGCATTGGCACAATCGTGTAAAAACATATCAACATGTTTATGTAAGTAACCAAATACCTCAATTGCTAAGGGGAGGAATTAATTAGTGGGGTGTCAGTTGCGATAACTCATTTCCTTGGTATGAGTTACATCGAAGGAAATCATTGAGTTGCACAAGATTGGAAAAGTAAATCCATTTGAATTGGGTTGGTAATGACAAATTCGTCTATGGTGCGAATGCCATTTTTGGTAAGCATAATGTTGATTTGTCAATGAGAGGAATTGAATGTGGTTGAAAGAAACTCATGTAATTATTTTCATCTCACATGGAAACCAACATTTCGTGCAATGGATGTAAAGGTGTCGCAAATTACATCATGGGTTCTAATGCGTTCGTTGTTATGAATATAACGTAAAAGGTGGATACCCATAAAGTCGATGGGATGTGTGCACACACATTGAAGGATGTTTGTAATTGAGGGATGGGATAGTCGAAGTTGCATACAAAGTGTTATGGAAAAAATTGGAGAAGATAATCGAAAGGCTAGGAAGATTGGTCAAACTATAAGCCAAATGCCACCCTTGGGCCAGAAGATGATAAAAGTTGAGTACAATGGGCCTCTGATATCCCTTTGGAAAGCATATTGAAAAGGGTATGATGGTGCAAAAGCAGATGGAATTTTGAAGTTGAACCATTTGTTGTCCAATGAATTGTTCAAATGGAGGAAAACACGCACGAATTAAGGGTGGTAGAAGATCATATGTTGTTTTGAAGTTTTATTAGAAAGAAAATGTGTTGTCAACTCGTGCTAAAACTGCAAGAATGAAAGGATGTGGATCAACCATAAACTCAACAACTATGATTGAGGCAACAAGGGCCCAACTCCCTAAATAGATTATTGGGGTGATGGTGGATTCAATATGAACCCAACACCATCAAAAGTTATTGGGAGGGAAACTTTTACAATTTAAAGGTTCTTTTAAACTATTAAAGGATCTTGGACCCAAAAAACATTTATACATTTGAAAGAGGGAGGAGTTAAAAAACATAAAGGACTTTGTAAAAGTGGAATATGGAGGAATGCATCGTAAAAGATATGATGGGGGTTGTACAAAACAATAGGTTATAATTCCAAAGGTCACCTTAACATTACCAATTCTAAGGACAAGGTCCACATGTCGAACATCCTTTAGCAAGGAATTTTTCTGAAGAATGATATGAAAATTAAGGTGCCCAACGGAGCCCCCAAAACTCTAATTCCTTAAGATGGGGTGGTGAATTGGAATGGGGTTTTGAAGTCTAGTGGTAGGCCAAAAGGTGACCGTGCTACGCATTTATTATGTTAGACAGAAAGACCTATCACATGGAGTTTAATCTAGAAATGCTCATATGTAAATGATATAATTGAAAGGGGACCTATGATGTGAATGTCATATGTAATAGATGGAAATTGAGAAAAAAGGAAATGATTAATTATGGAACGTATGGCCCTAAAGTGGGCTAAAATGAATAATGCCCCCCCACAAAAGATCACCTTAACAAGTTCCCATGATAGATGGGATGATTGTGACATCACATTATTATAAAATGTGGGTGTAGTTTAGTAGTTCTTATTTAGTAGACTAGTCAATTCATTCAAAATCAAGTGAAATCACTTGGTGTACAAGGACACATTTTGTTGTAGTGTCACCTTCATGATTATAATGTTTGTAAAATAGAGGACATTTAAATGCATAAAATGCACAAACAAAGGGGATGAGTTGTATGATGTCCTCACTTGCTACATGACGTTCTTGAAATATGACCCCTTTTGACACTAAATTGAAGGTGTTTGCCACGTCCAATTAAAGAACAACCCAATGGTGAACATGATGCCTTAAATTATTGCTTCATTACCACCCTTAGTTGCAACTTTAAATTACTCTAGGGAAAAATGTGTTACAAAAGCTTCATGAAATTAAAAACATAAAATGTGACTTATGAGTTGATAAAAGGCTTCCCCCATTGTAATGGGACGAACTCCACTTGAAAATTTCGTCATGGTTAAGAGGTGGGCCATTTCAAGGTGGGTCATTCCAAGAATGCCATGAAAATCTAAAAAGTAGATTTATAGTTAATCCCCTTAATGGAGCCGTAACTAGACTACTCACAATGCCCTTTTATACTAAAATGGAATTAAAACCCTTCTTTCTTGTTTCCTAAAGGCTCCCAATTGCAATTTTTTATTTTTATTTTTTGTCTTTGTTTGTCCCTATTTGTTTATTGTTCTTTTCTTCTTTTTTTTTTTTCACAACACTAACTAATGAACATAAGGAAACAACAACATTAATGATAGCAAAGTTGTTGTTGCAACTACCATCGTCTCCCATACTATAGCAAAACCTTCACTACCAGTGTTAGTGGTTCTTCTTCATTCTCATTTTACCTTACCCTTATGGAAGTGGTGGTTGAAAATTTTCCTTCTTCTTGAAGGGTTGTTCATTTTTTTTAAAAATGTTTGAAAAACATTAACCCTTTAATATTTTTTTCAAAAGCACCTAATAAAGGGTCTTGCACTTTACTTGCTATGTATGTTTAACTACCTAGTTGTTGGGCCATGCCTTTAAACAGGGACTATGCATTCAATTGGGTTTCCAACACTTAACATTAAAAGTAACTTGGTCCTCACGGTGAGAAATAGGTTGTCTTCAAACACCTACATAAAATAATGCTTAATTACTTAGAACTAAGTTTGAAAGCTTGAACCTAACGTTTTAATTTTGATGAGCTTTCCGGGGTTGGGGCGGGGGCGTAGGAGCTTGTGAATAGCTCTTGGGATTTTGGGCTTTTATTGGGGGCAATGAAAAAAGGTCTAGGGTAAGAATTAGATGTCAAGTTTACGAATTGGAGTCCCAACTTTGGAGTTGGTGGAAAGGACACTTTGGATGCTTTGAATGAAATTTCATAACATGGGATGGATTTAGAAGATGATAACATGGATTGGATGGGACTTAGGTGGTGAAATGGGATGAATTGTCGTGGTCTTCCTTGAATATGAGAAGCTTGAAATCTATCATTTCTTCCAATGTGTACTAAAGCAAGTGGTCCAGCCCTTTTCTCATGAAGAAATGTGATAATGAAATGAAGATTTATTTCTTTGCAATAAGAAATAGAATTGCTTGGTTCTTTTGCAAAGTGTCATTGAAAAATGAAACTTTCTTGTTTTTTTGTAAACGCACACATGCCCACACATGGGTTAAGTGCACATTGGAAAGTATGATCATTTCTCTCTTTGTCCATAAAATATTGTATTATTTTTGGAGGGGAGTGAGGTGGGATTGGGTTCCTTGAGACGTGTCATTATAGAAATGAATGTGTCACACACACAAGATATGTGACTTTTTCAACAAACCAAACCCCCAAAAAAACACACACACACATATGCACACAAAGGGACATGAAAACTTAGAGAGTTGGGCAAAATACCCTTCAAACCTGAACACAAAAAGAAGACAAATGTGATGGCTCTAACTAACCCCTTCTTGCAACTTAGTTCAAAGTTCAAACGAGCAACAAGAGTGAAAATAGGAACATGAAGTTGAGAAAAATAGTTTTTGATTCCTCATAATGTGTGAGCAAATGAAAAAGAAAAGAGCTACATGGCTCCATTGCCATGATTTTTAATTTTTAAATTTTTAATTAAAATTAATTATTATTTTATTTTTATAAAAAAATTAAAATAATAAATAATATATTTTTCTTTTTTTTTAATTAAAAAATTTCAAGTCATATGGATGCATGCACCTTCTATGGAACCGGTTGGGGTGAACCAGCACCCACATGCGATACCCTAAAAACCACCCACATTGGTGCCTTACCTTATCGAGTGACGGCTTTTTATTGGCTGTACTCAACATGGGCTAATACCCCTTCCTAGGGGGACGGGTATCGATTTGTTCCTCCTATTGATTAGTTCAAGGGTGCACCCACAATTTTTTTTTGCTTTTCTTGAAGGAGCCACATTGATTGGGCCCCTCACCAATTTTTTGGGGAAATTGGGTGACTAGTCCCCTCCCCAATAGAAGCATTGGGCAGTTTTCATTGGCTACTTGAATTTTAAAAAAAATTCCCGAAAACCCTTGGCTCATGCCATTTTCAACAACAACAACCTGGGCTAATTACCTGGTCTCAAGAACGTGGGTATGGACAGACCTATGAAATATTGTTGAACGGATTTGGACTCTGAAACCTTGATTTAGTCTTAAGACGGGGACATTAACCATGGTTCGACGCAACTGAAAAAAAAAATAAAATCCAAAAAATTAATAAAAATTCAAGATTTTTCTTTCCCCAAGCTTAATGGACACGCATGATGTGTAGATTTTTGGTGCATCCATCCAATTGATGGGTTGTTTTGAAGTCTACCCATCTACTTGTTGTACATCTCATTTACCATGGTTAGACATAACTGGAAAAAAAATACCAAAAAAATACCAAAAAAAAATAAGGATTTTTAACATAGTACAAGTGTTGGTACTGAAAGTCTTGTTCACCCAAGAAGGCCTATAGAACATGGCCATGTGTCATATACGCAAAGCAAAGATGTCACTCACACATTGGTGGTCAAGTTGCATGCCAAAACCCCTCTTCCCTTCCCAAATGCATAGGTAGTTCTTCCTTCTTAATATGGGGGGGTGGTTTTGGGGGGGGAAAGGAGAGAGCCAATAAGAAACGAGAACCCAAAAAGAAAAAGGGAGAAAAAGAAAAAGAAGGGAATATTTCTTGTACGTACAAAAGGGACAGTGACGATGTGCACGTGTCAAGAGCTCAGGTGTGAAGTTCCATGCACGGCTAATGGCTTTGCTGGTGCCTGGTCTGCCTGCCCGGTTCCTGCGGGCCACTCTTCATGGCTTTTTGTAAGTGAAGTAGGTAGTTGGGCAGGGTAGGGTGGCGGGCAGAATAATCGGTCAACCAAAAAAATTAATTTAAAATTGCTTTTTTAGTCGTTTAAACCCTAAACCCTAAACCCTAAAAAAATTTAATTTAAAATTGTTTTTTGAGTCGTTTAAACAAAGTTCGAACCATGGTGAAACTTGGTCTCATGCTTCAGGATTGGTGGTGAATAGATTGGAAAGCGAAAAGCTGAATCCGGTGAATCCGGTGTATCAGTGTGTGCAGACGAATATATATAACTAGTGGGTGCCCGTGACCTTCGGCCACTGTAGGTACTTTGTCATGTTTTAAGGACCATGTCTACAAGCTGCTCTGCTCTGCTCGTGCCCTCGTCTGTCAAGCAAAAAAAAGAAAGAAAGAAAGAAAGAAAGATGTGGTTGATACAATAACATCGACAAGCTGCTCGTACCATTGTCGTCTGTCAAGCAAAAAGAAGAAACAAAGAAAAAATAGAAACAAAGATGTGGTTCATAGAATAACATCTACAAGCTGCTGCTCGTACCATTGTCGTCTGTCAAGCAAAAAAAAAAGGGGAAAGAAAGAAAGAAAGGAAGATGTGGTTGATACGGTTGCCGCTGTGAAATGACGAGTGCAATCATCATCACCTTCTTCATCATCAGCAACCCAGATCACAAGGTAGAGGGAGTCACTCACTACTTTGGCTACTGTGATATGACGAGTGCAGCATCATCATCTTCTTCTTCAATCAGCAACTGAGATCACAAGGTAGAGAGGGAGTCACTCACTACTTTAGTTGTTCTCAATCTTTCTCATCAATTTCTCTTCTGGCTGGGTTCTTATTTACTATGTTCCTCTCAAGTTCTCAATGTGTTCACAATAGCACCTCACTTTAACCCGTATAGTTCGTTGCTCTTGTACCTTAGATAAGCAGCCCCAAACACGAGGAGACTATAATATATATATATCTATTTTGGGACCATCCAAAGTTTTTGGTTTTTTAATTCATTTTTGTCATTGGTCAATTCATGATGCACGTCACAAAAGAAAAGTTATCGGACTTTGGGGTCCCCCCACCCCACCACACAACCAATTCGTATGCGTCACGCTCTTCATATGTATCATTTGAGGGAGACTCTTTTGAGACAGATGGATGGGCATTTGGGTACAATTCGATGATGATTTTATGAGTTTCTTGATTGTAGCTAGTGTTAGAGCATATATACGCACAAGAAAAAACATTGTACAACAAGTGTTGGATGAAGCACAAGTAAATATTACGCCTAAAAGGGCTTTGGGTCAGGGTTTGTGCAGAGGATCCTCTGGCTCACAAAAGGGCGCTCTGCAAAATCTAACACTTGCAACCGATAGGTCAGATCCATTGATTGGTCCAAGTGGTTTGCTATTAGTAGTCTCTCACCTTTTACAGTCCCAATTTTCAATCATACAAGTGGTTTAGGGGCTCTGAGGAAAAAAACTTAATTAGCTAACCATTTTGGATGTGAGATTTACTGTTGGGAGGGCCAAAGATGGTGTAACTTTGTTACTATTATTAGAAGCTCAAATACTAGGGTATGGGTGGAGCTGTGCTTTGATCATCATGTTGCTCTTCTTCTTTTCTTCCATGATTGTCAGAGTGGTTTAAGTTACCTACCCACCACCATCACTGTTAAGATTAGATTTTAAGATTAGATTTTGAGATTCTTTTTGTTTTTGTTTTTTTTTTTTTTTGCTTTCTCTTGATTAAGAAGAAGATTACTCAATCTCTTTTGTTTGCTTTTGGAAGCTTTCTTTGGAGCTTTGTTGCTTGTCTTTCTTTCTTGCTTTCTTTTTTTTTTTTGTTTTGAGTTGGATTTTGCTACCACTAAGTATTGGCAATTTGTGGGGTTTTTGTTTATGTGTGTGTGTGTGTGTGTGTTTTTGTGTTTTGCACGGGGTGACTAGGAAGGAAAGAATGTGAAGAGAAACGGATTCACAAGGTGCTTTGTAGCAACCTCCCAAAACAAAAAAAACCCCCACCCACCTACCCAAAAAACAAAAGAAGAATCAAAAGCTGGCAATGATGGATTGCAAGAAGATTGCTTGGGGTGAAGATTGCTTGGAGGTTCTTGTTTTCCAAGAAGGTAGTAGTAGTGTTGAGGTGAGAGATCAGTACTGGAACAGCGGAAGATTTTGAATGGAAGAAAGATGGAGTCTTTGAGGGAGCTGGAGAAACCCAATTCAGCACCAACTTGCTCGTGTCAGACCCCAGTTCTTGACACTGGAAGAAGAAGAAGAAGAAGCAGCAGCAGCAGAAGAAGAGGGGAAAACCGGCTGCCGTCTTAGATCGATTTGCTTTGAGGCTTAAAATTCGCAGTAGCAGCAGCTGGTAGGGAAGCTAGCTTGCTTGCTTGCACGCATCGATCCTTTGTTTTACCCATGCCTGCATGCCTGAGGTGCTTTGCTGCTGCACACCCATGTCTGCCTGCGTGCCTAAGCTGGTGCTTGCAGCACGCATGATGGGTTCGAGCATCATGGTGGTATGGGAAGCTTGTAGCAGAGCTGCTGCTGCGACGTGTTGTTGTGGGGGTCGTCGCTGCGGCGGCGGCAGCAACAGCAGCCACAGCAGGATTAGCATCCGGTCTTCTCCCAGCTTGTTACGTTCCAAAGCGTTGCGCATCTTTGCTTTGTTCATAGGCTGGGGGTTAGCCGTCCTGGTGGGTATACTGCTCCATAGAAGCAATCTATCCGCCAAACTTGAGGCTTTTGGCCTCAAATGTGACAACAGAAAAGAGGTTAGCTGACCACTCTTCAACCTTCTTCTTCTTCTTCTTCTTCAGCTTGATCTCTCGTCCTCGAATGTGAAATTCTTTGCCTCCTCGATGAATTCTAGTCATAAGAACCCATGCAAAACACATCACTAAGTTGTGAAGACAACCTCGTAAAGCTTACTGTAAGTGATGATGATGTCCTTTACAAGCTTCACATATTGATTGGCATGTGCCACAGCAGAGAGCCCACATAAATACTTGCCCTAGCTAAGAAACCCTAGAATGATCTTCATATGCTTTCTAGTCCTAGAATTCCTGCAGGTGCACAAATAGGTGTTCTGGATTTGGGTGTTTGTCAATCTTGAGTTTTGATGAGCTGTGGTGTGATGTTGCTGTTGACAAGAATTTGCTGCTGCTGCTGCAACTTGGGATGTGGTTTTTCTTTTGTGCAGATTCTGAGAGCTGTTGTGGAGAATAATCTGAATGCATCATTTGTGACTGTGGGTCTCATACCTAGTGTGCCATTTCTGAATCAAAGCATCTGGTTGAGCTTCACACAAGCGACCACCTTTCTGCGGCCTGATGTCACAAGGATTATGTGGTTAGAACGTGTACTGGAGAGTGAAAGGGCTGGGTTTGAGAAGAGGATGAATGCCTCTATTCTTGGTTTTGAACTCAATCTTACAACTGTAAAACGGAGTCCGGATACAGAATATGCACCTATTGTGTATGCGAGCCAAGATGGGATTCCATTTCTCATGGTAGATCCCACCAGTGTTCCGAGTGTCAAACCTGCAGTTGAAAATGCACGTGATACAGGCCTTTCTTCCATGTCACCACCTGATTTGTATGGAGGCGTATGGCGGATGGGTTGTTACTTGGCTTACTACGGAAACAGCAGCAATGGCAATCCTGCATCCTCCTCCTCTTTGTCAACTGTTGAAATGCGGCGCAAAGCTTGTCTTGGTTATTTAGCTGCATCTCTTGCAGTGGAACTGGTTTTCACTGCTGTGCTCTCCAGGTAACAAAAATGTTAGATGTGTCCTCCCTCCCTCACTCCCTTGGACATGTATTAAACTTTGCAAATAGAAACTTGTACTGGATGCAAAGTGGTTATGCTCTTTATGGCTTCTGTCTCTTCAAATCTCAATTCTCAAAATTCCAATCTGTGAAGTTGGAAGTACTTTGCAAGCATGCTGCTGAGTGGCTTGAGGTTTGGAAACTCGGGTTTTGCAGGTTCATTGATGATGTTGAGATGGATGTTGTGGCGGCATATGTGCCTAGTTTAGACTATGAATTCTTGCCAACTTACAACTGCACTCCAGCAGCCAATTCCTGTGAGCTTGTGATTTATGATCCAGCACAAAGGGCGAGTGAAAAGAGTACAGTTGTGGTTGCTTGGAGTTACGGCTTCCAGAATTTTGAGCTTCGGTGCTATTCAACACGGAACCTCTGGCTGTACGCTCTTCGCAGCATAATCGCTTGGCCACTGCTGATGTCTATTCTTGTTCTGCTGTTGTTTGTGCTTGTCTATCTGATACTCAAGAGATTAGAATCCTTTGAGCGAGACAAAGTTTATATGGAGAAGTTCAATGCTGACTTGAGGGTGGCTAAGCTGGCTGCTGAAGCTGCCGACAAGGCAAAATCGAGCTTTCTTGCCACTGTATCCCATGAGATCAGGTATATCCCACTTCATCCAGGGATGAAGCTGCCAATGCTCTTGTAGGTTGCAAGCTTAGATTGCTGCAAGCTGCTCTTGATGTATGCACCTGCTGTAGTAGCCCAAGCATGGGTTGTTAGCATGAAATTTCTGCAGTTTGAACTACTGGGCAGCTGCTAAGTTGTGAAGCAGCATTCTTTGTTTTACTTCATTCATTTGGGCATTACATTGGGTCACATTGTCAAGGAAAGTCCTTTCTTTTGACTCATGGTTACAGCATCGTTTTTTCATGTTTTCTGCAGGACCCCGATGAATGGTGTCATTGGTGGGTATACTCTATAACACACCCCCATCAACACAAGTGCCTTTGACCATATCTTGTTCATATGGTGGTCATCAGGCGTATGTTGTCTATGTGTGTCTATGTAGTGTATTCCTCTCTTTCTGCAATAGAGTTTTGATCCAGGTGATTTTGGGTGTAAAGCCAAAGGAAGTAAGATGGGACATGTTTTGACAGTATATGTTCCAAATCATGCACATTGGTTTCTTTGGGTTTCAGGTATGACAAACCTTCTGATGGGGACTGAACTCAACCCACAGCAGCTTGAGTATGTCAAGATTGCTCAAGCCAGTGGCAATTCACTTTTGTGAGTGAACTTACCAATCTTCTCAGCAATGCCTTGTCAGAGAGAGAGAGAGAGAGTTTGCAGCAATATTATGGTGGTTGGATGGTTTTCTGGACTGAGTTTTGTGGTTGCAAGCTTTGAACTCTGTGTTTGATATGGGAGTTTTTAAAAATTTGTGATGTTGTGCCAGGTCCCTTATTAATGATGTTCTGGATCTTTCGAAGATTGAAGCAGGCAAGATGGAAATAGAATCAGTCCCTTTTGACCTTCGTGCAGTAATTGAGGATGTGCTTTCCATCTTTGAAGGGAAGCTACAACAAAACCAACTCGAAGTCTCTGCACTCATTCATGATTCTGTTCCTCCATGTTTGATTGGTGATCCTGGGAAAGTAAAACAAGTGCTTGTCAACATTGTGGGCAATGCCATCAAGGTACAATTCTCCTCTTTTGTTGTTAATCATGTGTCAGTTTATGGTGCATTGGTGGATGGATCTTGCTAGTTCCGGATATCTTTCTTATGATGCTTGAGAGTTCTCTTTGTCTCTCTAGCTTTGATGCACATCTTGCAATATTGTTACTTCCGAGAGAACTTTTATGGATGTGCATGCACCCATCATGAGTGCAAATGATCGTAGTATAGCAAGACCCATATGTAGTTTATGACATGTGTTTTTCTGGATGATGTCCATCTCAAGCTTCTTCTAACTCCAACCCCCCCCCTCTTTTGTGTGGTATATCTGCAGTTCACGAAGGAAGGAAGTATCTTTGTATGTGTTCGAATTGTTTCCAAGAACCAAAGTCATTCCTTTCCAACAGAGACAGGAGCTACTACTACTACTAGTGTTTCCTCAGGACCAGATGGTCTCGATGGACTTTTGACTAAGGAAGTCAAGAAGAGAAGAAGATTATCTTGGAGCTCTCATCAGAAAACTTCTGTTGATCAACCAATTGGGACTCTCCAAACCAGTGTTGTTACTCTAGTATCTGAAGAAGATCCGAAGATAAAACCATGGCAACAATGGAAAGATGGAATCTGTGGACAATCTGATGACGATGATGCTTCTTCACCTAATTTGAGCATGCAGTTTGGTACGAAGGAGTCAGTAGATAAGTGGAGGAACCAGCCAGAGTTTCAAGAGACCATTGACTCTAAGAGTGAATCAAAATTCACAGTCGCCATTTCCATCGAGGACACAGGTACATGTCTTTGCCAGAAATGTAAGATAGTGGTAGCAAACATTTCCATTTCTAGAGATGGTAAAAAAAATCATGATTGCTACTGGCTGACATTTCCCAAATGATCTCGTTATGTGGGATCCAGATATTTAGTTTCTTGTGGGCAATTTTTCCCAGCATGATTATAAGATTACTATTTCACATGATGCACAAAATTTCTATACAGGCATTGGGATTCCATTGCATCTGCAGCATCGCCTTTTCCAGCCCTTCCTTCAAGCTGACAGCAGTACTTCAAGAGAATATGGTGGCACTGGCATTGGCTTGTCAATATGTCAGGTTAGCATCTTTGATTACCAACTTTGGATCTGAGTCTTACACTAATCGTTGATTGCTACAATGTTAGAATAAGTGGGCGGGTGGTTGTTCTCTTGTTACTATTATAATTGTATACACTTATCTTTCATGCTGTTTTTCATGTGCTGCTAAGTTTTTTTTTTGCAGAAGCTGGTGGAGTTGATGGAAGGACAGCTAACAGTCAGCAGCCAGCCAGGAGAGGGCAGTGTGTTTGAGATGACAATTCCACTGCTCAATGGTGGAAGAAATGGAACAGTCCTCTCAAAGACAGTGAATGGAAATTTGGAACACACATCTGAGCATCCTCATCTTGCAGAAGTGAAGCTGAGAGGATTAAGAGCAACTGTTGTCGATTCTCACCATGTTCGACGGGTATATAAGCTTTGTTTTCTTTTCTTCATCTGCACGGTGAAGAAGATTTGAAGTCCTTTTGAATCTTCCAATGTCGAACCACTGGAAAGTTTTTTGAATTTGATCTCCATGCCTGTGATCAAATGCAGGAAGTCACAGCAAGCTATTTGCGAAGACTTGGTATGGTTGTTCAGGATACAGAAGATGTGGTTTCTGCATTGGCATTACTGAACAGGTAGAAAAGATATTTCTGTCCTACTTTGATACTATGATTTGGCTTACTAAATTGACAGAAGAGTTCAAACTAGTATAATTGACAAGTTACAGTGGAAGTGGACAGCGTGCATTCTTCTTCTTCTTAACACTAAGTGTGAGAAGTGCAGGAAGGAGTCAAAAGCATTTGAAGTGGTGATTGTGGACTTGCAAGGGATTGAGCATGCTGCGGCAGTACAACTGGCCAAAACAATGCGCAAGGAAGCAGACCAAAAGAGCATGCCTTTAGTGGCTCTCTCTTTCCCACTCTCTACTGCCACTCAACAAGAACTTCGGGCAGCTGGGTTCTCGTTGACTCTGCAGAAACCAGTGCGGCAAACAACTCTTGCTGTTGGGTTGCTGCAGGCAGTTGGCGTGCAGCTGCGAACAGCTTCAAAGAAAGTTGATTCCAAGATGCTAGCTGGAAAACAATTGCTTGTGGTATGTATGTATGTATGTATACATCTATTGTTGGTGCTTCAATGTTTTGCTTTCACAGGGTACAAGCTAGAATGAAATGAAGCTTCTCCTAGCAAGCTTGTTGCAACCTGATCAAATGAGGAGATACCACTACTGACTTGTTTGGATTAGCTAGGTCTCTCTCTCTTGAATGCTAGCCAACATCATGACTTTGAGTCTTGCTGTTGCACTGTTCCGCTCACAAGTGCCAAAAACATGCAGGTTGATGATAACCTTGTCAATAGAAGAGTTGCATCATCGATGCTGTTTCAGTATGGTGCATCAGTATCCAGTGTTGCCAGTGGAGCTGAAGCAGTCACAACATTGAAGAAACAAGAGAAGAAATTTGACCTGGTTTTTATGGACATTCAGATGCCTGGGGTACATATATCGAAATTGAAACCAAATGCTTTTGCTTGCAGTTGTAGATGTTGCTTCTGAATTTTTGTTGAAGAGTTGATCTATGTTTTGAGGACCATGGGGACTTTCAAAAGTGTCTTTTCTCGGCCACAGGTTTAATGTAGGAGTGGCAATACAATGCTCCTGTACTGAAGAAGTGTGTTGTCTTGTCACTCCCTTTCAGATGGATGGGTATGAAACCACTCGCCAGATACGGCAGTGGGAGCTTGAGAGTTGCATTGAATGCTTTGCTCCTAATGCAAGCAAGCCCTCATCTTGGAGGCATGGCAACGGGTGCCAACATCATCGGATACCAATCATTGCAGTAACCGCAGATGTGATGAAAGGGACACATGATCTCTGCTTTGAAGCAGGCATGGATGATTACATTTCTAAGGTTGGATTCTCTGTTGAACATGCTGCTCAAAAATATTTGGTGCTTTTCAAGTTCCAGACTTTCATTATAGATTCGCAACCCCACATTTGCAAAAAACAAGTAGACATTAGGAGAAAATCTCTTGAATTTTTGTTGCACTTTCATAACCAGCAGTTGTGCATGTAGCCATGTTATGATATTTGGAACTGCAACAATATGTTACTCCTGACAACATGAAGTTACTGTTCCACTCCTGATAATAATTTCTTGGATTGTAATTGTCAAAGGACAGCCCTTGGACCAGAGACAATTGCGTGTGCTGCTTGAAAGATTCTTGAAGTAGGCATTGCAAGTAAGCTGCCTCCTTCACACATGAGCAAAGAGCACTTAGCAATCATCAATTTGCTTCAGCTAAATGTTTTGGGTGAGTTTTTGCCATCATCATTAAACAGAGATTTTGCAATTTTTTCAAGGTTCAAATTAAAGCATCGATCAACTGAAGATAATGGTGCATTTGTAGGTAAATTTTCCTTCTGCCCATTGTTCTCAAACTTCCCATCAAGGAATATTGACCATGTGTAATGTCATTGCAGAGTATATTTGTTTCTCAAAAGAAGCTGCAAGAGCGCTTGAATGGGTGGAATTGGTCTCAATGCCAACAGCATAAAATAGTTGCAGAGAGTGAGCATTGTGATCAATCACATCAGATTTCTTATGAGTCAAATTGCCTTTGGCTTTTCATCCATTGGGTGGCACCTGATTTGTGAATCATGTCTTTCTCTATTATGTTCTCTTTGACAAAACCTGCTCATTGTTTCCAACAGCAAAAGTTGGCCACCCTTGAGGCTTTTTTTTTGGTGATTGTCAATTTGGAACACTGATTTCTTCCATTTCTTTTTTTACTTTAGAGTAATTCTAGAGGAGCCAGAAATTGGAAGTTGGGGAAAAAAAAGAAGTATTGTAAAATTCTGGACCTGTCTAAATGGAGCTCTCATCACAGGGCCTGTAGTTGGATTAATCCAGTTCAAATTTTGTATTGATTTGCATTTTAAATGGTAAATCTCTATGTATGGAATCAATTTGAACAATCCTTGGTTGGTGTTGTCTTATTGTTTGATCATTATAAATGTTGTGAATCAATGTTTTTGGTTACAAGTGCATGAGATGTGGACTGGTGAATTCCCCCTTCCACCAGAGAATTGAGATGCCTGAACAATCCTGCCGATCCTTCAATCCCATTGTTGCATACCAAAGAGCTTGTCTTTCGCAACTTGACAAGAGCTCTTGCGGAATTGAGCTGACAGACAAATCTTACAAGCAATTGTAAGCAAATATAAGTAACCCATAAGGTGGCATACCATTAAGCTGCATCAAAAGGTGTGCTACCAAGGAAAAAGCAGAATTTGCAACTTGACAGTTCTGAATGCACAACATGCCTGGCACCATTGTTAAAAATGTACATGGATGAAGTTGACAAATCAATTCCATACCTGAGTCCATTGTGCTCACAAGCAACTTCTGGAATCACCTCAGCATTACCATAAGCATTGGCAACAAGTGTTCTTGACATGCACACAATCCACTGTCCTTCAATAGGTACCTTGTTTCCTTCCTTCAAACCTTTGAGTTCAGCGAATGGGCAAACTCAACTCAAAATAGATAGGACACAAAACATTCTTGCAGTCTTCTTGTCATAATCTTCCTTCCACATTTGGATGTGGGTTTCTTAATGTTAATGGAATCAAATGACATTGAAATCATGGACGTTTACGAGTAACAAATGGCACAATTGGCCATTCATGAACTGCATGTGTTTTTCTTGTTGCAGATACATGACAATTGACATGTAAATTTGCCAACTAATTCTAGATCCTTTCCACACACCAAACATTCAAAAATCAGGTCATTCCTAGTCTATTCTATGTTTTTGGGAGGTTTCTAAACTAGTTGAAATAGTTGAAAGATAGTCCTAACGTAATCAAACAAGAGTGAAAAGCCAAGAAGAACACATTTGATGTACAATTGAAGATCACATGTTGAATCTTTATGGGACTGCAATTGAAACGAAGTTTAAAGAAAGGTGTTGTCGATTCAAAAGCAAGACAAACTTACTTCATAATGCATCAATGGTAAAATATGTTCTACCTCCCATAATGTGCTACCGCATATTACAATATCTACTAGAGGTGGATCATTTCGATTGTCCATCATATACAAAACAATGCCCTCAATCTAATTCTTCTACATCAGCCACCGATTAGGATCAAAGCACTATGGTGAGTATTGGCTCCACAAAGTCTATATATGTTGCTCAATGCCACTCTTCATGTGTTTGTCATTGAAATCCAACAAGGTTTCTTTGTCACCTTTGTTGGCCCTAGCCATAGGGGGAAGAGACTAACTTTGGGTGTAGGATTCAAGGGATAAAATTTTGGCTCAAACTTGGGCCAATGTGTGAGTGACATTTAGAGTAAGTTATGTGTGCATATGATGAACATTAGACATGTCCCATAGAAGTGAATGCATCTAGATGAGACTTTCTAGATCCAATAAGGGAAGACTTGTTGCCTTCATGTGCAAGACCACTCATTTGAATGAACTAATGTGCCTTCATGCATAGTCTTAGAAATCTAAAGGGTATCACATATGATTGTGAAGGATATTTTGATTTGGATATCTTGACATGAAGGGCACCCAATGGTCATCGTAATGGCAGACTTGATGCCTTCATGTGCAAGACCATTCATTTGAATGAACTAATGTCTTCATGAATATTAAATGTAGGAAATGATAAGGTGCAATACTTCAACAAGAGCTTAAGGTAGTCCATGTGCCTACTTTTGTGCCTGTGACATTTGTACTTGTTGCCTTGTTTGTGGTTGTTGTGTTTGTGTTTATGATACCTATGCAACATGTTGTACTTGGGTACTCATGCATATGTATACAAAGCATATGGTGCTTGTGCTATACTTATTGATGCTATCACTTACAAAAACTAATAGGAAAAAATAATTGACATCCTTGTGTAACTTGCAAATTATGATTAAATTATATATATAAAGCTCTTATAATATAATAATGATTTATTTTTCACTATTTTTTTTGGGTTGGTCAAAAGGTTACTAACATTGGGTTTGGAATTGCCAACAATGAGATATATATGAATTATGAGTTAATCCCCAAGGCTATCAAAAATGATATGTGATGTGATGGTTTTACATTGATTGTCACATTAATGTCATGAGAAACATATTGGTTTGTCAAATCAACAATAACATTGACTAGATGGTCTCGCAATTAAAAACTTTTTTTTTTCAATTTGTAATTAGTTTTTTAATAAAACTATTATGTACTTAATTACTAATTCCTAAGATTGAATTTTGATCAACGAAAGTAATTGGGGTTCAATCTTGAGAAAATTAATTTTATTTTTTTCTTAATTTATTTATTTTTGACCATCAAGATGTGGCAATTGATAATTTGGTCACCATCCCAACAACATTTTTTTTTCCCAAAACAAAATTCCTTTTTCAAAACAAAAATTTGGTCGCCACATGGATTGGGGTGTCCACAAGGACCAATAACAAATTCACCCTAATCACAATCTTATGGTGACTACATAAGTTTTTTTAATCAAAAAAGTCATTGACTATTAAGATGGATGTTTTAATTGGTTTTTGAAATTGGAATATGTTTGCCACATGGATTATGATCAGAGTGAACCTGGTTGTGGTCCTTGTGGACACCCTAGCCCATCTAGGTCTACCGTAGTCCATATGGTGATTGAATTTCAATTGCAAAAAAAATTTGAAAAAAAATGATCATGTCAAAATGTGCTGATTGGACTTTGGTTGCCATTTTGATGGTCAAAAACATATTATTTGTTTATTTATGTTTTGAAATTAAAATTTGATTATTACAAGATTACATTTAAAAATCTTTGTCATTCCTATTGAACTTAAACTTGAGCTTCAAGGAAGGTGGAATATATATATATATACTTGAAAAATTATGGTGTTCAATTGCTTGGGTTATTACTATTTTATAGGAACTTATAAGGCAAATTTTTATATAATTTGATGTAAGTCCTTTCCTTTGATGTGAAAGCATAACCATGATGAGCCCCATTCATAGCATCCTTGAAAAACTTGCAACAATTGGTGACAAGTAGTTCAAAGACCTAGAAATGGTGAAAAATATATGTACCAAGCATTTTAGTCATGTCTTTGGATGATTTATCCAAACTTAGTTAATATCATAATCCTTGTCCCCCAAAATTGTTTCACAACTAAATTTTGAGTTGTTCTTACAAATCAAGGAGGTATTTCTTTGTAAGGATGTGACTTTATAAAACATTTGCCTTGTGTCCCATTCAGTCAAAGCTTGCTTGAGTTTCACAAATGGTGAGCTTGTTGTAATTGGTGAGCGGTTCCTTGGCAACCTTAATTTTTCCATTTTCATCCTATGTCCATGTATTAAACACCATGCTACTAGGCAATGTTCGCAATCTTTGATTGTGTCATAGCGGGTATAACATTTTATTGCAAAACATTGCAATGGAAGATGAAATGTGCTTCCCAATATTAAAAAACCCACATAGATTGCAAGTTTTCCCAAACTTCAACTTTTTATGGTGTGACCTTGAAATTTTTCATGAATGAAAATTATGCTTACATTTTTTTCACTCCAAAATGCATGATCTACACTTGTTGGTTGATTGATTTTTTAAGAAATAAATGAAAATTAATAATCAAGATGTCAACTATAAAGATGGTTTACTAAAAAATATTGATAAGTGCATCCAAGATTTTGGACATTAACTTGATATATATTTTCAAATAAAATTAATTAGTAATTATAGATTCCATGAAGCAACATGCTTTGATTGGCAATCACCTTGTTATTATGCTTCATATAAATTTATAGGTAATATTTTTTTAATTGCAACTATTGTTGCTTTGAATGTGCATAATACATCCAACAAATACAAGTAGAAAGACCTTCAATATAAGCATGTCAAGCATTTGTGCCCAATAAATGGCTGCCACATAATTAGTCTAACATTTTGTATATATATTTATAATTAACAAAGTGCAAATTCTTGCAACATAGTTCCATCAAATTTTGCTACTATGGTGGATGTTATCAATTCATGAAATAGGGCAAAGGACATAACCAAAAAAGCCACCTAGCACTTAAAAAATAGTGTAAGGAAATAATGAAAAACATGCATGAAACAATCACATCAACAAAAGTTCCCTCAACAATTCAATAGGGTGGACTCATGCCAACATAAGTGTCCTTTGAGTCTCTTCACAAAGGATTTATTCTAATGTGAATTTCTTTGCCATTTCTATATGATGTTTAAACAAGTGGATTCATAAGGCGCTTTTGCATCTCTTTTGAATGGATTCACATTGGTGTTAATTGCATTGAGTCCCTTTCAAAACCTTTGTCAAATTTTGATGTCTTTGGGGAGGCTAATGAGTGTGTTGGGTGGGGTCATTGTGGTGGGTAAGAGCATCTCCACCTCAAAATGATTAGAATATCCTTTATTTTAAAATAGAATATTGTTTAATGATCATTGTCCATAAAAGTTCCTTTAAACACTCAAAGACCATTTATGTCTTTTCATCTGGACGAGTAATAGTCATTATCCAAATCTAATATATGAATTCACTTACTCTATCCTTCTTTCTGTGACACGACGTTTACTCTATCCTTCTTTCTGTGACACGACGTTCTGCTGCAAAAACATTTTTTATGTTTCTGCTGTAGAATCGGCCATAGGGAAAAGCATCGTCGTCCGGAACGCTTGATTGGCCCGTTCCCTGTGAAGCCCGTTCCCTGTGGAGCCCGTTCATTTTTTGTGGTGACAAACAAAGCAGGGCAGGGGCAGGGTAGGGCAGGGCGGCTAGGGCAGCCGCTGCCGGGGGTCGGGCGAGGTGCCATTTTTATTAAAGAAATCCTTGGGGAAAACCGGGGGACCTGCATCTCACTGCCCGTTCCCTGTGGAGCCCATTCCCTGTCTATGGCGACAAATAGGGCAAGGCTGGGCGGCCAGGGTAGCCGCTGCGGGGGGCCGAGCGAGGTGCCATTTCTATTAAAGAAATCCTTGGGGAAAACTGGGGGACCTGCATCTAATCAAACAAAAATACAATTAAAAAAAATTTATTCTCATTATAGAACATATTAAAAAAACTAGAATCTTTTTGAAAAAGAAAATAAAAACAAAATAAATGAATACATAAAAATAGAAAAAAATGAAAATAGACAAAATAAGAATTTTTAAAAAATGAAACAAACATAAACCAATAAATAAATAAAAACGCAAAAACTATAAAAAAGGAATGGGAACAATGATACAAGGAAAGGGAAACATAGTAAATAATTTTAAAAGAAAAAAATTCCAAAAATGAAGAAACCAAATAAAGAGTAAAAAGTAAGAAAAAATAAAACTTGTAAATATTGAAGAAAAACCCTACTTGAAAAAGAATGAGGTGTGTCTTCTTTCTCCAAACTTCAAACTTGCATCCAAATAAAAAATATATATATAAGTGAAAAAGAAACATTTTATTTTTATTATGCAAAATAATAATATAAATAAAAAACACATAAAAATAAAAGAATAAAAAAGTTAACAGTTTCTAAAAAAAAAACTAAAACATGAACCAAGTTTAAAGAAACCGAGGGACTTCACAATGGCCGAAGGTCACGGGCACCCACTAGTCTATAGTAAAAATAATAATTTAAAGGGGTTAAAATGACCACTACAAAATGGACCATTTTAACAATTAACACTAAAGAGTAGCAAGATCTGTATTATCATGTTGCAAGATTTAAGGAAAAGGGGTGTTTGCCAATATGGGGTGGAGATGCTCTAAGCATAACATTTTACAATTTCAATTATGATCAATCATGTGGTAAAGTTCATTTTCAAGGTCATTATGGATGGATGATTGTTGTTATACAATAATGTTTGAAGCATTATGAATGTTTATCAATGTGAAACATGGCTACAAACTTGTTAAAATTGACTAAGAATTACATTTCAAAAAAGTTTGTATTGTTAAATGGTTTTAGATTGACTGAGGATAATGTTCTACAAGCATATCATTACCCAAACTTAGTATCATAGAAACAATTGAAAATAATGTTTCAACAATGCAATTTGAATAGACAAATAATTCATTTCACACATAAAAATGGAGTTTATATATTTTTTCATATTAAAAAAAAATAATAATGAAATCATTTCTTTCATCCAAACATATATATTAAGTAACTTCCCACGGTGAGTTCATATGTGTATTCATTTGCATTCAATTCCAACTAAGGTTGATTAAACATACATGACATGGCAATTTTGTGTCTAGCTTCAAATTGATGTCATGTCAAATGCATCAAACTCTTGGTCATAGAATATATGCAACTAACTTTGACTATAATGAAAGAAATTTACTATAATATTTCACTAATTCAATTTCACTTCAATACAATACAAAGTAATTACTAAAAAACTAAATTTAATTAATATTTTATTTTATTTTATTTACAATTGCATTAAAAACAACACAATTGCATGGGAGAAAAATAATCGTGAATGCATTTTTTTTATGATTGCATGCAAAATTATCATGGTCACATGTATGAAATAGAATTATAATTCATTTATTTATGGTCATATGTTGAGAATGCATATATGTTATTTACTATGAAATGCTTTTTTAAAAACTACCAACTGAAAAATGTTATGGCTAGATGTATAAAAATGTTACAATCACATTAAAATTTTTAATTCATTTAATTTATGGTTGTATGTTAAGTTTTTTGTGTCAATTTTTTGTAATTAGTGCCACATGTTGAAGCTTATTTTAATTTGATGTATTTTATGGTTGTGTGTTTAAAGTGAATTAGTGCACTATATTCCAGTGTATTTTTAAATGTCAATTCATTCTATGGCAACAATTTATTATTGTGTATTATATGCATTTCTACAAATTTCAATATTGATGTGATGGCAATCCTGCATAGATTAAAACAAATGTGACACATTTGGATTAAAATGACAGATCGTGTATAACCCTATGTGGTGTAAAAGTCTATGCCAAAATTTTAGTACATCAAGTATTATATTACCATAGTGCTCAATCTTACATCCATGGTGGCCTTTATTTGTGAAGTCATGGTCTTCCTTTTTGAGGTTTGGGAGAGGTCCTTCTACCATTAGTCCTATCAAATGCTCAAATTTAGAAGCCACTCAATCTTATTGGTTGGCTCGAGTTTGAGTTTCCTAACATTATGTTTATGCACTGTGAGGCCCTAGGTAGTGGGTCCAATAATTTATTTATGATATATGGGATATGCTAGTTTGAGGGCTTGACTTGCTTCTTAATTTGAACAAACTTTAATTTAAAAAATTATCCATTGTCTCATTGAAATTATTACATTCAAGCATGATAATGCAAGTCGAATTCCATAAATTTGTTCAATTTAGTGATGAAGAACATTAGGATGAAACACATGATTGCACTATTCTTTTTGTGTTCAACAATTGCTATGAATATAATTATTTGTTTTCCAAACCTAGAGTGCAATAATCTAGGGTTGGTCAAATAGACATGATGCATGATGATTTCATGTCTACATTTGTGTTAATGTCACATCAAATGCATCAAAGTTTTAGTCAAACCAAACACACAATTGACTTTGATTATATAGTAAAAAAACATTTACCATGATACTTTCACTTCTTTTTTTCACTTGTGAAATGGCATAATTATATGTAAGAAAAAAATTTAATACATTTTCTTTACGGTCACATGCAAGAAATAAAATTGCAATTCATATTTTCAAATTTCCATGTTGATAATAAATAAATTTTAAAATGATCTTTCATATCAATGTAATTTTTTTAAGGTCGTAGTAAAAATAAATTCATTCATTCACTTTTGCATTGTGCACGTAGAAAACCAAAATCATTTTTTGGTCATGCTTTAAAACATTGTTTCTAAAATGTTAAAAAATAAAATTGTGATTAAATGTTTACAATTCTATGTTAAATTTCTTCTTTTTGGTGTTTCAAAGGTTTCTTGTGTATATGTGTTACATGCTCATGTTAATTTTTATTTATTTTTTTTTCATTGGGGTTTTTCTTGTGTTTGGTCATGTGTAATGTGGTTTATGGTCCCATGTTAAAGTGATTTTTTTTTTGTTTTTCTTTGTTTTTTGTTGTTGTGTATGATGTGGGTTATGATTTTTATTTTTTTTCTAGAGGTTTTTACGTTTTTTATCATGTGCATATGGGTTATGGTCACATTTTGAGATTTTTTTCATTGGGCTTTTAGATATAAAAATAGCATGTTAAGATTTTCTTTTTTCTTTGTTTTTCCTAAGGGGTTTTTATTTTTTCTTGGTTATGTGTGGGTTACACTCACATAATTTTTTTGTTTTGTTTGTTTCATTTTCCTTTTGTTGCAAAGCTTTCTCATTTTCCTATGCATATGTATGTGGGTTATGGTTGCATGTTGGGATGGGGTTTATTTTAATAAATAAAAAACTAATATGTGCTTTTGGGTTTTTAAAAAACTTTAATCATGTGTATGCACTACAAGAAATATTATCATATGCAACTAATCACTATGCATATGTAGATTACAATTGCATGTATATTTTATATATTTTTCCCTTCCTATAGATGTTTCTTATTTTTTTATTGAACCACAAGTATGTGCATTGCAATCACATGATAAGGGGGGTTTTGCCTCTTGGGAGGGGGGGTGGTGGTTATAGTAGGACAAACTAACCATTTATGTTTTGCCCATAAGACTTGAAGAATGATTCAATTCTCCAAATTTCAATGGCTATTTTCTTAAAAATTCTAGGTGTAATCATTTTTAATTTGTAACAAGGCTTGGCATTTGACAAGGCACAATGCATGGGAAAATTCTAATCATTCTTTGTTGTAATTGAATCTTTAATTGACCAAACCAAAGTTGATAATGCGAAAAAATGTAGGTGACAAAAATTTTGTTCTTTAAAAATATATATTATATGAAGAAAAGGGATGTGATTTTGAACATATACCATCCTTGGTAGTAGATTTTCATTTGGGAACTGTTTGGGCAACATTTGGGTTGTTGTATTATATTTTTGTGATAGCTAAATGCATAACACCATTTTGTGTGCAAGGAGGTTGAAAATTGTGTATTACATGATATTATCATTGTTTTAAAATTTGATATTTTGAATTTATAGGTGGCAAGTTTAGTATTGAAAATTATAATTTGATTGAAATTATTTATTACATGAAATGTTAAGTAGATGAAATAGTTGGGAGGTAATGAGATCAAATCTCATTAATGATGCACCCCCAAGTCCTTCCCAAGATTGGGGATATGAACCTCAATTTGTAGTAGTGGAAAGAACTTGGGAGTATGTTCCCTAACTTTGTGCACTAATCAAAGAGGGGCATGTGAAGCTCTAAGATGGGGATTGAGACAAAGTGATAGCTTCATGAACACCTCATGAAAAGATTACCTAAACACGGTAAACTATGTAGGTGGTTAGTGGAAATGGAACAAAAAAAGTCATGAACTTGTGTTGAACTCATTACATTCACCCACTTCAAACTTGAGAAGAAGCCATCACTGTTCTCCCTATATTATATTTTGTGCCTTTCTAGACTATGCCTTTTCACATTTTTCCACAAGTTTATGATTTTTGTTGTATGGGTTGTGAGTGTGGCAATGAGTTTTCACATTTGGAGGTTGATTTTTTTGTGTTTTTCAAATGGCAATGATGATTGTCTTGTTTATTACCATTTGAAACTTTTTCAAGCAATGTTTATAACTTTGCAAATCTTTTTACAATGAAATTCTAGTCGAGTCAAGAATTTTGTTGTTGTGTTATTCTTCTCATATTGTTGTTGATGTTTTCTTTTAGTGGTCTTCTCCTTGTTGGTGGCAAGTATTCCAAATTATACTCTTTCCTAAAAATGTTTTACTTCGGTGGGAATTGATGTGGGTTTTTTCTTAGTAGATGGTGACTTTCTTTCAAAATGTGTTAGATTTTTTTTAATCCATCACCCTTTTGTATTTTTGTTGTGCTCTTGCTTAAAATCTTTGTGAGAAGACTTGAGAAGTGATGCATGATTTTTGGAATAGCTTAATAAAATTTCAAGTGGAAAAATCTTTTAGGTTGTCACCCTTTTCTTTGCTTTATTTTGTTATTAGATTATGGGACCTTGGTTTTCTTGGGCAAGGGTTTAAACATGGATTATCTCTTGCGGGGTATTCTTGGGGGATTTGGAATTTCCTTTGGCGAATGGGGAGATAATCATGTTAGAATTTTTAAAAGATATCGATTTTGGTGAATTTTAATAAGATTTTGTTGAACTTGGAGAAGCAAGTTAAAAAAGTGGGCAAGGCAACATAAAAACAAACATCATATTTTCCAGAGATTTGTTTTCCTCATTTTATTTTTTTCCGAAGGGATCATGGTATCCTTGGACTCATCTTGAAAAAAAATCCCCATGCTCCCTTCATTGCAAGAAATGGTGCAAAATCATAGAAGTTCAAATGTATTTGGAAATTGGACTTTCAAGTTTGGTGTTTTGCAAAACTTAAAAAGAAAGAACATTCTCAAGCATTTTTGTGAAAAAATTGTTAGGGGTGACTCATGGTATACTCTTTTTTCATAAAACCCTCTTCATTTTTAGATCCTTGCTCAAGCAATCACTTGGAACCTTGTAAAGCAACAACACGAAGATATGTATTTGGAAGTGGTATTTTGAGCTAAATATTGTGAAATCTTCCATTGCTATCCATGTGTCCAATCCAAATATGTTCCACAATTATCTACCATCATACAAAACATTAGATAGAAACCAATTAACAAATTTCTTTGATTATTCTGGAATTTCAAAACATATAAAAAAGATGCAATAGATCCCAGTAAAAACTAGTGCATGTCATTTCATGAATATAGGAGTTTTAAAAAAATGGCAAAAACCATTTATATATCATCAAGAATTATATTAATTACATTGCATCTCAAGCATTACAAGTGTTTGATTTTTGACAAATGGAATGATAAGTTCTTGACATGGAAATGTTTTTACTTGATTTTATGATACAACACAATTGATTGAATTGTTTTTATGTGATATAACAAAACCAATTGAATGGGTACATGCAACTTGTTGACATACTTATTGATAGTTGTTGACATATCATAGACAAAGAATTAACTTCAATAATGAAGATGGATGCATATATACAACATACTTGTCATATGTGAAAAAAAATTTATTGTTTCGGATGGAAGAAATATTTCACATGAAATTTGTATGTTCAGATGGAGGAAAAATCTCACAAACTTTGGTTCCAGACAAGCACAGTAGTTCACAGAATTGGAAGGCCAGTGTCTTGGTGGTGAAAGAGAGCACCTGAACTCCATACCTTCAATCCATGTATTTCACATACAACAAATTTCTATAAAGTCCTTTACTGAAATTTATGTAAACAAGCCTCAAAAGTCTCAATAGGACTTTCTAGATGTTAAGCTCTACTGTCCCTTGTCTTACAACTGCAGAAGTCATCAGAAGATGGAAAGCAGACTGAACTGCACCTTTGTATCTCTTGTCCCCAAATTAAGCTTGTCAGGCTTCATGAAAGTCCTGTTTTTGGTCCAATGACATGATTCATGTCATGGTAGTCTGTGCCTTCACAATTCTATTCTCATAAGAAAGTAACCATCAACTGAGGTTAGAACATGCAGGTCTCTGGATATAAAATTTAGCACAGTTTTATAATAGATAGCAACTTCAGAGTTTGCTGCTGATCAATGGCTTCATCCAAGGCTATCATGCATGGTGGTGCTCAAATTCAGACCAAGTTTGAGATGAACAATCATGTCCTGATGTCAATGCAACACAGCCCTTGTAAATTGACAGGTAGACAGCAAACTTGGCAAAGACAGTGGCTAAGTCCCATACATTGGTGTCAAGTGTGCCTGCCAAAAAGAGCCCACATAAGTCTATAGAATTGTAAGCCTATACAATTGAACCTGAGCTAGATAGCAACCAGCCCACCAGAGAAGCATTATACATCATTCAATGACTGATTGGACTTCCAACACAGCACTAACACGCTGTAGGTTTACAGGCAAGTAAAGTTATGCAACTTCTAAATTTCACATGCAGGGTACCACACCCAAGGTATAGGTCTAATCTCAGCAACATCAGAGAAGTCATACAACATGATTGCTACAACTAGCTGCAGGACTGCAATCTCCGCACAAGGACTACCACCCAGAATGTGACGCTGGAGTACAAGATGTATTAGTAACTTACATGACAAGAATGGCTTCTTATCTAAGATCATCCTCATCCAATTCATTGTGGCCTGTTTCATCAACTATTGCTGTCACCTTCCCACTGGGCAATTGCTTTGCCAGCCGGATTACCTGCATTCAGCTGTTAGTGTAACAGAAAAAAAACTTCAAATACCACACCCTACATTTTTTCCTGTTTTGTCCACCAGTGTTTACCATCAAGTTGGGTTATGCAATCCAGAGAAGCAACATGGCAAAGAGCGCTGAGTAGGGTCACCATGTGATCAAGGTGGGGAATGACACTGCTTGTGCTGACAACATGTTTGATTTCATCTGGCCTTCCCTCCCGGTAAGCTGACAATAGCTGCACTGCACATTGATTCTGGTCACTCTTGAAAAATGAGTCCATCCTGTTGCCCCAGCCCAGGTCACATTGAGCAGTTTGAGACCAAAATTGGGTGAAAAGGGATAGATCTCTGTGAAGGCCAAATTCCCCTTGTCAAGAGTAGTTTGTCTTCTGACTGCTGGTAATGATAATCATACTAATCAAGGCACAATATCATGATTTCTTTTTTCCCAAGCGCGCCAAAACTAGCACTACAAAAACCCAACGCACAAAGTTGTGCTGATGTTTAAGACAACTTGCAATGCACAAAAGTGAATTCCATAAATTGCCCATGCACATACTGGGAACAGTCATTATAGGATGCATCTGCCAGGTTGAAATTGTCTGCAAAAAGGTAGACAATAATGGCACTCAAATAGGCCTGTCAACAACACCACCACTGAACATCAGTGACCCAGTTCACATCATATTAAGTCCAAATTCCACCCAAGTAGATTACAACCTGTTGTCAGATGCAGCCCTCTCATTGGCTAGGCATCTCAGAAGAAAATGAGGATGATTCACTACTTGGAACAACCATGTGTCTAGAAGTTCAAGGGTTAGTGCCCCAGTAACCCAGCGTGTCACAGTCTGCTCTTCATGCCTGATCCATTTTGGAAGCTCAATGCGTCCTGATAGAATGAATTGCCACAAAACAAATAGCTGTAAAGAATTATCCAAGCTGTCCAGGACAAAGAGAAAGCAAAGGACGCACTTTACACTGGCTCTGAACAGCTTTGCATTTGTCAGCAGCCTGGCCCCACCTCAAGAAGACAGTTGCTGCATCTTCATACCTTGATATTCAACCAAAAAATACATCCATGAGAATGCAGATAAGACTCCACTGTAACACTTTGAAGGTAAACATTTACATCAGTTCCAGCCAACCCCACACAAAAACAACTAGAATCAGCACATTCATAATGTTGTGGGGTTAGATCATCACTGTTGCCATTACTGCACAGTGACTTAAACCAACAAACATGCTAGAAACACTGCTCAGCACATCTACACACATACACACAGATTCAAACACCCTTGACAAGCACTTTTGAGTTGGAAATGTGCTTCATTAGACCTAAACCCTAAATTAAATCCAAAGCCTACAACTCTATGAACCTTCCAGACATCTCTAGATTAATGGTGGGAACATGGCTGTGATTGAAGCACACTACATGATGGAGCTGCAGGAGAAAATTTAAGGCTGAGGCCAAATAGTGTTACAAACTGTCCCTCTCACAAGTTGACCTCCAAGAAGAAATCCAAAACCCCAGCATTTGTCTGGTCACTGAAACACCAGGTCAATCTGATAAACAAGCTATTGATTCAATCACCCAGGCCCAACAAACAAGGAAATTCAAATAGAGAATTACCTATTGAGCTTTATGTAGATGCTAGCAGCACTTCGATAAGAGTCAAAAGCCATTTGATCTCGACCATCTTCCTCAAGCAGGGCACAAGCATCTATGTACATTCTCACAGCAGCATCTGGCTTCACATCTTCCACAGCCCTGAGAAGCAAGAGATGTGCAACATGTCAGCAAATACTGCTGGCTGGAAGACAGCAACAGAAGGAACACTCCAGGAACAACTCCAACTTGATCACTCCCCTAACCTCACTGTCATTTTCCACATTTGTGATGCTTTTAAAAATGGCAAACCAACAGAGAATGGCAATTCATAAACCTGGCACCCTTGTCAAGTGCATCAGCAGCTGGTTGCACCTTTCCGCACTGTACATAAAGCTCACTAGCTCTTTTATATAAATCAATCACCTCATCAAAATTACCAAGCTCTCTTGCCAGGCCTCCTGCAGATTCCAGGTGCTTTCCAGCTGACCATGGTCTGAGATGCACCTCTATGGTCAAGGAAACTGACCTTGAATAATGAGAAACACCAACCAATGCATCTACAATGGAACCAGAACCAACTGGTAATATCTTGAACAGATGCTTCCAACAAGTTTCACATCTAAGCAGCCTCCACAGGGCAGTAAACTACTCTTCCATCTGTGTGCAAACCAGAAGCAGAAACAGAGACAATTGTCCCAGACAAGTGTTGCACATAGTGAACAGTCATTGATATCTACATTCAATTATATCAAATCAGGAGCAGTCTGAACCTTGCCTTGTGATCAAACAAGCTGAACACAAACTACAAGATTCAACCTTACACAACACACCAAAACAAACATATTCACTAAAAGATTGCTTGCTACAATATCAAGAAGCATTCTAGCCACGTGAATGCATCATTCTAGAGAACAGAGAATCTGTGACAAGGTTCCAAATCCCTCACAATTGAACAAAGAACAGGTACATTTCTACAGTGGCAAGGATCCATTTCAGGAATGGAGCCCTCATGTGGATACGAGGATGATCTTTCTTGGCCTGTTGCAGCTTTTTCATATGCAATCTTTGCTGCCTCTGGCATTTTTGCCAACTTGAAAGCATTTGCTGTTACCCTCAGACATGGACAACACATGAGATATGGAAGTTAGAGACAAGCAGCCATCACATGCCCAGATGCAACTCACCAAAAAATCTGCTATTCATAAGTGCATAAAGTCCTTGAGAATAATGGTTGCCAGGATTCGAGTATTGGGAATTGGAGAACAACTCAGAAGCACACCTCCTAAATTCCAATGGATAGGACATACCAGCTTGCTCATAGAGTGGTGTAGCAGCTGTCCAGTCTGGAAACCATTTTGTAAAACTCAACTTTGTCCTGCAGCTTGCAACATGGTCAATCAAACCCCACACAAAATAGCCACGTAAAATCCGAAATGCAGCAGCAGCCGTGGTTTCTTATAGTATTCTGAAATTTGCCAAACCATCAATCATCATGATCCTTACAAGTGATTCTTGAAACCCTAACTTGACTAAGAGTTTTGCCAGAGTCTCCGAGCTGCAAAAGTCTTCCTCTACAAGAAGATTATGTCCATTGTGGGGCTCAAACCCTAAGATCTAAAACTCTAGATTTCGAACCTCAACATTCCCAGATCGATCGCCCACAAACGGATGAAAACACTGAAATCGGGGCGGACATCAAACCATCTCTCTACCCACAACACTACAGGACACACATTCACGAAAACAGAGACTGGTAGCTAGTTTTTTGCAAATAAAAAACAAACCCTAGAAACAAAAAAACAGGGGCAAAAACCGCGGAATATACATCGCTACACTAACCAAACCAAGAATTCAAAAGCGAATCAAACGAAAGGAAAGAAAGTCATATTCTCAGCAATGAAGAGCCAAGTCTAACAAAACTTACAGCTTGTCAGCTTTCTTCACCAGTTTCTCAGCTTCTGCAACCTTAGGGTTGCTGTTCGAGGCCTTGTCCGACGCCATGAAACTCTGATCCAATCTCCTAAAGCAGCAGTAAAGCTCGTTGATCCCCGCACCTCAAAAATCTCCCAAATCCCAAAGAAAAGATCTCGCGACAACAACAACAAATTCTCGCCTTCTTCCTCTTCTTCTTCGTCGTCGTCGTCGTCGTCGTCTTTCTTCTTCGTCGTTTCTGTGGGGGAAAAGCACGAACAAGCGCAATGGTTTCGGGCACCAAAACCCTAATCCTAAATTTCAAACTGTCGAAAGATCAAGGGTTCGAATCCTTGTTACCAATGAAAGTACTATATAGGTACCTAGTAGGCACCTACGTACCTATTTGTTGCAATTAGGGTTTTAAAGAAAGGGTTCATGGGATTGAAATTATTAGGCACTTGAGATGATGATTATGGCAAACTAGGTAATTAATAATAATGGCAAATAGGTAATTAATAATTATGGCAAACTAGGTAATTAATAATAATGGCAAACGAGGAAATAATAAGAGATGATGGATTTTGTGATGAGAAAGTGATGAATTGAAAAGATTAACATCAAAGTTAATTATTATAGTCACACCCCTCTTGCCCATGATGTATTATTTATGGGCAATAAATATTACACCATAGATAGGGGCAATAGCAAAATGCCTTAAAAATATTTAATTAATTAAATTTGAAGATTTCATGTAAAAATTTACAATATTCTTATTTAAATGTTTAAAAAAAAATTGTCACATTTGTGTACATGCTTCAGGTAAGTAGCAATGATTTATTTTCAAAATTTGTGAGGTGTAGGGTTTAGGTTGACCATCATTTACAAGAGGATTTAGCCTAAACCCTAAACCTTCAATAAATGATCAGCCAAATATTATTATTTCCCTTGAATTTCTTCCTAATTTTTGGCAAAAATAATATCATTTGATTTGATTTTTCTTTTTATTGCAATCATTGGTTTTTTTTTTTGGGTGTGAAATTTCGCCATTTTTCGATAAAGAAATTTGCAAATTAAAATAAAATTTCCTAGTCTAAATTTGACTATTTTTGCTGAATGTTTTGGGTTAAATTTCGCCAAATTTAGATATAAAAATGAAAAAATAAAACACTAATTGTAATTCTTGATTTACTCATTTAAATTAGGCGAAAGAAGCAAGTCGTTTCTGTCGTGGTCTACTTCTTCGTCGTTTCGTCGTGGTGGTCTTCTTCGTCGTTCTTTCGTCGTGGTGGTCTTCTTCGTCGTTCTTTCGTCGTGGTGGTCTTCCTCGTCATTCTTTCGTCGTGGTCTTTCTTCTTCGTCATTCTTTCGTCGTGTTCTTTCGTCGTCGTCCAGTTTGGCTCTGTGCTTTCTGTCGGCGTCGGGGTTCACTTTTTCGACTTCGAGTGTTGGTGCTGTTTTTTTTCTTCTCCAAGTCTCGTTCTGTTGTTGTTGTTCTTCTTCTTCTCCTTCTACTTCTTCCTTTTTGCTTGTGAATTTCTGGTGGTGGTGTGAGGAGTCTGCTCTCCTGGACTGGGGTTGTTTGGATACAAAAGCACAGAAATTGGATCCAATTATAGTGCTCCTTTTTGCTCCTGTGTGGGAAGTAGTTGTGACAAGTGTGAGCAACAGTCGTAGCGATAATGATAATGATCAGCACGATGCATAACTGAAGGAGAAATGCTGGACGAATTGAAGCTTTGATTGTGTGTGTGTGTGTGGTGTGTGTGTGTTTTTGTGGAGATTTTTAGAGGGAAGAGAGTGAAGTCTTTTTGCTGTTCCGTCGTACCGATTTTTCAGGATTCTGTTAGAGTAGATGTCTTCGAGTCTTTGCTTTTTGAGAGTGTTTTTGAGAATTGCTTTTTTGGAGGGGATGGAGCATTGAAGTTCCCTGCCGTTGCTTTGTATCTTTGGCGGTCAGCGTTGAACGGAGTTAGAGACTTGCAGTGAGTGAGGTAGTGACAACGAGGTACGTAGTAGATTGAATGGAGCTTGCTTGCACGAGTTCTCGGCAACTTGAGGTCATGTGTTCAACATGTAGTCCATATTGCATGGACATTCATTTGCGAGAAAAAGGAAATTGATCAATTTTCGCTGAGTCGGAAGCTCAAGGACGGACGGGAGGGATGATGTTAGGGCAAAGGAAAATTCACAAATCCAGCAAAAAAGCTCGCAACTGAGGAGAAGAAGTGGCCAGAAACTGTCCAGGGTTTTGCTAGGGTAAGAACATAGCTGAAGGACACAGAGAGAGGGCTTTGCTAGGGCAAGGACATAGCCGAAGGACACAGAGACAGAGATAGAGAGACGGACAGAATCAGTCATGTGGCTAAGGGAGGGAATGAGAGTGGAGCTGAAAGGAGTAGAGGAAGGGTTTCTGGGATCCTGGTTTGGGGTGCGAATTCTCAAGGTCCTGAAGGGAGGTGAATGTACAGTGCAGTATGAGGAGTTTGTTGACGAGAAAGATGAATCAAAACCTCTACAAGAGACAGTCAAGATTTCACAGCTGCGGCCAGTTCCGCCAACCTTGAACATCACCAGTTGGTTGAACAAGGAATCAGTTGAGGTCTACCATTCCAATTGCTGGTGGGTGGGATTCATCCAAAGCTACCTCACAGCTAAGAACAAGTATGTGGTGTACTTCCAGGAGAGTATGGAGGAATTGGAGATTGATGCATCCAAGATCCGCACTCGTCAGGATTGGATCAAACCTGTTGGTCAGCGAGCGTTTGTGTGGCAAGTCCATACTCCTTCCATGGTATGGCCTTCCTTCCTTTCTATTCAAGCTCTAGAAATTGGAAAATAAAAAAATTGTTAGAGTTCTTTTTCCCTTGACAACTTGTTGCAAACTTGGCGATCATCAGCAGGAATTCGCAATCACTGCACCACACCATTTGAGCCAACCATTTTTGCTGAGAGTTCTTCTTCTGGACAAATTCAGGGAGCATTTCTGCCACTTTTGAGGGTGATCAGTTGAGATCCCTTCCCAAGTGGTTCTTGCACTTGCTGGAACAAACTGCTGAGTTATTTTACTGGAAAGTGATATGAACTTCCTCCCATAATACCATCTGCATTGTTTTGAGCTGGTTTACAAAAAACTCACTTCAGCAACAAGAAACAAAGCTTGTGTAGGAAACCTTTTCCTCTGTTGTGAGTCTGACAGCGATGACACTTCTGCCATGTCAGCACTGTCTTCCTACTCCACTCACAGATACACAACTGGACCAGTTGAATTATGTTGGGAATCTATGATCTTTTATTTTTCTTTTTTGGTATTGGTTCTGGTTCTAAACACAAATTCTATGTCCTTATGAGGAGTGGTCATATCATAGAGCACTTTTGTATGTTGATTGCTTCCTGAACCTGGTCTTCTGTGACAGGGAGATGTGGAAATTGCCTGCAACAAAACTGCAGAGGTAATAACAATCCCAGATTGCAACACGCCATCTCGTGAAACTGAGGGAAGTTCTTCATTGTTGTATAAGTCTGGGTGGGAGTCAGGTGATTGCTGGGGCACCACCAAGAGATCCAGGAAGGAACATAGAGTGGTGAAGAGAGCCCCAGCAACAAGAAAATCTCAACAAGCTTGCTGCAGCAGAAGGCCAAAAAAGTCCCTAAATGCAATGGAAAAGACAGTGAAGCTTTTCCAGCCATTTCACATTGGGTCTATGCAATCACTGCAGGAACAACCTTCCTGGCCATCTCCTGTCAACAGTACATGTCACAGAGCTTGCCATCACCATACTGGCATGGCAAGCAGCACTGATCTAAGCTTTCCCATTCCCTCACCATCGACACCTGGGATGTGGGGTGAAGTCAAGGCTGTTCATCCTCCTCCTCCTCTATGTTCTCAGAAGCTTCGTCGGTTGCAGCAAAAGGCCTATCAAGGAGTCCTAGCAGCATTTCATGCACAGAGTGATACCCTCACATTCCCACAGAATCTCCTCCTCACTGATCTTCGCAAAATGCTCAATGTTGGCCAGCACGATTCAGATGAGCTCCTGAAGCAGGTTATGGATCAGATTGAGGATCCATTCATGAGTGTGACTGACTAAGAAAATGGTTGCAGTCCATATCTAACTTTATAGGCATTGCTGCATTCAGGTAGGAACTGATTTTGATTGAGCATAACAAAGTTCTTATCCAGGATTTCAGTGACAAACCACGGAAGGGTGTTGTTCATGCCACTCACTCAGCTGCACAGTTAGTCGGTGGTTATCTGATCCCACCACTAAGATTGGTTGGTACACAACAGACTCAGGTGACCAAACTTGTAAGAGACCAGTTCTTAACATTGTTGAGAAACATTTTGCAGCCGCGGCTGTGCAACTTTTTTAATTACCATTTTGTTGGAAGAAAAAGTGGCTTGATTTTTTCCTCCCATAAAAAAATCAGATTGTTATCTTCATTTTTTCAGCAGGTGGTTGCAGGAGGAACTTTGTTTACAAGAAGGGCTGGCTGTTGAGGTCCTCCTCATCAGTGAGATGGTTGGAGATTTGTTTTCTTGGTTACCCTTGTGGTGCAGCAGCAGCTTCAATTGTTTTCTTGGGCATTCTTATGCAGCTGCTGCTTCATTGTTTCCTTGGACATACTTGTGCCATGCTGCTTCAAGTGTTTCCTTGGACATTCTTGTACAGTTGCTGCCTCAACTGTATTCTTGGACATTCTTGTGCAGTTGTTGCTTCGATTGTTTTTGTAGACATTCTTGTGCAGCTGCTGCTTCAATTGTTTTTCTTGGGACATTCTTGTGCAGCTGCTTCTTCAAGGTTCAATACTATGTGATCATAATCTGAGGAAATACTCTTGAAAATCTTTCATTTCAAAGCACTGCACTTGTAGAAAGCAACAGAAGAAGCTCTGGAGATTGATTGCAGTTTTCCTTACAAAACAGCTCTGGAGACGATGCCAGGTCACATTTAGCATGAAGAAAAAAAGAGGGAAAACATGGCATGATGATTTTCAGGGTAGGTCTAGGAAGAATTTGACAATCATGTTTGAAATCCGAGACAGAATCATTTGATAATCGGACCCCTGAAAATAATCAGTCGCTAAAGAAAGAAAAGGAGACAAGAGAGTTTACGATCAGTCCCCAAAACCTCGATTTGCGTGGCAAGGATTTCCAACCCAGAAAAAATACATGGCTGTACAAATGAAGCTCAGATCTGCGTCCTGATAAGACTTTGATGCAGTGGATTTGGGTTTGTTTTCTGTGGATCCATGTGATAGCAGAGCTGCTGAAGAAGATTCTCGGATTGCAGGGAAGACTTGGGGATCTGGAGCTGAAGAAGAAGAATACAGGACTGGTGGGTGGATTGTAGGAATCGAGTATTTGGAGCTTGAAGAATTTTGGGTTTGCAGGAGTGAAGGGATTTTGAGCTCAAGAGGACGAGGGGATTGGGTTTTGGCAATTTGAGAATGACGACGTTACATCTTCAAGGGGGGAAAGATTCTTGAGCACATGCCAGTGGGAGTTTCTGGGAATCGGTTTTGTGTGTTGGGGGGTGGAAATCAGAGAGTTGTTGTTAGGATGGGTGGTTCAATCGCAGCAGCAGTTGTCGTTGTTGCAATTTTGTGGAGCTTCGTGTGGTTAGTGCGAGCAATAGAATCTGATTCTTGTCCACCTAATGCAGAGGATGATTCTTCTGCTTTAGCTTCTTGTATATTTCAGACAACAGTGGACAAGAAGATGTACAGATTTGATCTTGCTGCTCAGATTCAAGGATTTCCTCATGGAATTCGAAGTGAAGATGGGTATGGAAAATGCCATAACCTCAACTGTGAATCTAAGCTCTGGTTTCTGCTGATGATGATGAAGAAGAAAGAAGAAATCCTGGCATTTGATTTGGAGACAGCAATGTGATTCCAGAGCTTTGAAATCTAAATCAGTGAAGATTCTCAGATTGTTGAGCCGATTCATGGATGTCACACAGGTTGACAAGGGTGAGCATAGTCTAAGCATGTGAGAAACAAACAGCTAACTATAGTTTACTGACAGCAATGTGATTGATTCCAGAGTGTTGGAACCCTAATCAGTAGAGATTCTCAGATTGTTGTGAGCTCCTTCCATGGATTGTCTGTCACACAGGTTTTATAAGGTGAGCATAGAAGCATGTGAGAAACAAGCAGCGGCTACGTACTGGTTTCAGGTGTGCATTTCAGGAGAAAACCTTAATTCAGTAGCAGCTGCTGTTTATATCCCCATTTTTTCTATGCACTGCAAGAAATGCACTTGTTTTAAAAACACATAGAGTTACTGCCACCTTGTTGATCAATTGATGGACCAGATGATTGTCTTTCTTGGCTCTATTCTTGAGCTGCTGCACTTCGCTAAACCCTAAAACTTTAGTTGAAAGTATTATCTGTTTGTTTCTGAGCATCATTTAAATGTGCATCATTTGAATGCTATGTTGAAGCCTTGGTTTCATAATGAAAGTTTCATTTTACCAATTGTTCCCTTATTGATGTTGCCTTTATCAATCAGGTGTGGGTGGGTTGCTATGTCTACCAAAGGTAGGGATCCTGATCAGTCATCTTGCTACAATTTTTGTGGACTAATTTTATGGTTTGAGTTTCTGCAAGCAGCTGTGTGAGCACATGAAGTTCAATCATGATCCACCCATCTGTCTCGGATGTGAGGTACAAAACACTCAACCCACAACCAAATTGGACTCATAGAATCATGAATCTAAAATCAATTTGTTTGAACCCATCTACAACAATTTCTGAGCCACTTACACCAATTTCTGATATTCTCAACTAAAGTATTGGAATTTTTTGCAATTGAATTTGTGTTTGGATGGGGATAGACATGTGGTGGACTGAATCATTGTGGTGAGACCTGCAGTGCATTGCAATCTGTGTCATATCCAGGTACATATATATGTATGCACATCCGAGTGTTTCAAATTCACATGCATAGTAGAGTTTCAATTGAGAAACCTAACCAGTACAAAGAGGATTTGCTAGAAGTGAGCTACATTCACGAGATATAGTTGGATATATCACTCTGTTTTTTGGCAGGATATTCAGTATGTACCACACTTGGATATCCCAAGACTACATCTTTTTCGTTGATAGGTATGACTATCTGATGCATGCCCCTGACCCATATACAGCATGACTTTACATGTTGATGTTTTCCTTTACATTTGCAATCACCAGTGTTTCTACAACAGGTTTTTAATTGAAAGTTTCTATTGTAATTGATAGAATTATCGACAAAAGAAAGTATTATAAGTTGGTCTCTGTAGACAGATCATGGATACAGAAGGGTGACCGGTGGGTCTTTTCTGTTTGTAGAGCCACAGAAGCCAGAGCAAGGTGTACGGGTGAAAATGTTGACATGCAATGGACCCAATGGAAACTGTTCACTTGCGGTTTCAGTCTACTGTAACCAGAATGGAATAGAGGTACGAAAAACATTTGGTATGAAATTTAATGTTCTAAGATCTTGTGCCATTGCTCATAGTTGATGAGGTTGTTAGATATGTTGGATTTTTTCTAACAAAATACAGAATTTGGGGGGTTGTGGTTGTGCAGGTGCCAACAAATGTGCAAAATGTGTCTTGGTGTGATTTTGTATGCCATCTAAATCTTCCCTTGTCCTTTTGCTCTGATAGTATGAAGTGCAGTTCTCTTGTCTTGAGGCCATTCTGAGATTGAGGTCAACCAATAGAGACACCCATTTTGATGTGTTGAATTTCTTTTTTCCGGCAACTTTTTGACACATGAAAACATGTGCAGGAAACATCAATGACACATCCGGTGGGCTGCCCCATAGTGACTACAATTGGCAGGGGTAGTTGGGGCTGGTTTGGCACAATATTCATCATGTAACATTCTCTATACACTATTCACTGGGGTCAATGTCTGCAGAATAGGTAGTAAAAATAGCCTGTATGTCCTTTTAGCATGCAATGATAAAGAGAGAAAATAACTTCTGGCTGCAGATTTGTATACCTTTGGCAGAGCATATTGGCAAATTGGTGTGTGAATCCAGAGCCATTTGAACCTCTCAAGTCTTGAACACCGATACTTGTGGAGTTTGCTAAACTTGATGTGACTTTTGTTGTGAAATATCTCTGTGAGCTTGATGGGTGCAGGTTCATATGTGGATTCTTTCTGTATATGGCCATAGGAATCACCTACCGTATCACTATACTACGAGTCAGTGGCTTTGAGGTACTTCCCATCTGCTGTTTTACCTGAGTCTCTGCTTTGTCACTACAGTTGATTCTTTTTGCTGGAAGGCTGCTCTGTTACATGTGTCCTTTGCAACAACTACTGAGGCAACTTCTTTTGCCAACTACAAACACAAATTGTGTATTTGAGATCTGCTGCATGTTTTGTGGTGATTCTATGATGCAACATGTGATGTAACAAGGAGGGGGTTGTTTGTGTTGTCAGGCAATCCCTCATTTAGACTTCTGGCAAGGACTACCATTAAGGATCAAGGTAATTTTGCCTGTAATCCCAGCTTGATCTAGTCCTAGGATATTCATAATGAGTCTTTTATGTATGAAATGTGCAATGAGTATTTTCCTGATCCATCTGCAAAATAGAATGCAATTAGTTTATTGCTCTGTGGGAATAACTTTCTATGGGTTGCATCTTTCATATTGTGCTTCTTCATGATCATGGGAGATGATGATCTGCTGACTTGAGCTAAGAGCTTCAGTCCTTTTTCTTGTGGTGGACAGAATTTTTTTGAGTACATATATGGGCAATGCATGGAGCTATTTCAGCAGCACACACAAGAATTGTACATGCGAGTCAATGGATGAGTTTTCCCTTCAACCATGACCTTGAGTTCTCAGATAATATTCCATTGATAAAAAATCCAACTCCATGTATTTGATTTAATTTAATGGCTTCATATTTGTACACCTTCCCTTTCTCAGTTCTTATCTTTGGTGTGGCTCTTTGCATATGAATCGGTAGAGACAGATCATGATAGGACCTTTTCTCATCTTTTCATCCCTCCTTTTGTTTTTTTACTGCCTTTTAACTTCTTGTTTCATCACAAAGTAACTGACTGCTCCATCATCATTGCCCATGTGGACTCTTTAGCAGGACACATTGATGAGCAGCGACTTTAGAAAAAGTGGCAAAGAGCAGGTTGGACAAAAGATTTGGTGCATTTAGTGGTCAGTTGAAGCTCAATGTTGCCTCTCTTCTCTGCATCCCTCAATATTCTTCAGCATCAAGCTTAAATATTGCATTGGATTGGACTGTCAATTGTAAGGTGTATTCATATCTGGAGGTAGCAAGTTCAGGTTTAAATGCAACCTGATCTAAAACCTAAGCTTTTTCCAAACACAGCTTGTCATCTATGCTCTTGCAATGTACAAGATGCCCCAACACTAGACTCTTCTCTTGGCAACAGTAATCACCATCCACCCAAGCCCTTCACCATCAGTCCAACACCTTAAAACTCACCTCCCAGCAACACCAATCACTATCCACCCAACACTTTTGATTTATCAAACAAGATGCAATTTGGAACTTTCTCCAATCTTCAGATATTGAAAATGAATTGAAACCTTAAGAGGTTGATTTTCTACAAGGGGAAAGATCTGTCCATAATGATGCATGGATCTTCAATCAAGCAAAACTGTATTCCAGAAATATCTGTCCAATACAGACCTGCATTCTGCCACAGATTTCTGAACTTGCTATGACTCAGAAACAAGTCAACATATTCGCTACATGTGGGTTTTCAGTCACAGGCAAGATGCCTATGTAAAAGCAAATTGAAACAACACAAAATGGTTGAATCTTGGCATCCAGGATGTTTGGTACACATGAGAATGACATCAGGTATCTTCACCATCTTGCAAAGTCAGAAGACAGCTTCCTACACAAGCAGAGCTTTGCTTTTGTACACAGTAAAAATTCAATAAGATGAAAGCCAAGTTTAAAAAGACCATGTTCCTGTCATGAATCTGTACCCAAATCAGTCCCCTCATAATGATACACAGCATTGCTTGCATGCAACCTGCTTGTGAACATGAGAACAAAGACTGTCAATGCCAACATCTAGCCACTGTGCTCTAGATCTACCAAAAAAATTTCAATTAAATAAGCAGCAGTCCTTAGTCCCGTGTAACAATCAGTGACCCAATGAATGGTATGGCACTTTGTGATAAACTGCATTCATGTAATTGACTGAAAAATGATTGAAATTTACAGTGGGCTGTATGAATACTGGATTGGGTGTTTAAGCCTTGTAGAAATGCAGAAATCATAACACATTGTCAAAATCGGGGGAGAGGCAATTTGTCCAAGGCAGCAACAGTTTGGATGGTGTATCTATACCTTGGCAGGTGGATCACCTCCTCTGGTCAACACGGGCCTTGCCCTCAAAGAACTCACTGAGCATTCTGTCCAAGTCTTCTGGGCTGTATCTCACATATTTACTGTTGCTCTTGCTACTTTCGAGAATAGCACTGCAGGACATCACCCAAGATCAGCAGGGGCAATCAAAAAACCATAGGCAGTAATGATAGATTGACTCTGGATCTGCCATCAAGTGTAAGCACCCCCTGCATGGGATTTTACACATGACAGCTACAAGGATGAGAGTGAAGGAAATGGGGACCTGATATCTAAGGAGTATGTAAAGCTATCAAACACTGAACAGTTACACTTTGGATCTGAGAGAGGGAAGGACTGCATTACTTTTAAGTGCCACAGTGTAGTTATTATGGTGCATAAAAGGTACTTCCATGTGGGAAAAACAAGTTGCCCAAACCCAGGAATGCATTCAGGAAAAAAAAAGAGATACATACCTGTAGCGTTTGATGAATGAGCGATAAGCAGGCAATAACACTTCTGCAACTGCAAGTCGGACTGCTTCTCGAAGCTCATTGTCTGGGATTGTCCACTGCGTTTGCCGCTGATAAAGTTCATCAAAAAGGAGATTGAAGTTTTTGAATCTGCCGAACAAAACCAAAAAAAGTCAACAGCTTGCACACTGCAAACTGAAGGACAGAGCTGATGCAATCTAAACAACTGTTAAACTACAATGTAAGCAAGAGATTGCCTCCTCTTAAAACACATGCTATCCACATGAAGGGAGCTGATCTGCACTGAACAAGAGTGGAGACAACTAGAGTCACAGAATCACTTTCCTCAGATGAGAGTAGCCACACCCAAATCTGCTCTCACCCAAATTCACACAAATCTTTTTCAATTTACCTTTCTTTGATTGCAGACTTGGAGATGCCACTGCCATCTGAACTACTGCCCAATCCTCCACTGGATGCAGCAGACCCACTCAGATATCCCAAAGCCTGTTGATCAACAAACAGTAGATAAGAAATGTCACTCATGAACAAACATGTTTTACTACTGCAACAGATTTTAAAGAAGATTAACATAACCTACACATGTAATTGTCCAAAATTAGTAGACCAGGTATCAACCTTTCCCCAGGCAGCACGCTGGTATGTGTTTGCATGCTGTTGTACAATTCGGCGCTGCCGTTGCACCCAGTCATCACCAAATAAATCTTTGGCCTCAGATCTGCCACACCAAGAAAAACCAAGACATTTATCATGATCTAACTGATCTGGTTAACATGCAACTGTCACTGCAATATTCAAGAGCCAAAGCCAGATAGGAGAAAAGATTTCTGCTTCTCCTTTCACAAGTTCTGAAGTCAAATTGTTAACCTCATCGGTGGCAACCCAAGACAGATGCAAGGAGAAACCCAGCCAGCTAAGAATCAATTGAAATCATTGGGTTCCATCCTAAGTTTGCCATAATTCAACACCTGCAGACAACAGGAAATTCAGGGACATACCTCCGGACAGATCTGACCATATAGTGAATATTATTCATCAGGAAGATATGTGTGAGCGCTGGATCTCTGTAGAATTTGGCTTTGCTGTCTAAATTGGTTTGAAGCACAGCCATGATGCGCATGGTCACAGCTGCTAACTGAGAATTTGGTTTGCCTTCTCGTTGTCTGTCCCCAAGCAGCTGGTTCAATGTACTCTGATAGCTGCATTCCACCCTCCCACATTTGTCAGAGCCACCACAATCATAGATAACCATGGCATTTTTGAAAACACCACACCAACTTGTGGCAGTTCTGGGTGGAAACACTGCACCAACTTATGCTTTTCTCAAAGAGAAATCTACAGTTGTATGAGTGCTGTAAAGATCTGCTCTTTCTCAGAAGATCCAATACATGCATGCCAGAGAAAAGTGAAGAACCGAAATTCACAACTATGATGAAAATACACATTTGTAAAAGTATCCATTTCCTGAGGGAATTAGTGTATGTAACAGAGATGGAACGGTTTGTCTGGTGGCATCAAAAGGTGAAACTCAGGATGGAAGCACTTGAATCAGAAAATATGCACAAAAGCCTTGTTAAGGTAGGAAAGGGAGGTACTTACTCAAACAGGAATTTCACATAGTTGATGACATAACTAGTAAGTGGATGCACAGTGCCATCAAGGACAGGTGTTTTTGTGGCATCTTTTCCAACAGCATCTTCAAAATCGCCAAATGTATCTTTGGCTGTCTGCGCCAATCGCCTTATCAAGCCAATTGCTGCCTCTCTCATGCCTAGTGCTGACTCGCCTGAAAACACAACTTCTATCTGCACTATTCACAAATTGTGCTTCATGAGTGAACCTGGACAACATCATGATGCATTCACATAGTCCCAAAACACATCTGAGACAATCTAGTAATACTACACACCTAAAGCTTTGCTTCACGAACCAATCTTCATATCAGGAGAAGGGAGGCAGTCACCTCAGGAAGTAAATTGCACATGGTTTCATACATGTCAAGCAGCACAAACAGCTTCTCTGGTGACTTTTTGCTTTTAGCAATCGCTTCCCCAAAGCTAAGAAGCATGTGCACACTTGAGTCTGTCACGTCAGCGAAGCATTTCTCACGATGTGGGTCCAGGTGATACCATATCTGGTCACAAAGCTTCCTTTCCGCAGCAAACAAGAGTTTCACCTGCAGATATAGCAAACCAGCAAAGATGATGGGTGATCTGTGAGGTAATCTATTACTGCATTTCCAATTTTTCCAATTTGGAATCAAACATACCATGCCAGGCATCCAGATTCCTTGGAGAATCTCACTGAATCTACAGGAATTGATAAAACAACCAAGTGAGATGAAGCTTACAGAAATACGCATGTACTGAATCCAGTTGCCAATCTTTCCCTCAAGTGTCTCCCATTGCATTTTCTGAACATCATCCTTGCTCAACTTCTCAACTCCCAGCTTCCGTAGACTTTGTTCTAATGTTGAGGCCCGCACATCTCTGCACCCAAGAGTCCCTAGTGAGAAAGGGAAACCAACCAGGACTTTCATCACAATATCAAGTGTCAAGTTGTACTGAATCCAGGCTTCCTTCTCAACAAGAGGGAGTTGGGTTGACCTGGTTTCTCTTTATTGGTCCATCGATCCCACTAATGATCAAGTGAGCAGTTAGAACTGTATACATGCAACCCATTCCATCCAAAATCATCACGCTCCAAAGATCTAGGAATCACAATGTTGCTGCTATATGTTTTGTATATTGAATGAGATTCTGATCATACATGAAGCGTGGCTTGATCACATCGTTCCTGCAAAGACAGGAAAGGTCTGCAAATGTTACCTGTATATTTTGAGACAGTGTTGATGGTAGCCAGCAGCAACAAGCCTTTGCGCCATTTCTCGAAGTTGGGGTACAATCCTAGGCACAAGGAGTACTGGAAGAACCAGGGGCACAACTTGAGGACTATCAATCTTTCCATCTGCAGACCCTCCACCATGTGGAGAGCTTGCAGCTTGCTTTGTGGGATTTGGCAGCATGTCTGTCAGATGTGCTGGCTCAACTGGCTTGCTGCAGTAAAAAAAAAAAAATCTCTTCACCCTTGAGGTGCACAAAACTGATACTTAAGTCATACCTGCACACAAATGCTAGAACTAACAAGTGGTGAAATGACCCATCATGAAAGGATTGGGCATCACACAATCATGTGTTGAAAGGGTTTTGTGTGAACCTGTGTTGAACAAGAAGTGCTTTGAACTCCTCTGTGAGTCGTGTCATTCCTTTTGTGAGTAAGCCCTTGGCATGGTTGAGTGCACCATCACTGGCTTTGAGGCTACTGTTGAGAGTGAAATACTCCACATTGTTCTGAAGCTGGTCAACTGCTACCAAAAACCCACCTAAATCATTTTCTGGGCCTTTCAAAACCTTGTTCTCCACCTGCATAAATGTTGTTACAAACTCAATCAGAAGAAGAGTTTCACAACTGCCAAGATATCTTTCTTTCACTGGCTCCTCAATTTCTTCTGGGGGAAAAAAAAACCCCCCATTTTTCATGTACTGCTCTGCAAGGTCTTCTCCTCCCTTTGAAGAGAAAGCTGGACAGAGGAAAATTCCAAGAGATCATCACCTGGCGGGATACATCAAATTGAGTCAACACTGATTCTGCAGCCTTCAAGGTACTGTCAATATTCTCGTGTGCTTTTCTGTATGCATGTGTTCGCACCTGCACAACCACATTGCATGAACAAACAAACAAACAACCTGTCATTCATGCCCTGAGAAGAGGATGCACTGGGCATGCACAATTGCATGCACAAACAAACAACCCATCATTCCTGGCCCTGAGAAGAGGATTCTCCTTCAGTTTTTGGACCTTCACAATGACATGCACCAGCAGACAAACAACCAGCATTGCCATGAGAAGCACTCTCCTTCGGTTTGGATCTTCACAATCACATGCACAATCAGACAAACAACCTGCATTGCCCTGAGAAGAGGATTCTCGTTCAGGTCTTCACAATGGCAATTAGATCCTTCTCCCTTTGAAGACTACGTGAAAGCTATGTGAAAGCTGCATTGGGAGACAAACCCATCATTTCTTCCTCAGTCTTCTCTGCACTGCACCCGCCAAAAAAAGCCGAGCAAAAATCGAAGAACGAAAGAATGTGGGAGAGTGGTGTGAGGGAACGGAGGAAATTTCTTTTCTTTTCTTACTTGAGTGGGTCGCATTACAGTCTCAAGAGTGGACAGACGGTGATCGAAAGACCCCAGAATGGTGATCATGGAGTCCGTGATGCTCTGGCTCTTTCCTAGACTCTCCCGCATGAATTGCGCCCTGGCAGCCAACTCTTCGACTTCGCTGAACAACCCCATTCCGCAATTCCCCCCCACTCCACAAAACCCAACAACCATCACCCCCTCAACCCAACGCTCTCCCTAGCCTAAAAAACACATCTCGCCATCTCTCGTCGTCCTCGTCGTTGTATGTGTGTGTGTGTCTCTCTCTCTCTCTCTCGCTCGCTACAAAGCTTTTGTTTCCAAAACTTTTTGCGCTTTCTTCCCGTCCAACTCTTTTCTCAAAATAGAAACCGAGCTTACTGTTCCTGTTCCTCTCCTACGTCTTCTCCTCAAACTGTGGTTACCATTCAAAATGCAGATCGACCTCAAAGCATCAAAGGCTACAAATCGGTTCTGAGGATACGAGTGCACGAAGTGGAATGTGATCAGGCAGCGTGCGTTTGTCGCGTCGATAGAGGAAGACGATACGAGAAGAGCACGACGAGAAAGACGAAGGAACGCAGGCGCAGGTGCAACAAGAGCTTCGTGTCGCACACGACACCCACGACGCCCCGCCCCCGAAGAAGCCTGCGTCGCACACGACCTTTGTCCTAATTCAAAGTCAAACCCCTTGTTGTTTCTCATTATTTATTAATTACTACTTTTTAAATTAATTAATTAATAATAAAACTCCTTTTCTTTTTTTTTCTTCTCTTTCTTTTGGCCACACCTCAACTCAATTTATTTTTTATGACTTCCAACTTTCATGCTATTTTCAATAATAAATGTTGAATGCCAAAAATGATCGATGATAATTTATATATCATTAAAAAATTTGTCTTTTGCAACTTGTCTTATGCAACTATACATGTCACATTCAATTAAAAAATAGTTGCATATAACATTTTTAAATTACATACGACATGTGTAATTGCATAAGACAAGTTGAAAATTTTATTTTTAAAAATATATTTAACCAACATTTATATGCAAAAGATCTCAAAATCCAACATCATAATATTAAATTATTTTCATGATTAGACAATTTTTCTCAAGATCAATTCACACTAACAAGTACCGCACTTGTTAAAGCATTACTAATGAAATATTGTAGAATATTGTGATACAATTAATGTTCAACACAAAATAATTTGTAAAAGGATTTATTCAAAAAAATAAAATAAAATATATCAATATTTGTTAAATTTTGCTGAAAATTGAAATCCATTGGGTTATATTATAAATACCTAACACAAACACAAGATATATTTCACATACTTATTTTTCAATTGTTGAACTTATGGAAAATTATACTTGAAACAACCAATTTTTTTATAATTTAAATAAATATTTATCAAAGAAGTGCCAAACATTGATGTTTATGTTCATTAATATATAATTTACATGGATCATTTACATAGTAAGCTCACAAAATGTTTACCAACATGTGATAATTCAATGGTAAAACATAAGTGCAATGATAAGAATAGATCTTGAAAAGAAAAATCATTTTTTTTCATGACCTACTTAAAGTGGTAATTCAACTAGCAATTCAAAAAGTAGGCTATTAATATGACATTGTGGTAGGTCCATCACCTTGTTGCAAAAAAAACTCTAAAACTTCATTATCATTCCATCACAAAGAAAATGCAATTGCAAATCTTTGTTGTGATGGGTGTTTATCTATAGTGGTAGTTCATAAGAAAAGCCAATTTGTAACATAGATAAAATTGCATTCAAAAACAGTCATGGGTAAGAATAAATAGATAAACCAAAGCATAGGCAAGAGCATCTTCACATGTAAAAAAACGTTTACAAACAAACAAAATAACAAGTGATTGAGAAAAGATCAAGGTTACAATCAAACATATCACAAAGGTAGAAGCAAAAAATATGTAATTCTTCATCAAAGACATGACGATTGGAATCATACGTGTTTGAAGGCGTTGGCATTCGTTTCCTACCAACATGTAAAATAAATAGTTTACAAAGAGTTCATCCATCCACAAGTGCACATGATCCCTTCTATGTTTTCATCTTCTATCATGGGCAACTACATGTCATCATCATCATCACAATCATCGTTCACCTCCTCACCAAAGTAATGGTAGATGTTTTTGCGTCTTTAATATGACATCTTCTTCCATCTTTTGTATGCCGATGTTTTTAGAAGGTTCATTTTCATTAGTGTTGTTCCTTTTTTCAATGTCATCCTTGTTGCTATAAGTTTTTTCAAAGCCTATAGCTTGAAATTCTCATCCAAAGCACAAGGGTTGAATGGTTAAATTCCAATTTTGAAACCTTGTTTTACATTCATGGTGTTAATGCCAATTTGAGAGCTAATGATATTCAATTTGCTAATTTTTCTTTCTTTAATTGGTGGGTTTTGTTAATAACAATCCACTTCTTTTTATAAATCTTGAACATAATTTTAAATCGTTTAAAACAACTTGTTCATCCAAGAGATGTACAATGTGATTTATATGTGTTAACAATGTAACAAGGTACAAACCCATGCATTTAACATGGAAAACAACCTTAAGGTCACATGGGAACCATGACCATTTAACAATGTGTTGGAGACATTTTTCCCACATTTTGAGCAAAAAATGATCAATCCAAGCTCAAAAAAAATGTTCTTGTGATGCAAGTTTTGTTAGAGCTTGCCATGGTAGCTCATGTTTCATATAAGTTGGAATCCAATATCCTCTTCTACTTTGTGCTCCACGTATGTAAAAAGTTGGAAATGGTTTGAACAATTTTGTTTATATAAAACGATGCAATCATCCATTCTCTAGCCTTAGGAATGATAATGTACATGTAGTGAGAATCTGTTTTAGCAAGGACTTTAACTCCACAAGTTGATTGTCAAACTTTTGCACCACCCTTTTTGCAATTCTAAATTTGCAATGGATTGTAACAATGTCTTTCATATATTACTTTTTAAGTGTTTATAATTAAAAAATTTGATACATCATTGCAAAAATCTTTTCAAAAGTTACAAGTTTTCATTAGAAAGCTCTCAATTTGAATGAAAAATGAAAAAATTATGAATCTCAAATATGGCAAGATTCATAATTTTGAAAATTCAAATTTCTTGAGAGTTTTGAAAAAATGATCATTTAAATGTAGACTTCACACAGAACTACAAAATATATCATAGGGAAAAAAATTGGCAAATCAATTATTAAAAATTCCATAACATTGTAATTTTTAAAAATAATATATAAATTTTTTTAAAAAAAAAATACAATAAATTTTTTAAAAATCAGGAATTCACAATAACACATAATGAACATTACTCAAAATATGCAACCAAATGAAAACAAGTGCAGAATGGCACCATCACTATTGCAGAATGGTTCTTCTTTAGGGCCATTCTACCATTGCAGAATGGCACCTTCACTAGTTGCAAAATGGATATTAGGGTTTGTTTAAAGTTAGAGAAGTATTTATCCAGTTGCAGAAATGTCATGTTGCTTGCAGAATTGTTTGTTTGACAAAAGTCAAAGGACAATTCCACAGTTCCAGAATGGCACCTTTCACTGTGGCAGAATGGATATTAAGGTTTGTTAAAAGTTTAAAAGGGACTATTCTACAATTGCAGAATGGCACCTTTGCTACTGCAGAATGGTTTACTTGATAAGAGTCAAAGGAGAATTCTGCAATTCCGAAATGGCTTGTTCGCTGCTGCAGAATGGAACTAAGGTTTGTTAAAAGTCGGAGGATTATTCCATCGTTGTAGAACGGCATGTTTTCTACTGCAGAATGGTTCTGTAGGGGTTTCACAACAGGCAGAGGACTATTCTACAGATGCAGAATGGCACCTCCGATGCTGCAGAATGCTTTTTTAGGGTTTGATGCTCACCTTGAAAGCAAGCAAGCAAGCAAGCGAGAAAACTTGCTTCGATCCTTGAACGTTGCATTTGGCGTCGAGTTTTGAATGCGGTTTGTTGTTCTTGTTTATTGTTCATGGCCAAATAGTTTCGTGTCCAATGGGGGCAATGATGTGGATTCATGCGTTTTGCCCCTCTATTTTTGAAGCTCCTTTTGATGCAAGAAGCTTCACAATAGATAAGTAGAAAGGGTTTCTGAATCCGGGAAGAAGGGGAGTGAGAGAGGGGGTGCGGAATTCTCTGCATGTGGCAAGCGGAGAGAGAGTGGAAGCTGAGAGTACGCCGCCGGGGAATTCTGCGATGGCGATCTCAATTGCTGCTGAATGGAATGAACTGTACAATCGTTTCTACAGGAAGCAGGAGATTTACACCATGTGTTGGAAGAATGTGGATCTAAGCAGGCATAAAGTGGCGTGCGCCAGATTCGGAGGGCCGATTGCAATCATCCGCGATGAGTCGAAGATGGTGCAACTGCGTGCAGAATCAGCTCGAGCGAAGCTTCTCATCTTCTCATCTTCGGGGAAGCTATTGTCGTCTGTTGCATGGGATAGGCCTGGAGGTCGTCTCATCTCTATGGGTTGGACTGATGAAGAATCTCTTCTCTGTGTCATGCATGATGGAACTGTGTTTCAGTACAATTACCGTGGCGAGCTTTCCACAAGCCAACTGTCCCTTGGTCAAGAATGCTGGGATCAGGGAGTTGCAGATTGTGTGATATGGGGAACTGGATTGGTTGTTTTGACAGAGAAAAATCAATTGTTCAGTATCCCTGATCTGGAAAATCCACAAGCTATCAAACTTGCTGATCCTCATCTTGAGGAACCGCCACATTGCTTTGCAGTTATTGAACCTCAATATACTCTTTCTGGCAGCTTGGAGGTTCTCATTGCTGTGGGTTCCACAGTACTCATGGTGGATGCAGATTCAGTTCAAGATCAAACGGTTTCCATTGGCCCCTTACAGAAGATGACTTTGTCTCCAAATGGTAACTTTCTAGCTTGCTTTTCACATGATGGTCGCTTACTAGTTGTCACCACCGATTTCTCGAAGACACTATCAGAGTTCACCACCGAGGTAAGGCAATTGAAATTAAGCATCTTCTTTTGTGCACATACATCAATTCCAGGATTTAGGGTTTAGGTTTCCAGGTAATGCAATTGAAATTCAGCATCTTCTTTTGTGCATATACACAAATTCCATGATTTAGGGTTTAGGGTTTCCAACTGATGCTTATGGTCAATTGCTTCATTACCTATTGTGTGTGTGTGTGTGTGTGTGTGGCAATTCTTTGCAGTCAGCACTGCCACCTGAGCAACTGGTATGGTGTGGGGTTGATAGTGTGCTGTTGTATTGGGAGGAGATGCTTCTCATGGTTGGTCCCTATGGTGATTTTGTGAAGTACCCTTATGATGAGCCTGTTGTTCTGATACCTGAATGTGATGGTGTCCGAGTTCTCTCCAATATGTACATGGAGTTTCTACAGCGTGTGCCGGACTCTACTGTCTCCATCTTCAAAATCGGTAGCACGTCGCCAGCAGCAATGCTTTATGATGCTCTTGACCACTTTGACAAGCGAAGTGCCAAGGTCCTTCCCTGACTCTTCTGAACACATTGTTGAGAGATATGCAACTCATTGCTGGCTGCTTCAGTTCTCACTGATTGGGTTACAAATCAGTTGGGTGCTGAAAAGTGTATGATATACAGGCAGATGAGAACATAAGGCTGATCCACGATTCACTAGCGGATGCCGTGGAAGATTGCATAGATGCAGCAGGTCAAGAGTATGATATTGCACAACAACGCACTCTTTTGCGAGCTGCAGCCTATGGACGAGCCTTTTGCAGGTTTTCGCTTTTGTTTCCGATCTTGAGTGTCCAATTGACGTGTGGATATGTATCTCTATTTCCATATTCTGCACTTCAAACTGAATGTGGAGAGGTGCAGTAGCATGCAAGCTTTGCATGTTGGGAACAGCCTGATAGAATAATTTGACCTGGTTTTGGCAGAAAGTTTCATCGAGACCGGTTTCAGGATATGTGTAGGACACTCAGAGTGCTCAATGCTGTTCGTCAATTTGAAATTGGAATCCCTCTCAGTATCCAGCAGTTTAAGGTACACAAGACTGACCCTGATCACACTTTTACTGACCTTGTTCAGAGATCACAGACATGAATATAATGCTTAGATGTCTGCTTATCACTCATCCATGGGCTTTGATGTTGATGGAACCAGGAGCTGACTGCACCAGTCCTCATAGCACGACTTGTTAATAGTCATCGCCATCTTCTTGCTCTGCGCATCTCAGAGTATTTGGATTTGAGCAAGGTGCTTTCCCACATAGCCTCTACTAATCCATTGTTACTTGCTGAAATCCCTAACCCCTATTACAGGGCTCCTTGCTTGCTTGCACTTAATGTACTGTTGTACATCTCCATCTTGAGTTGGAATTTGTAGCCATGATTTCCTTGCTTTATCTTGTTGTGAACAGGAAGTGGTGCTTCTACATTGGTCATGTGAGAAGATTAAAGCAGCATCTGATGTTCCTGATCCAGCTCTCCTTGATGTGCTAGTGGAAAAGGTACAGTAGGTACTTCCTTTGCATCTCACATTGGCAGAAACCTCCATTTGTCAAGGTTTCATGATATCACATGCTTTTGGACAGTTTTCAATATTGTGAGCACCAACTTAGGTTGTCCAATGTGTGCTTCATTGACCAGACACACAAGTGTTGTGTCTTTGTCATCCATCAGACATGACTCTGTTGAAAACTCCGTTATGTGCAGCTGAAATTGTGCCCAGGAATCTCATATGCAACAGTGGCTGCAGATGCGCACCAAAATGGTCGACAGAAGCTTGCTGCCCTTCTTCTTGACTATGAACCACGTGCTTCTGAGCAGGTGATTTAAACTGTGCAATTGTTCTGTACTCTCAGAGTAAGGCCAAGATGTCTTGTTTTTTGGGGGAAGTTTGCTGGAACTTAATGATAATGGGTGTTATCTGTGGTTGACCAATGAATTGCAGGTCCCACTTTTGACAAGTATGGGGGAGGAAGAGAGAGCATTGGTGAAGGCAATTGAAAGTGGGGATACAGATCTGGTTTACTTCTCAATATTCCATAACTGGCGCCAAGTAAGTGGAATAGTGGTATCCTTCAATGATTTGGAACAGTTACTAGCATTGTATGTTTTCACATGCAGATACCCTGTCCAAGGGACTTAAGGTTGTTGCAATCCATTTCACCAGATTGTGGTGTTGATTAAATTTGCTCTGGGGTTTGACACAGCAAACAGTTACAGAATTCTTTCGCATCATACAAGGGAAGCCTCTTGCTCGTGATCTATTCATCTCGTATGCAAGGTGACACATCTCCTATTGCAGATTATTAGCCCTCGAGCTCAGTTGTTCTTGCATAGCAAACAACTATCATTAGTAACGTCATTCATATGCCACTGGTTCCTAAGGTGCATGAATCTGTTGTGTGTTGAGCCTGATTGCAGACAGAATGAGCCTGAAGTTTTGAAGAAGTTTTACATGTCAATTGGTCAACCTCAGGTATTGACTATGGCAAATATTGTTCTTGTTGCAATAGTGTAGTGTCCCAAGTTTGGAAATATGACATCATTTTTGTGTGGGTGGAAGAGCTGAAGGATGGCAGCTGACACCTGGTATATATACTCACAGGGAGCTGCAGAGGTCCTCTTAAGGGAATCATGGGGTTATTCCCAGAATCTGGAGCAAAGATCTGGCTCAGCACTGCAAGGCCCCCGCTTAAAACTTATTGAGCAAGCAAGTGAGCTTTATGCCCACACAAAGGAGCACACATTTGAATCCAAAGCAACAGAAGAGCAGGCCAAATTGCTCAAGTACTCTCTTTTTTTCTCAATCATCATTGCATTTTGCTGTTTTTCTCCCTCTTGTGACCTTGATGCTCAGAGGCATCTACTCTGAAGAGTTTGAGGAGCTGAAATGCATGGGTTTTGGCAGACTGCAACAGGAGTTGGAGATTGCCACAGGGCAGCCAATATTTGTGGATTCCAGTGTGAGTGACACCATTCGTACGTGTATCAGTCTTGGCAACCATCGCACTGCTCAACGCATTCGAGTTGAATTCAAGGTGGTTCCTATATTTCTTGACTGGCTCCAGCTTTTTTTTGTCCAGGAATTTCACTTCTCTTCATTCTATGCGATTCTGGTGATGTCTTTTATATGGTTTTGTTGAGTGTGTTCCCAGGTTCCAGACAAGCGATTCTATTGGCTGAAAGTTTTTGCTCTTGCAACAGCAAAGCAGTGGGATGCACTGGAGAAATTTTCAAAAGAAAAAAAGCCCCCTATTGGTGTGTTCTCTGAGAATCTAACCATGAAAAATCTTAGGCTGTAAGTACTGTAAACAGTAGGTATTTTGTCATGGGAGCAGGTGGATGAGAAGGTTAGAACTCTATCTTGTCAGCAATTTGATTCTGCACAACACAAAGATGTGCATAGAAGACTATTGTCAATTCTCATATGATGATGGGAAAGTGATATTCGATATTTTATAACCTTTAATTTGACTCTTATATTGTTTTAAACAACACACCAGGTTTTAAGCCATTTGTGGAGGCATGCATAGAAGAGGGTGCAACTGAAGAAGCGTTGAAGTATGTCATTAAGCTTTCCGATCCCCATGAGAGGGCTGAGGTAGGCATCCTGCATACTGGCACTGGTCATCATGATGTCCATACTTTGCTCACTATTGAGTCACCAGTTGCTTGTCAAAGACCACTGCCAACACACATGTGATTGACCCAAAGTGGGTGTGGTGCAGGCATATGCACGGATGGGGATGGTGAAAGAGGCAGCAGAGGCTGCATCTCAAGCTAAGGATAGTGAACTGCTGGGCAGACTAAAGTCCACATTTGGTCAGAATACAGCTGCTGGAGCCCTTTTTGATACACTTCGTGATCGTCTTTCTTTGACTGGAGGAGGTTAACAGTTATTTAATGTTACCATCATCTTCTTGATGGTTTTCAACATTCCTAAAGAGCTGTGCTGATGTCTTTGGAGGAAGCTTGATTGTATTCTTTTTTGGTTGTTTTAGTATTCTCTGGTACAAAAGCCCAAATTGCCAGCATGATTCTTCACATGATCAACTGCTATGAGTTGGAGTCAGTTGTTGGCAGGCAGTATGATGTACATAAGGTTTCGAAATGCATCATGAGTTGATGACTTTCATCTTTCATTGTGTCAAAAGGATACTTTATTTGTTCCCTGTGCTGCTGCCTCAAGGTTTGACCAGAATACAAAGTTGGACTCCATCACTGATTGCATACCAGCTGTATCGTCAATCAGATGCCATCTGCTTTCCTGTTCTCCACATTGACACCCAAGTTATTCAAAATGCTTCTCATCAGCAGCGGCTTGTCTGTGTCCTCATGTAACACCTTAGAACAACCTATATGGGTACATTGACCAGGTAGTTAAGTTAGCTAGTTATGCAGATTATTGTTGAAATGTTGTAAGTACTGATTTTGAATAAACTCAAGTGAATATGGAGTGTAAGAGGTGGGTTTTCAACAGAAGAAAGTTCTTCTTTTGTTCTTCTTGTCTACATTTTTTTCATGTATGTCAATTTGGATATTAGGAATGGAAGTGTACCTACTGTTGTAGTTCTGATCATGGATCTGAACTCTAAACTGAAGAGATGTAATTTAGAAGATGAATTTTCTGCTTCTACTTGAATTCATTTCTGCTTCAAATGCATTTGCCCATTAAGGACTTTATTGCATCCTTGTCATGTTTTTGCTTTGGAATATGAATATGGTAAGAATCTCAAGTCTATTGATTGGCAATGTGCTCTTGTCGCTTTAGTACATGGTATTTGACCAATGGGTATGGGTATAGGTAACAAATCCTAACTTCAATTCTTCCATGTGCATCTTGGGATTGGATGGGAACACACCTAATAGTTAGATTTGACATGACAGAATATACATGTTAGTTGGGGCTTTTCATGTAGTTTCATCTCTCAATTTGTTCAAGCTTTGTGAAGTTTGCAAAATGTATGCTATCATGATGATTTATGTATTGATTTTAGAGACATTGAAAAGGGGTGGTGGTTGAGAAAAATCATTTTAGTTAAGAAAGTTGAAAAGCACTTAGTCAATAGAAGTACATATGGGTGATCATATATAAGTTTCTTGCAAATGACAAGAAACGATCTTGAGTAGGGTAGTAGATGTTATTTTAGGTACCCACCATAAGAGATATTGTGACCAGAAAAGAATTCCAGATCACATCCAGACGTTCTGTTTAGGGTAAAGGGAGTTCAATGGAAGCATGTTGAGAAGCTTTTCAAGTTGTTGCTGCAAAAGATGAAGTGACAGGGTGGTGTTTGTCTGATTGCATTCGAATAACAGCAGCAGTGACTGATGGACCAATTGTCAAATGTACATGATGAAGGTGTGAAGAGGTATTCTGTTTTTGGGGTGTTTGGCATTGTGTTCTTGTATGTGTTGTTCTTATCCTTCTGTTTGATGCATGTGAAATTTGGCGGGGAGAACTGCATTGCTGGGAGGAGTGCATGAAGCCCTCACATGAGGAGGATGGGGATAAATGCTAGGGGTGGTTTTTGTAATTTGAAGAAGCGCAATGGAATGTACATGTCATTATGGTCGAATGGCAAGTATGGGACGGGTGTAGTTTGGTAGTTTAACTATGTTGTTGAATGTTGTGCAAAGGGGAGAAGATGGTGCCTTTTCTGGAACAATGGAAGAATTATGTGTGGCATTCAAGCACAAGAATGATTATTGTTGGGTGGATCAAAAGCATTGTTCGGTGGTGTAGGTGTCTAGAATTCTTCTGTACACTCCAGAGAGGACTCATGAGGGTGCTGATTCTAAGTAATCCAGAATCAAACAATTGGGAATCTAAGCATGATTATGGTGACATTTTGCAATGAACCTTTCTTATATTCCAAGTATGTGACACATATAGCTGTTCAAGCACTTTGAGTGTTGAACATGATTCATTCAATTTCCAATCAGATAGGGTTGTTCATAAGCTAGAGAATTGCCCTGATTTTTTATTTACAATATCCGTTGGATGTTAACAAAGACCTTGACGGAGAAAATGGAGCTACTGTGACCTGGAATCATGTAAATGGTGAATTTCAATGAAAATTTGAAAATGATGATGATCTCGTCATTTTTTAAAAAATCATTGGATGTTAGGTCATTGTGGTTGTGACCTTGAGGCATGAGAAAAGAAATGGGTTTAGGGTTTAGGGGGTTTAGGGTGAAGACATTTTATTAAATCTCAGTATGAAATGCAGAAACTCAGCATTTAATGCACAAGGTTCGAGACTAATTATAGTAATTGTACAGTTAGGAGCTTTTGAAATATATGTAGCAGCAGCAGTGAAGGCGCTCAGGAAAAAGGAAAGACAAGATGAAACTCAGTTTATCACCAAAAAATTGATGGCTTTCTGAATTTCATCCCCTGTTGAATGCTAATGTACTTTTTTGCAGGTTTTTTTTTTAATCTCACCCTCTGTATGACCAAACTCAGGGTTTTGGTACCGTGTTTTTCTTACTTTACGGATAACTCTATTTTCATAAGTGTGAAAAGAAATCAGTTTTAACATTTTCAACTGAGTTTTCATGTTGTGAATTAAAAATCTTGTGAATGTTTTAAGTGTTTGAAACAAGGTTTCAAATAACAAACCTTATTCAAATTGAATATTTTAAAAATTGTTGACCCAAACAATAAGGGTCAAATTACTTTTAAATGGAGCATGCAATATAATGTTGAATTTTTATTTTCAAGGTTTATGAATTTGATGTTGAAAGTTATTGAATTTGACTATTTAAGGTGCAAAAAATGAGGTGCATTTATTCATGTGTGAAAGTTTAGGTGCAAAGATTTTGACATATGAAAAAAAAAGGTTGCGGTGTATAGGTTTGTGTTTTTATTGTGCAAGGCTAATATGGATTCACATTTATGATACCTTTGCCAAGGAAATCATGAGGTTTTGATTACATGATAATGCCATAGTGTGTATGTGATGATAACATGGCACCTACATGGTAAATGACATGGTGTCATGGACATCAAGCAATAAATGAAGTTTCTATTTTTCTTCAAAAAGTATGTTCAATTTTTAAAAAAGATCTATAATTTAATCATTCATTAATAAAATGATTGATATAAATGTTTTAAAAATATAGTCGACAAAATTTTTCTAAAACCTTATATAATAGAAACATATTAATAGAAAGCTCTTAAAAGATGCAATCATCGACAACCTTTAGAAGGTTAGGTAATATAAACATATATAATGCTTAGTTGATAAAAAAAAAATTGAAGGTTGTTGAACTTTCCAAAAGATTTTATTGAATAATAATAGTAAAATTCTCAAAATCCACATTTAATTTTGTCAATGCAAGTTACCGTGTATGAGAGAAGGGCCTGAGTCCAGGACCTTCTGGGATTTGAGATTTGTGCCCAAGGCCAGTGGGTCGAAGGAACAAGTCGAAAATCGCAGCAGAAAGGCCCGTATTCAGGTCCTTTTCCTACATAAGGCAAAGTTGGGATTTTTTCACTTTCTAGAAATAGTGACAAGCTGGCTGGTACCTTCTGCTAGTACATCTTAGTTGGTGTCTTCCACCACGGAAGATCCCGCTTGTTGAAAACAGGTTTCTTCAAAGGGAGTTCAAAATACAAAGGAAAAATCCTGGCAATGCTTTACTACTTTTGAATTCCTAATTCATTCCATGTTTAACTTGCATCATGTTTTGTTCAAGTTAATGAAAAATAATTTGAATTTTTAATTTGTCAGGTTCCTATAATGTTTTTGAACTTGTATTTTTGTTTTGTCCTTGACACATGGTGCCATGTGCAAAATATATACTCTTTCGTAAAAAAAAAAACATGTGCTCCTGTGAAAACAAAAAGGGCACATTCTCACAAAGGAACACACATTTATCAAAGTCATTCATGTTCCAAATCAATAACACACATTCATGTTCCTAATAAAAATTAAAAGGTCATGTGGTTAATCAAATTTACATGTGGATAAAGTTTAAGTGAATAATTATTGCATTTGCAATGAAAATCTGAAGGTTTTTATTGTCCCTTCCTTTTGTGAAAAAATTCACAACACCATTTATTCTGAATTCAATATATATTTCTTCCTTTGTTAAAAATGGAAAAACGTTTTTCATCCATTTTTTCATATTGAAATGCATCCATGTGTATTTTGAAATGTGATTTTAGAAAAATAAATGTATGTTTTTGTTTTTTGTTTTTACATTATTTTTCTTATTTTCCATTCTTCAATTTTTTGTTTGTTCTTAAAATATCTATTAACTTTAAGTGTTTATTAAATACATAGATCTTCTAAGGCCCACAAAGGTTGTACATAAAATTTTCCTAACAAAGTTTTTTTTCCCCTTCATTTCCATTAAAATATATTTATATTTCATCATGTTTGTTTTAATCATTCACTTATTTTTTAAATCTATCATTTTAGATTATTGAACAAATTCCATATTTCTTTAAGGGTTCACGAATGTTGTAGCATCTTTTTTTAAAATGTATTCCTTAATATATTTATTTATTTATTTATTTTCTTTTTTTCATGTTGGTTTCAATAATTTTCAAATTGTCTTTGTGAAGTATTTTGCACACTTTTTGGTACCCTTTAGTTGAAATTGAGATATAAGATGAAATATGGATTTTTAAATTTTTAAAAACTTTTTCATTAATAATTCAACTTTTTTTCTGAAATGTGAATTTTTAATATAATTATTTACCATTTTTAAAGTCTTCTTTTTTGTTTAAATCATTTAATTGTGCCATATGACTTGTGCAAGATAATGTATTCTACTACAATGTATATGGACTTTTATTTTGACACTAGTATGGATTCCACATATGCCAGAAAGGACTACACCCTAGTGTGCTTTCACCCTTTACAAGTTTTGTAGAACTCATGTGCAACTAATCATTTTCTAGCATAAAATTCGATATTTAAAATGACCGTATTTTTCACACACAGTTGTAGTTTAGATGTAATGTACTTAATATGGACACATAATTGCAATTAATGTTGTCTTCAAGGATGTGAATTTTTCATAATGAAGAGCCATAGTCAATCAAATGCAGAAAATGATGTCAAATTAAGGAGTTTGAAATGTTGTAAAATCTTTATGAGTCATAAAATAAGGTATTAACATGTTCAATTTGATGACATTTCTCATGAGTTCTCAAAGTCATAAGACAACAAATTGTCATGGTTTCAATAGAGGAACTCTGAGAATTTTGTGAAAATCTTACTTTGAAATTTGAAGTTTTTAACGGAGACATGCAAATTATATTGCAAAAAAAATGCCTCCCATAGGAGTGATGGTGATGGTGAATCTGATGTGAATATATGATTTAATTTTGGCCTAAAATTGCAATAATCATCTTATTTAATTATTTGTATAGTTGAACTAATTTATAAATGCATGTGAAAGTGTGCCCCTTAATTTTATTCATCCAAGAGTCCCCTTTCTTTGTCACAATGAGATTAAAAAAATGTGCCAATGTTTCTGCAAAATTCCATTATTTTCAAGCAAAAAATTATCACCAATACCATTGATATCCCTTCAAAAACCTAGGGAGGTGATAGGTCACTCACTACCTTTGTTTGTCACAATCACATTATTATAACATTGGGGATAGATGATGAACTTGCATTAAAATAAGTTTTTTCTTCACATATCTCGTTTTTCATATTGTTAGATTGAAAATTTTGGGAAATGTGAAAGTTTGGTGATTTAAAATTCAAGGCATATTTGGTTCATAACCTCATCTAGATATGTGTCATGTTTAATGGTCCAAGAAGCTATTGGAGAATGGAGTTTGAAATTATGTGTCTATGGATGTATACACATTGTTACCACCTAAGGTTGGAGAAATTTCTTAATATACATCAAATGAAAAACTACAAAAGAAACCTACATTTGTAATGGTCATATCCAACCCAACAATAATTTCCAAAGTTGTTATTTTAACCCATGATGGATTAATTTGCATATCTCAAATATGAACAAAATGGTCATTTTATTGGAATCAAATGGATTATTGAAATGAAAGGTACCCATTCAAAGGCACATAATAGTGATTAAAAAAAGGACATATATTGCAAGTATTTTAGAATGGCCTACACCCAACATTCGTAAAAAAATTACAATGATAAACACAAGTGACAAGATTGTAATGGTACCAACAATGAACATGTACTTGGTGCCTAATGATAAGTACAATGTACAAGTATATTGATCCTTTCAAACTTTCAAAATGTATTTTGATGGAAAATATAATAATTAAGTCAAGAATTTTTCACAACCTTTGTAATAAAAAATGTTCAATTTCAAATGAAAAAGAAAATTAATAATATGGGAGACAAGACCAAGAAGTAATAGTTGTACAAGGATGTTATAACATCAATAGTGGGATAATGTTTTGCATTTTTATGTGCATGTAAACCAAGTTGCCAAGTGAAGTATTCATGTTGGGTTAACACAAAGTAACAAGGTAGAATGGCAATGGACCTTAAGTTGGTTAATCATGCCAAGTTCAAATGTTTCTTAGTTGGGATAACCTTTATATCAAGCTTAGAAGATCTTAATTGCAAAGTAAATTGGTTTGTCACCACACATCAAATAGGTGTCATGTCAATTACATAGACACACACCTACATTGTAATTGTTGTTGAACCATCAATCATAGAGTTCACACAAAATGTAGTTGAATAGATAATACACAAATGAATTTCCAACAAAAGAACGATACTTCTCCTATTCTTGGTCTATGATTTTGCATGAACATTTTATTGGATATTATGAATGAAAGTGTATTTATGATATGATTTGAATTAAGGAGATATAATTGAAAGGGTGTCATTTGAAACTTTTACTAGAGATTGGGAAGGTAGGAAAAAATGTAACTAGTAATCATTTGGCTTGCTTTCAACATGGTCTTTTTCAAAGTTCTACTTCTAGAGAATGGTTTTAATCTTCAAATGTAAATTACAAGGGAGAAAGAAGATCATCTTTTTTTAATATATTTGTTTTTACACCAAGTTGGGCAATTTCCACCTAAAGAGGTTTGTCACATTCATGATAAGGTTTTTCATCCCCCTTGAAAATGAAAAAAATGAGAATAAAAACCATGCAATGCTAAGGATGAGACTTTTTAATGTTGAACACATCATGTAGTAAACTAAGAAAGATATCAAATACATGATGGAAAAGAAGCAAATGGATGGTCATGCATCGTTTTTTTTTCTTGTAGGAAGTTTGTGTGTGTCAGGGTTGTCATGGATGCCAATGCCATGGAGTTCATTCATTTGAATGATCATCCATGACTTGTAATAAATTTGTACATAACTTATAATAGAGTCAATTCACTTTTAGTTAACTTCTAGTTAAGTTTTTATTCACTCATTTGATTCGTAATTCATTAGTAGTTAAATTTCAATTCATTTTTAGTTAAGTTTAAGTTAATTCCTAATTAACTCCCAATCAAATCTTAGTTAATTTTTACTTAAGTTTTAATTAATTTCAATTAAATTTTAGTTGATTCTTAGTTATGTCTCAATTAGCTTTCAGTCAACTCATAGTTGACTTTCAGTTAGGAAGGTTCTCAAAAAGCTTCTTTATTCGATGCACACATAAAAACCTCTTTGGAAGCTTTTTTGAACTAAGTTCCCAAAAGGAAATAAATAGAAGTGGGACCCTTCATTTCTTTCAATATGTTCAACATTAATTTTAGGCATGATTTTGCATCATGACCTTATCATGTTTTTTACATGTTCATGTTTGCATATGCCAAAATAATAAAATTTTGTTGCCATATTTGTTTCACACATCCTATGTTCTCATTTTTAGTTACTGTGTTCTTGTTTTTGAATCATATAAATTTGTTTTATTCTTTTTTTGAAAGTTAGATTTAAACTTTTCTTTTAGCCTTTGTTCTTGTGGTTCTCTGTGTCCTTAACAATGAACACAAAAATAATCAAAACCACATAATTTTTTAATCCAAAACAAGAACAAAAAAACCTAATTTCAAATTCAGGTTATGAATTTAAAAAATTGAGAATAAAAACATGACATGTTTAAAATAAAAATCCAACAAGATTTTATTGCAAAAAAGGAATAAAACAAATCTATGACAAGAAAACATACACAAGACTAATGTTGAACATATTAAAAGTAATGAAAAATTTTACCTATATTTTTACCTATTGGGCACCTAACTTAAAAAACTTTCTCAAAAAACTTCCAACCCACATGTGGCCCATATTCATGCATGTGGATCCATGTGTGGTCCATGTGTATTCATATGCGAATTATGAATGAATTAAGAATTCAACTAAAGGTGAACTCAAATTGAACTAAAATTTTATTGGAAGATAATTAAAAGTGAATTGAAATTAAACTAAAGGTTAGGTGGGTGAAAGCATGATAATTTTATGTTACATGTTTGGTTTTATATGCATGATATAGGGTAAATTTAAAAACATTTACTTTTTTGGTCTACTTTACCATGCTTTTATCTAGGTACAAATTTATTACAAGTGATGGATGAACATTCAAGTAAATGAATTCCATCACATTTGCATCCATGATAATGTGAATCCAATCCCTTACCCAATTGGTTTCGGGTTTTTACCTCTTGATGTAACCTCACTTGCAAGTTAGAATAAAAAATCAATCAATCAATCAATGTTCATTTGAAAGAGAGACAAATAGACAAAATAAAAATAAAAATAATTACAATAACATATTTAATAAAAGCAAGGATTGAGATTTCATAAATGAAAAAAGGTTATAAAATAATGATAGAATAAATTTTGCAACTAATCCTATAACAAGCATACATGCATGTTTAATGGTAGTAAAAATAATTATAACAAATGTGTAATCATTCAAATTTTCAAAATGCAAACCCTAAAGGTGCCTTTGATATAGAAGAAGTTTGCACCACCAATTTATCAATGTTATGAAAATTGTGAAAAGATCATTGTTGAAAGTCAACAAATTAGTCATTGCTTGTATCTAGGAACTTCATCATCATTAACGAACATGCCCATAAGGCGAGATGTATAATGCTTGTAGGTGTACATGAAGCTTCCCATTTAACCTATTGATCTTATAGTGGACATTGAAGGTCACATATGTTCACATTCTCACTTACAAGTTCCATTGACTTTTGCACCAAAAACCAACATCTTGATGTGGTCATAATCAAACACTATTATACTTTTATATTGAAAACAAAAAAGGAAGAGGTGAAACCCAAATTGTTTGAAGATCACATTTATAAGTAAATTCCGAAAATGTTTTCACAAATTGTAACAAATTCTAGTGTTAGGATCCAAACAAAATCATGCACACATTCATTTGAAATATCCAAACATGGAAATAATCAAAAAATACCTTAATGCACACAAGGGAAAATAACAACAAGAGACAATCAAAAGCTAGTGCATTTGTAAAGTAGTTGACATGAATGGATATCAAGTAATGGCTACGACCAACAATGAATTGTTAAGATGGAAATTGGAAATCGTGATGGCTATAAATGGGGTTTTAAAAATCACTATAAATGTGGGTTCATCCAAAAGGATGTCCATCACTCTTCACTATTTAGCAATAAATAATCTATAATCTTTCCTTTTCCTCTTCAATCTTTGTGACACCAAGTCTTGCTTCCACCTTCCATCGTACATTTAAATGTTGTTCATTGAAAATGCTCTTGGTGATTTGACCCTTCATTCCACTCCGCATTCTTACAACTAAAATACGTCACAATATTGTGCATAATAAGATGACAATTCCATTCCTACATCACATTCCCAACTTGTGTATTCCATTTATAATGTTTTAGATAAATAGAAGATGATAATTTTTGGTATGGAATACATAAAAGAAAAGTTGGGATGCAATGATTGATGGTTTTGCCACTTGTTTTTTTGACAATGTCACAAGAGTGTGCATGCACATGAAGGTAATGTTTTTGTGTTATAGTAAGATAGCAATGCTTCCTCTAAGTCATGTTGCACATCACCTTCTTCATCTTCCCAAAAGCTCAAGGGAGTCCCTTTTTAGAATCTTTTACTCATTGAGAAAGACTATAATTTTTTTGGTTGAAATTAAGCAAGACTTTCCAACATATAAAGCTCTTGGTGTAGTTCATTTGGTTGCACTTTTCATGCCATAATCCATCTCAAAACTCTCTCTATTTTTTGTCTGTTATACTCAATGATAAGTTATTAAAAGACTAGTAGAATTTGTGGCAAGAATGCAAAGAATCTAATTTTTATTAAGACATTACAAGATTGAATTAACATGTTTCATGACGTTGTTAGAGGGCCTTCAAGATGGTTGTGGCAATTGTTGATGGTTTTTCCAACAACAAACACAATCTACAATTAGTCTTCTCCAACAACAAACATCAACAATTGCCACAATTGTGAAGATTAAAGTGTTTAACATACTTACATGCCATTCTCAGTTGAGACTCATGGATGTAAGGTGCTCTTGAAATACACTAGGAAATTTCTCCGAGTTCCTTAGGGTCCATTAATGGGCCCTTCTTTTTTGCAAAATTCTTTAGGAACATGTGAAGGACCCCACACACCCCACATGTGGGGGCGTCAAAGGTTCTCTCAGGCTGTAAGAGTGGGTTATGGTTAGAAGACCCTTTCTTTTGACAATATTCTTCAGCTATATATTAAGATAGGTGTTTGTTTTGTTCGTGCCCATGCCTTTAGCCCTTCCAAACCATGGGGCCACTCACTAAGGTTGTTTTGGTGGTGTTAGAAAGTTCTCGACAACACAAGACGATGGTGTGCACGTTTCTCATTTCATAATTTTAAGACCAACATAGAAAAAAGTCATGAAACTAAAAGTAATATTTTTCTTTGGAAATAAATTAAAAAATTTAAGATGATTTTTTTTTCACAATTGTGTTTTTTGGAAACTCAGTTTATGTTTTGTTTTTTTCAATAGGTTTTCTCATAATTGGGATTTTTGCAGAGTTGTAATACTCGGAGAATTGACGAGGGTTTCCAGAAAATTGTATCCAATATAATATGACAATGTTTTTTTTTTTTTGGAGCGAATTTTCGCTTTTTCTCAACAAAAAAAACCTGGGAAATTTTGGATAAATATGTTTTTTTAATGTAATTTCAACCAATTTTGTGAAATTCGCTAAAATTTGGACATCACAGATATGGACAAAAAAAATCACTATATAACACTCTTTTATAAAAGCTTTGAAGTTTTATGCCTACTTGTATTGGAATAATATTTTTGGGGTTGGTGACTTTGGCAAGAAGGTTGATATACTTGGGCCAACGGCACAAGGGCCCACCAGTTCTTGATGAGAGGAGTAAGGGACCCATGGGAAAGAAGGAAGGAAGGAAGGAAATCCTAGGTGATTTTTCATCCACTCGTAGGTGATTTCTCATTCCCTTTCTCTTCGACTACCATCCTTGTTTGGAGGGGGCTAGAACTTGTTGAACCCTTACAGTGAGTGGTGCCTTAGCCTACTACACTTCATCCATAACTGGTATTGGTTAGATGCTGGAGCATCCATATTCATCTATCTCTCTACCTGAATTTCCTTTGCACATGCATGATTTGAGGCCAACCAAGCAAAGTGTTGGCAACTTTGGCAGGGCACATGGTTACACAGCCCAGGCCAGCTGGGGCTATTAAATTAATGAATTGGTGGTTTTCCTCCCCACCCCCCCTTTAACCCCCAAAAAAGAAAAAAAGCCCTGAAAAAACAAGACTTCGAAAACAAAAAGATTCAAAAATATAAAAAACACATAGCTATACCTACATCAAAAATAGATTTTTTTCAGAATGCAAAAGAAGAAGCCACAACTAGGGTCCTAAAATTATAAAATTGTAGTCACATAACTACAAGTGAATTAGAAAGGACATGTACCCCACCCGCCGGGCCACCCAGACACACCCCCACCAACCACACACACACACCAAAAAAACAAAAAAAAAAAAAACAAAAAAAAAAGGCGCAATCAATCCAAACATTTCATCCAAAATAAATCTTGGCACCACAACAAATGCCTTTCCTTCTTCACATGGCCCCCCATCCATCCCCTATTTCTTGGTGGTTTTCGTGGAGTAATTTCACATAATTTACCCATATCGCCAAAAAAAAGAATTTATAGGCTGTTTGATTGAGAATTAGCGCTTTTTTTTCTTTTTTTTCTTTCTAGTTGCGAAATATCGCCATACAGCGAAATTATGATTCCAAAAAATCCAAAAATAATGGAGGGTTTCAAATTGCAATTCACAGAAGTGAGAAAAATATATATATATATATTTTTGGGCCATATTTTCTACATTTGAAGTTTTCAGTGGTGCAGCCCAAAAAAAAAAAAAGGGATGATTAAAAGATTGGTAACTTCATATCTCCAGCCAAATTTGGCTAAACCTTCTTAGGGATTGATCCCCACTTTTTATGCACCTTCATATATATGATCCCTATTTTTTATGCACCTTCATATATATGATCCCCATTTTTTATGCACCTTCCTATATATGATCCCCACTTTTTAGGCACCTTCCTATAATATATGATCCCCACTTTTTAGGCACCTTCCTATAAAATATATGATCCCCACTTTTGATGCACCTTCCTACATCTACGGTCCCCACTTTTATATGCACCTTCCTATCTATCGTGTCTATGGATGGCCACTTTTTTCAGCATCTTCTGGTCGAGGAGGACCCCATTGTTTGGCGACATTTTTATAAAAATTAAAATAAAATAATCCCTTTGCAAAAACACTGTTGAGAATATCTTCTTGGGATGTTCATATGCTGAGTGCATCTTTGCGTGTACAGATTTTTTCAAAAAAGGCAGTTTAGAAACAAAAAAACAAAAAAGAGGGTCGAGAAGAGAAGAGGAGAGGAGAGGCGAGGAGAGGGGGAAGCGGGAAAAGGGTGGGTGCATGGGTTCGTCCTGTCACGTACAATTTCGTCAGTGTATTCGCACTTCTTCGTACACGGTCCGTTGCATTCGCATTTCGTCAGTAATAAGTATTCGCACTTCTTCGTACACAATAGTTCCGTTTGCATTCGCATTTTGGTGGTGTTACCAAAAACACACACACACACACATGCAATACATACACACGCAAGAGCGGTAAACGGAACTATCGAGGTTCGTTCGAGCGAGTGCCCGTGGACTCCCGACGAGCAGTAGCAGCAGCAGCAGCACCACCACCACTGCTACTACGGGAGCAGTAGTGGTGCAGTGTGCTACGCCATGGCAGCAGATCTTTTAGATATATGTTGCCAGACTAGTGTATCCGCTAAGTCTGTGGACTCGCAAGCTTCTTCGGGTACCAAGTTGGGTTTCACCGCTTGCTTTTTGCAACGAGTGGGTGTTTGTTGTTGTTGTTGGTGGGTGTCGTCGTCGTCGTCTTGTCGTCAATGGCAATGGCTTTCCATCGGCAAGTTGTTTAGGGTGGCCGGTGGCGTGGTGTTATGTTTGTTTCTGTCGGTTTATTTGTCGAAGCTGGTGCTCTCGCGAGCTAATGAACTGGGACGACAATGCATTCTCGGCGGTGGTGGTGCTTCTTCTACTAGGGAAAGTGGTAGTTTTAATGGTGGTGGTGGTGGTGGTGGGAGTGGTGATCGTCATGTTGATGGGGATGTGGAACAAGGGAGGCAACGGAGTTTGGAAATGCTAAGGAGTTACAGGTTTGCTATGGTGACGTGCTCCGATGGCTCCAGGACTAACCCACAACGGTCTTTCGAGGGGCTCATGGAGCTCGTCACTCCCAATAAACGGAGCTATGTAGCCAGACATGGGTATGAGTTCGTGGACGCCAGCGACGTGTTGGATAAAGAGCGTCCCCCCAGCTGGAGCAAGATTTTGGCCGTCAGAAAGAGCTTGCCGCATTACGATTGGGTCTTCTGGAATGACGCGGTATGTGTGTGTTTTTCTCTTGGCTTGGTTTGCTTGTCACAAATTAGAGAGCGTGCCCCGATTCATGTAGCCCGAGGTCCAAAGCATAATCCCCTGACAGAGAGGTGCCTTACCCGGCTTAACAACCGAGAACGCCGTGCTTCCAGGGATCTTCCATGCAAGACTCCCTTCTTTAGGGGTCTCACACGCCAACTCTAAAAAGCCTCATTACTGAAAATAACCCCCGCCCTTCAACTACTCTGGGATTTTTCTTACACTGTGCATAGAAATTGACCCAGCTATGACAGGCCATTGCTGGAGCAACGAATCCTACGAAGTGGGAGAGTCCAGGGACTCATTTGAAGTCCTTGGGGTGGGGGAAGACCTAGGCAACCATGTTCACCTTCTGAAAGGTAGCCTTCAGTGCAAAAGGAGCACTTAGTTACTGCTTCTGACTAAACATAAACTTCAGATCTGCCTGATGTAGATAATCAAGCCGGTTGCTCTGTGATTAGGGTTTCTATTCACCCATGTTGCAGTTCACAGTAGTTGGTACAGATTCTCCAAGAGGTGCATTCCAACCTTTCCTGATCTTAGTTGACTCGGACACAATAGGAGAGTTGCTGTTTTCAAACAGCAACTAAAACTGTGGATTCCAAAGCAAAGGGCTTGCAAGTACCCTGAGCTCCAGCTTAGACCTTGCAGATTGAAGAAATCCTCTCTCATGTTTGTTGGCAATTGTGGGGTGATTGGTTCCTGTTGTGCAAAAGTTGAGGAGCTGTTTGCTTGTGGTGACATTATGTCACTGAAGTACTGTTGATGAATGCTGGCACATGAATAGAGAGTGCAAAATGTAAAGTGACATACAAAGTTATTTTTTAGTGAAAGATGAACTGAAAACTTTGCAACCTTGCTTAAATGACATTGAATCTTTGGACCAGATGGTGATTAAACCATCTGGTTCCTCTCCATTCCTCACTCTCCCACTAATACTGTGTCCTACTGTGTCCCATTAGTGCAGTTTTAAGGTACTGGGAATTGCATGTGCTAAGGGAAAAAAAGGGAGGATTTTGTCTCAAATTTGTGGTTTATTTGCTGATTTTTTTTTGCAGGATTCTGTTGTTACAAACCCTGCAATCTCATTGGTATGTCTCTATCTGTTACCTGTATAATTTTGCAGAATATGCACACAAGTAATGTTTTGCATAGTTTTGTGTATCGGGAGGTGTTGAATTGTAGTAGTGGTCATTGTCTCTAGCTCATTAGTTTTATTTTTTTCCTGGGTTTCTAAGGTTCTGGTATATAGTGGAGAAAACCTCCTCCTGCTCCATTTCAAGCTTTTACAGGCACAAATCAAGTGAAATGTCACCCTAGTTGCATTGTGATGTAATCTCTTTTGGACATTATACAGGAAGAGATTATTCACTCAGTTGTTGGAGACACAGAACCCAACAACATGCCAGACTTCATAATCACCAAAGATGTCACTGGTGTGAATGCAGGTGGGTCTTGTTTCTCTCAATTCAGCTGCTTTCAATCTCAATTTATTATTTTGCAGTGCCTAATTCATTTTGTGTCATTGTACAGGAATGTTCTTCTTCAGAAACTCTGAATGGAGCAGAAACTTCCTAGACTTATGGTGGAACCAAACAGCCTTTGTCCAGCCATTTGGTAGGTCCAAGAGTGGGGACAATGATGCCTTGAAGCATCTTCTTGAAGTGATGCCTGAGCATGAGCAAAATCAGCACATTCGAATCCCCCACATGCAGTGCTTGTTCAATTCAAACCTGTGGAAGCTTTCATGGAGAAGTGGACGCCGATTGATCACCATGACCAAAACCATCTGGCAAGGTTAGCTATCATTTCCATCATGCTACTTGTGTCCTGGAATGCTGATGGGTGAAGCAGCAGTTTCATTTGCCATATGTAGCCTTAGTAGCAACATCAAATCCCTGAGCTTCTCTTTGATACCCTTGCATGCTGCAAAGTTCCATGTATTGCTAAGTTACAAGTATGGTCCTGACTGCTGTGTCCAGTTCATGAGTCTTGGTGCTCTCATCTCAGGTTTGCCCAGTGGTGTGCTGATACATGGCTTTCCTATTGAAGAAAGAGGTTCATTGCTCAACATGGTTTTGTGTTTTTTTTTTCATGCCAGGAGTCTACTCCAAAGGGGATTTCATGGTGCATCTCGCAGGCCTAGATGACAAGAAGAAATTAATTGAGGAGGTTCTGCATGACATTGAAGGAGGAGAAAGGAGCATTCGCCGACTGAAAGTATAAGAGGACAACAATTAACTCAAGAGAAGGAAACCAATCTGCAACAGTGATGAAGGTTGTTGGGTACTTGAGTGCATCATTTGAAGCAGACAGCCATTATGCAGGAGATACAGGAACGGTTTTACATGGTTTCTCAACTCCCCAGGACCCATTTCAAAAGCTGCTGATTCCTCATCAGAACCTGTACGATAGTGAATCACTCAGGGTACAATTCAATTCATCATTCTTTTTTTATCTGAAAGATAATGTTATTCACCACAGGCTGGATGTGAAATTTTTGTTCACAAAAGTTTCTCTGGGTGCCTTGAGTACAGCCTTCTTAGTATAGTTACAACCTCCCATTGAAAAGAAGCAGGGAGGGTGCTTTGCCAGGCCAGTTTATTCTGTTCTTCTTAGCACTGGGTGGAACCCCTCTAGTCCCATTGTTGATGATTTAGATGGAAGTTATTCACTCTTCAATGAAGGTTTTTATTTCTTTTTTCACTACAACCATTCCTTACACATTTGTACCCAGAGTGTGTCTACTATTTGTATAACTTTCATATAGAGGAAGTTTGGAGATTTGTCCTAATAGGGTTATGTGCACTTAAGGAATATGCAGTGTATGTGAAGATACATGTATCAAGCATGTATCAAAACGTGACTGGATTTCCACTGACATTGTTTGAATACCAAACAACAACCTTGCAGGAGGGATATGTTTCAGAGCATCAAGCTGTTGAAGATGCACAATTTGGGCACTGGCACAAACTAGCAACAAGCCATGTAGTTCTGGCTCAAGCTGAACGCCTCCTAGCCTGCACTTTTGAGTTCCCAAATGTTTTGGGTATCAGATACAACACCTAGCATTCAGGTTGTGTGGCAAGAATAGATCTGAAGATCTAGAATCTCTCATCAACCATAAATCCCCATGTTTTCATGGGTTTTTGGCAGCAATTGTCATCTCATCTGCAGTGTAGACATTTGAGATAGGTCTTGAATTTTTTGCAATTTCTTCTTGGATTTCTCACCTGATGGTTGGTTGCAGATGAATTTCTTAAAACAGTTTTAGAGGTTTCATGCTGCAGCTTCAATGAAGGTAACTGCTTTGGTTTTGTAGGTTGGTACATACATGCATGCATGCATGCATACAGATATAGGTACACATACTCTTGGAACACCTGATTTTGGGGATGGTTGGTTCTTGGTGGCTAGGTTCATACGATCTGTATGCACAAGAGGTACTTGAACATGCCAGTACTGTGGGAGCTCATGATTCCTCAGTGGGACCTTTTTGAATGATTCATCCTGTGGGAGGTTTTTGAGTGTTTCGTATTGCAACTAACCATTTGGAACAATGGAAACAAGTTTTTACATGTGTTCTGTGATGTAATCTTGCCTGATGGACAGGAGACTGTCTAACCCTGGACTTGCAAAGTTAATCAGTAGGTATCACCAATGTCTCCCAGGTAAGAATTTTGGGTTGTTTGGAGTGGAGGAGCATAGTGGGGTAGTTCTCATAGTAATAGGTTTTGCAGTTTTCACGAGTGTTGTGTGGGTAGGGTTTTTGAGAACTGTGGTTATGAACACTGTCCTAGTAATGGATGGGATCTGTTCCTGTTTCTGATAACTGCCCAGAACCGGTTTGCACTTTGTTGAGACCTGTTTGTTTAGGAAATGCTATGTAGATAGACTCTACTCAAAGCGCTGAAAATCTCAACACTCTTCATCAACTGCATATAGATACATATATGCAGAGTGTTATACCATAAGATATATATAACACTGCAAGTATTTTGAATTTTGATTTTGAAACTAACTTGGATTTAGGGTGTTCAAAGTTTTGGTTTTGTTTGCAGTGACTTTGGAAGCTTCATCTCAAACAGCTTTGTTTTGACATTGTTTAACATTTGGTTTGGTAAAGAGCCTCCTTAATAGGTTTTCTACAACTGGGACATGACAACAATAGTAGTTCACACTTCATCCTCAAAGCTTATTGGCTTCATCAATATTATAAGTTCACGGAATTATGAAGATTTCCATTTAACATTAGTTCTCAACTCATTTTGTGGCTTGGAGCTCAGGTTTTGGATAAGTGACACTTCCATAAAAGCACATCACTTTTCAGAAATTGTGTTCTATGGTGCTCAACAACCCATTTTCATTGTGATCTTCTGCATGAAATATGCCCTATTTTTTCATGAGAAGTTATCCAGTCAATCCTTAAAATATATCCAACTTCATATAGTTACCATTGTAATGACATGTTTGTGTGTCTAGGAATACTACTACTTGAAGGCAAGAGATTTTCCTTGCAAATTCATTGCGGTTCATCGTGAATTGACCTAGCGGCAATTTATGCACTTTTATTTTCACCATTTGAAATAAAATTACAAAGAAAAATTGTCGGACTGGTGGTTTTTAAAGTCTTCATACAAATATTTTTCTCACAGGTTATGAACTGTACAAAATTGTCAATTATATCGAGAACAGTTGTATTGCTAAAGATTGCACTATTTTATGAAATCTATGACTGACCAATGTGCCAAGTTCTTGAAAGACCTTACAAATTTGATGTGTTTCATGGTACAGGCTATCATTTGACCATTGTTTTCTTTTTTTTCTAGATTGTAAAGAAAGTTTGCATGGAGATTGCAAATTGAGTTTGGCTTAAAGCAAAACTTGTAGTTGACATTGTTAACAAGTTGGTGAATATACATGAGAAAAATGTTCAAAATAAGGTTATATGGTGATTCAACATGTATTTCGATGTTCAACACATTGTCTCGATGTGAATATGCAAATGAGAATGAAACTATAATTCTTATGTATCTTCTATGGTCTTAAAATTGGAAAAAGTTTTAAATCATGTGTTATGAAATGTTGAATCATGAACATATTCTTATGAAACAGTTTAGATTTCAGGATACTTTCAATGATGTAAAACCAACACTAATATCATTTAATAGTTCATTAACTTGTCATGGACATAAAATTATCACGATCAAAAGCATTTACAAGATTGTTTTATCTTAGATGATTTTACAAGTGGCTTTGACTTTTTTTTTGAAGTATGTGGGCACATTGTCCAAGGTCATGTTTTAATTTTAATATCATGTTTGCTTTCTACATTTTGATTTCTAGCATTGGAAAAATAATGTGAAGGCATATGTTCCATTGGTTGTCTACACATCAATTATTTAATTTAAGGACCTTCTAGCAAATCATTTTAATTTTATTTAGTTTGGTGTAATGACTTGCGACAAGTGTGAACCAATGGTTCATGGCGTTCATGCATTGTTAGATTTTCACCTAGATTGGGTGGTATTATAGGTGGATATTTATAACACCTTCAATTTGGTGTCATGATCAACCATTTTTCAAGAATTATGGTCTTTGTTTGGTTCTTTGGATCAACTTTCTCCATTTGTTCAACCATTTTATCCATGCCCATCCCCATTGTATTTTTTTCAAGCTTCTCGACATGGGAATCTCATAGTCATTTTGTCAGAGTTAAGTACACACTAAAGGGACCCATTAGGAGGAACATTGTTTGCCTTGGCTCACCTTTGCACTCTTTACTTTATAGCAACAACTCACCCTACTTGTGTTTTCCCTTCGTTGGCAAGATGATACACATATAGTAGGTCCCGCATCAAATGTGGTTCTTGTTTTCTAATGATTGCAGTAGGAATTTTCAAAACTAGGGATTTCAATGCAGCCATTGAAGTGTGTAGCTTGGTCTCCACATGGGTTTGACCATTTTATATCAATTCCTCTTCGCTTTCTTACTCTCGACTCAGGTTTTCGTATCTTGGGTGCAATTGTGGGATCCAAATCATTCATTGAATTGTTTGTGATTGAGGCTCTTCATGAGGATTTTGAGACAATACTTAATTTCCATATGTTTGCAAATCTTCAAGCAACTTTTATGATATTTTCATTGTGTTATGCCCAATGCCTTGGTTATTTGTTTCATATAGTGTTTCCACTTCTAGGTATTTGTAGCATTATGTTGAATTTGATACTTGTACCATAATTATGTTGGAATGGTTATTTGGTGCAAGATCTTTTGGTGGTTTTATCAATCATTTACCTTGTTGTTAAACCATTCTTTTTGTTTTTTTGGGTGGGTTTGGTTTTGCTTTTGTAATTTGAACTATTGTTTCTGCATTCTTAAGATGTTGAACATTATTTGTTCTAACATTTGTCATTCATTTCCAACAAGATGATTGCCTTATCCTTTTGGATGTAGTAGCACATGTTGAGACTAACATTTCCTCATTCCAAATTGCACTATGAAACACACAAGCCTTGTTACCTTAGGTTGCCCATTCTCAAGTCCCACCCTTTGAAATCATAGTGGTTCAATCTTATCCCCAATTGCAAGTCTTTAACGAATCATGTACATGAGCATGAATTTGTCCCACTTTTAGTAGTCGTTCCTTCAAATATCACGTGAACATGTTTTCGTTCATGTGTGGGTCCAAGGGCAAACGCTTTGTTATCAGCTCATCCTACCACATTTGCATTTTGTTTATCCTCGACTCATTTCTTTACAACATTATGTACCCATCTTGGTTTGCCACATCCTATGGTAACCCATATTTCATGGTGTTAGTGTGGTCATACCATTGTAGATTTGGGTACCCATTTACTTCAGTGCCCTTGTGGGAATGAACGTACAACAACCCATAATACACTTTGGGACACTATTGTAGCTATTGTTTTGGAAAGTGGAGCACATGTTCATAAAAAGGTTTCCCACATTTTCCCTTGCCACACCCAATGACAAATGGATATCCTTATCATGAGAAACGATTTTCGAACCTTGATGGATGTCATTATTAGTGATAAGATTTGCATAAATATGGTGTAGTGAACATTGACAACAATAACATATACAACAATGATTGCTGCTAGAGAAAAGACATGATCATACATTGAATGAACACCACATGATCATTTCATTCCCCTTGTGATTGAAACATATGATTGTTTTTATTCTCATTTTGATTCATTTTTTATCACTTGTGCACAAACCACTATTGTGCATCATTAGTGGCCTTTTTTTGGTTTTCTTGATGTTTGTTTCTTATTATAAACAATGTGGAACCATATTCTTGTAACATGCGAAAGTCATAACAATTCTCAATGGGTTGTTGCAATTGGTCAATATTCCTCATCTCTTTCACACATCATAACTAATGCACCTATGACACTAACCAATTTGTGATAGATGACAACTCTTTCATCTTAAGGTCTTCTTTGTGATGTCGTTAATTGTCATTTCATAGCTATGAATCCTCTTTGCATAAGGTCTTTACCTATTTTTTTGTTGATTGTTTACTTTTGTTTTTTCTTTGGGTTGTGTCTACTTGTGTTCCCTTTTGCCTTCTACTTTTGATGGATGGGTTCCCATCCTTGATTTTTATTTACATGATTTTTTTCTTATTTATGAATAATAGGGGATTAACATTCAAAAATAAAAGAGGAATTATGTTCTTTTTTCTATTGCATTCACAAACACATTTCTTTGTTAATGTTTCAATCGCATGTTTAAGGATAACAAAAAAAGACACATTTCAAACACTAGATTTGTTTTTTTTTAATGTGTAGGTTAGAATTGTTTGTTAGATTTTTATTGTAGCAGGTACCTACTACACGACCAAAGCCATTATGGCTTGTGTTCAAATGTGTATCTTAGAGCATATCTCCACCCCATCGCGATAAACCACACCTCAGTTAAGATAAGTTGATGTTTAATGCTGAATAGAGATATCCATAAAGTTAGGAAAAGACAGCACCAGTACCCTGAGTTTGGTCCTACAAAGGGTGAGATTCAAAAAAAAACCTGCAAAAAAGTACATTAGCATTCAAGGGGGGGGGGTGAAACTCAGAAAAACCGTTTCAGGAGTTTTATCCTGTCTTTCTTTTATCCTGAGCGCCTCCACTGCTGCTACATAGATTTTCACTGCTCCTACTTGTACAGCTACAATAACTCCTCTCGAACATTGTGCATTAAATGATGAGATTCAGCAGATCGTAGTTCGTAGTGAGTTTCAGCATTTCATACTGAGATTTAATAAAGTTTCCTTACTTTGCCGATACCACTAAACGAGAGGTTAGGGGGGTGAAAGGAGGCCCAAAGACAGGGTGAAGACAGGGAGGGTGACTTTGCGGATTTCTCTAATGTCTCCACCGAGAAACATCAAAAGAGTTGCTTCAAACAATGAAGACCATTTTCACATTTACATCTAAACCAATATAATTGCCATTTGACCAAACAAGAATTTTTCTTTTAAATTTTTAAGTGTCCCTGACATTTTGGGCCGTTTTTTTATCGAGGAGGAGCATGATTTGCACTAATTTAGTGCAAGATTTAATGAAAAAGGGTCTTAACCCTTTGTGGTGCAAATGCTCTTAGGCTGGTTATGGTTACCTTACCCCTAAGGTCAGTTTTGTCATTAAATAATACTCAAAATAGTGAAATGAAAATTTGTGAAAATATGACATTGACATGTTGAAAATTATCATAATTATCATAGGTTACACTCTGAATAATTTCATTACTCATATCACAATACTATAGTAGATGATGGAAGAATATATAATTTCAAAACTATAAAACGAATTCATTTTTTGAAAATAAAAAATTCATTTGTCAATGTGGAAACCAACCCTAGGCTACGGTATTAGGATTGGGTTCTATTTAGACAAGATCAGGGGCAAGATATAGCATGAAGATATATGCTCTTGAGATGAACAAGAACTGGTTGTAGTTATATACATGTAATATACATGGGTATGACAAAGAATATAACCATATTGTTATATGTGCTCCATCACATAATCATACAACTGGAGTGAACCCCATTGCCATATTTGGAGTCCACCACTTCTATGTGTTAAAAGGATCCCAAAAAATTTAATCAGTTTTTTGGCAAGAAGAGTCATTTATAATTTCTCTATTAAGGAGGCTACTACACTCCCACTTCTAATCCAATCTCTTGAGGTCAAGAATCTATTTTTCAGAGTTACAAATGTTCTTTTGGATGCTAGTTGGTGTGATAAGAATGGCAGTTAGTTTCTTGTTCTTGCCCTTGTTGTGCTTGTCATCTATCTTGTGACCTTTCTTGCTAATACCATGATAGACTAGGTCATTTTTGTTTTTGCCTTGATGGAGTAGCATCATTGTTATGTAGTTAAGTCCCTGAGTTTCCATTTGAGCTTCTTTTTTGTTCAATCACCTCTATGTGACCACCACCACCACCTACCCAAGAAAGTAAAAGTGGCTTGCAATCCTTATAGGTAAAGTAAGAACAATTTTGAAAAAAATTTGCTACAACAACAAACACTCAAATCTGGACCTTGGAAACAAAATCAAATTGGAATCAAATTGCAAGCAATCTCCTCGATTGTTGTTGGCAATCATCTCCAAAAACAACATTGTTGTTGTCAAACTTGGACACCAATTTGACAAGAATTGATAATTTTCTTGGTCTTCTAGATCATTGAACATGATGTTGCTGTATTGTGTTAAAACATATGTATATTCATTCCTCTCTTGTTGTTTGGTATCACATGTTTCTATTGTACCCTGGAATTGAACTTGCAAGGTACATGCAGTTGAAGCACTAGAGAGAGTTACTATCAATCAAACATGGGGCAACCAGCAACAAAGGAGAAAGAGCAAGAGGAAGGAGAAGAAGAAGAAGATCCTAGCCCTGTTGATACCAAGCCTGAATGTGAGGAGTCATGTAAACCGAGGTGTGTAAAGCAACTGCTACATTATGAGGTATGTGTGATAATTCCCCCATACCCATGTCGATTTTTGTTTTTCCACTTGTTCTTTGTTGTATCTTTGGTTTGCTTCTCCAATTCCCTCTATAATTGTAGTTCTTTATTGTATTCTTAAGTTAATTTAGGGTTCATAATTCTAGTCACAAACTGCTATAATGCAATTGCATACTTTTGATTTAAACTGTGTAATTTTCTCAGGATTGCAAGTTGGTATTGAAACTCTATAAGGTTTTACTGCTTTTGATAGATGTTTTGGCATTTTGTTTGCCACCATATATCCTTGGTGAAAGAAGGTGAAAGAATGATGCAAAAAGTTTTTGAAGAGAGTGTGAATATCAAGTGTTTCTTTGCATCTTTTGCTGGGATCTCAATACTTTGCTTCCTAGGGTCTTTTGTGCATATTGGACCAAAAGCTACTAAAGGAAAGTTGAAATGGGAGAAAATGAACAACTGGCATGTAGTGTTGGGCATTTGTGGTGACAGAATTAATGCCCCTTGAAGTGAGCAGTATTTATGAGTTCGTTAGAATGTATATAACAAACTGATTGACTAATCTTAGGGCAAAACCAAATGACTCATTTGATGATCTTAGTGGCAGGCTTGCATAAAGCGAATTGAAGGTTCACCGAGGAAACACTGTACTGGCCAATACTTTGATTACTGGGGTTGCATTGACAAATGTGTGAGTACAATATGTTCAATGCTGCAACCTCCACCCAACACCATCATTGAATTCTTCATCTCATTGAGTTATATTTTGATGTCCAGTTCAATTCCCTGATGCAATTCCTCCCACATTGTTTTGCTGGATGATTGATTGTCTTGCAGTTTTTTGCATTATTGAATGAGTCAAATAGTATTTCCAACACCATAACAAGCTGAATGCTATGGCTTGATAGTTTCACGGTTTGGAACTTGCAGGCAGCACCCAAAATCTTTCGAACATTGAAATAAGTGGCAGCTTAACGTGCACCTTGCATCTCAATTTCCTGAAGGTGGAGATCAATGCTCTCTTCATATATCCTGGCATCACCACACTTTTGATTTCAAGATAGATTATGAAAATGAAAGACACAAAGTACAAATAAGCACATTATTGTTTCATTTGGCCTCAAGCCATATAAAACTTTTTTAACCACTCCTTTGAAGGACCAAACTGGTTGGTCATGTATTAACACGGCAATTCATTCTCAAAGTCTACTGGGGTGTAGACAATTGAATCTACTTAAGTCACTAGCTAATCATGAAGGAAAAAAACATATATTCTGAACTCTCAGTAGCACTGCATGCAACAGACTATTTTGATCTCTAAATGTTTCTCAATGCCAAAAAGTGATCAAGCAAGTTATCCACTGTAGGTTGTCATATAACACAATATGGTGTTTGAATAGAACACAATGTGCACTGAAATTGGACTGCAAAAGGACATGTTGCTTCTGTAATAAATGAATTCTACATGACAATCAATGTGGATCATGAAAAAAACTCATTTCATGTTTATGACACTGTACCTCCAATTCAAGGATCTCTCCTTTCTCTTGTGGTTGCGTCATGCTTTGGGTGTTGTAACATATCAATTGCATTTTTTCCTTTAACAGTTTCCTCCTCCTTTGCCCATTCTCTTGGGGGTGTATAGATTAGATTGTGTGGGTGCAGCCAAGAGGATACAACTACTTTCCTGCCAGACCTACTGGCTGAAGAAACATTTAGCTCATGAATGGTGTTGAATTCAGAAAAGTCATTATGACTTACTACCAACCCTTCATTCCAGAGAAGTGAGTCCTAGTGTAAATAATGTTTGCTAGTACAAAAGTTGAAACCTGAGCTAGGCGTGAGCAATATACCCTCAACTTGTCCTTTGCCCCAAGACTGTCATAATGGCCAAGATTGATCAAGAATAGCTTCTGTAGGTTGCCTGGGATCAGTTGACTCTCTATGCAGAGATCCCATCTGGGCTGCTTTTACCACTTACAGTGCAGCTCTGAGTATCAGGTGCTGCAAAGTATCAGTACTGCCACATTGCATTGCACCATTTCTTTTGATGGTGTGTAACTCATTCTGGCAGCTGGGAATTAACGGGGTTGTGGGCAGTGAACAGCAGCTTGTAATTGACATTGTGTCACATAGGGTGCATGTGCAGATGTTTTATAAGCTCAACTGCCTGCTTTCAAGTAGAACTATTCAATGGCAAAAAAAGAGCTTTGCATAAGAGCACAATTACAGGCCAAAACAGTCATTCAATGTCATGTGGTATAGTTGTGGGAAATAGATCATGTATACACATTTTAGTAGTGGTTGTAATTTGCAGGATTTCTGCTATTCATGAAACTGCTTGAAACTGCAGTTAGGTTAGTGAACCAACCCACAGTTGGCCAGTGCTCTGGATTCTTCCTCAGCATGCTTTGGATCATGCTTTTGCTGCACCAGGAACCTACTCAGCAAAGTCATGTAACAGTGAACCACTTGTCATTCCTTGGTTTATCATGCGGTAAGCATCTTCCATTCACAAAGTGAAAATCAGATGTTTTTCTTCAGGAAATCTGCATGTCTGGGAGAAATTCCAGATCTTCGTATGGTAAAGAGACAAAGGAATAAATACTCACAGAGGACTTGAATAGTTACTGTGGATCTGTTGATCTTACTGATCAAACCTTGCATGTCCTGGTACAGACAAAAAACATCCATCCCACCAGTTCTTGCTATGTAAGAATCCCTGTGGACATTTGCATCAAAGGTTGGAGATCCCAACAAGTTCTTTCATAACAGATTTCTGAGGGAAACTTTGAGGTGGATATAAACATCTACATAGTTCAGATTCTATGTAAGAAGGATCACCAACTGACAAAGGTTTTTAAGGATGATAAGCTGTCATTTCATACATGCAACACCCTGCACATTACCTGTTCACAAGCTTCCACATATGGACTACATATTGATGAAAAGCTACTAACACCCCAAGATCACTGATTTCAAAACAGCATATTGCTGGGGTGGAAACCACTTAGTGAGAAACAACTCACCACTTGAGCAGATGTCAGACTTGAACTCTTATGGAATGTCTGCAAGGAGCTGAGGACACATGTAAGTCAGAGTACCAACAGCCTGCCATTGACATCAAAATCACACTTTCCACATTGAGCAGAACATCCACAGCACAAAGCAAACAAGCAACAATCACTTTCATGCAAAAGCATTGTGCCAGAAGGAACAGCAGTAACAATGTCAGTACTCACAGAGGAAGCTAGGTCATCTTTGCTGAGTGTTGTTGCTAGCCCAAATCTCCTGCAGATGCCATGAAGTTGTAAGAACTTGCTGTCCCGTAGGATTTGGCAGGGATGAGCAAAATTCCTCATGTAAAGAGAGGTTTGAAAATTATTAGAGAGGTTGCGAGTACTGGTGAAAGGTCATGTGTATGCAAGTAAAGTTTGAAAACTGAATATAGTGTGTAGCCTTGTTTGAGCATACATAACATATCAAGTCAAACCTCGTGATCCTTTGTTAGAAATATGTTTGAGCACTGAAAAATCAACAAGTCACAGTTATCACACTGGCACAGATACATACATGCAGATGGAAAGCAAACCTGCACAAAAAATCTCCAAACCATGATGCAGAAAAAAAGAATGTCCTATTTTATGGAAGGTTGAGGAAAATTGGAAAAAACTTGTGAGGGCAGACTTACCTTCAGATCCTGGCAAAGAATGTGATTTGAATATGGATAATCCACAGCTAGAAGAAGCTAAGCAAACCAGTTCAAGAGCCTCTATGACACAAAGGTCACATAGACCTCTCATGAATCTAGAGTGTCACAAAGCTACCCAGTTTCAAAAATGATTTCTTCCAATCTCAGAGGAGAATGTTTGAGATTCTGTTGATAGCTAGAATCTAGTTGTGTAGAGGTCAATTTTACACATTCACATGTACTGATGACAGTCATGAGATGATTCAGCGATGATGCCAGGGCTCACTCCAACAACCCTAAAAAAGAAGGACCTGACTAAGGAAACCAAGAAGAACGTCGAACACATAAAGAACAAGAAAGAGGAAGAAAAGAGAGACACAAAGATGGAGAACTTTTGATGACAGATATAGAATAAGGGGGGTGAATTGAAAGTCTCTTGTCTGTCCTCCAACAGTGCCATGTTCAACCAATTTTTGTTAGTGGATGCCATCAGAGAGCCTTGCATCCACTGAAACCGAGCAGTAGTCATACAAGATTAGAACAAGGAATTGAAGGTTGAGAAGTTAAAATATAAAGAATGACCTCAAAATTGTGTGAAATGATCTTATCCAAGTGACCTCAGGGATGGAACAGAAACCCACCTCTTTGCAGAAATGTTGGCCATGCAAATTCCTCACCCTTCCAATCCAGTACATGTCAAGACCCAAGTATCACAAGCTGCTAAAAGCACCAACAAAAACGCTAACATTATCCCCAAGGCCTCCCACTGGAAGATTGCATTTCCAAGCAGGAAGTTCATATTTCATCTGAAATCAAGTTGAGCCAAGAATCCAGTTCTTCCCAATTGCTCCATTCTTATCAGATCTCGGCCTTAGTTGCACATGTGGGGCACATTGTCCAAAAGTCCAGAACCAAGTAAACAAAGAATACTCCTCACAAGGTTAGCCATACTTATACGTGTGCACATGTCACCACCTTCCCAGTAGCCTGTAACTAATGCAAACATAGCAACCCTGCACAGAAAACAAGGTCATAATTTTTGTCAGCACATGTGCTACTTGCAGCAGGGAGATAATGAATCAGAGCAGAGAAAAAACCAATGAGACTTGTTTTGATCATAAGATGGTGCCTGTTTATCTTCTCAATTCGATGACTCCTTGTACTCCACAGTGTAAGGGTGTTGCACTCTGGACACCAGGAACATCTGAATACCAATGTAAAATCCCCCAAAAAAACTCGGAAGTATGGAAAAATATCATGATTAGATATACAAACAACAGAGAGATTTGCAGGGACTGAGGAAATGTCTGTTGCATCCATCATCAGTTCAATGAGCATACTGAACTATCAATCCCCTCATAAAGAAGTTTGTGTAATTTCTGCACTCTCCATCCCTGATCACTGCACATGATTGTGGGCTTTGTAGAAGAAGAAAGATACCACCTTCAAGTTCTCACTCATGCAAGTATTGAGTGGGAATTGCAAGCTCCAAGATGTCAGCAATCGATGGCGGCACGATGAATCTCCTTCGTCACTTTCTTCAGCTTCTGGTTTATCAAGAGCAGCACTCTCTGCTTTTGGTGGTTAATTCCTTATTGCTAGCTGAACTCCAGCTTCGACGTTCGTGTATCCATCTACGATAATTTGAAGAAGCTAGGCCAACAACACGCACGAAATTAGGCGAGACGGCAGGTCCAGCTATAAGATTTCAAGTGCGAGAATTGTCAAGCTTGCTTCAGGAATTTCAACATCCTCGTGCGTCCAAAAATATTCCACCTCCAAAAAATCCACCCCTACGTTGCACGATGGCACGCCATACTAGTAGCCCTGCTGTTATGCAAAATCCACAAATAGCAACAAAAAAAAAACAGCATTCAAACAAAACGATCTCATGCAATTTTCCTGATGAAGTTCAGGATCCAAACTCTCTCCTTAATATTCACGTCGCGAATTCTTAAACTCTCCTTTGCACCCTTCTTCTTCTTCTCCTTCTTCCACTAAATCCGAAATCCTTCTAATAGAAATAGTTAATCACATAAACACACAGCCGCAGCTAGAGAGCGCGCCGAACCCAATGGCTTGCGATCGATGCTGTGCCGTCGCAACCTTGGAAAGAGAAAGATGGTTTTTTTCCTTGTTCAAGCCAGAGAAAATCAAACCAGGACAAAAGTCCGCACTTTCCCTCCATCAGCATTATCGATGCCGGAGCACTTAGACAATAAAATCCCAGAAGAATTCCCATTAACTGCGAAGCACTCACTAGCGCAAACTTGGGTACATAGTAGCATTCACGCATATCACACCACCAGGTAGCATCATGCACTGCCGATACTGCCACGCTTTGAATTCGGCGTATGTAGAGCCATGCTTTCAAAGCCAAGTACCACTGCAAAACAGACAAACAAACAACTCTCTCTCTCTCTCTCTCTCTCTCTCTCTCTCTCTCTCTCTCTCTCTCTCGTACACACATGCGTGGATGCATGCTTGTTAAACTCTCTTTTGCAACAAAAAAGCATTTTGGAGACTTAAAGTACCACTCAAATCACCGAAAAACACGACCTGATCGTTCGACACATTTTGTCCTCTACGTAACTGCGAAGACTCGAATTCCTTGGACTGGCGTGATGAAAGATGCAAACTTTTTTCTTTTCTTTTCCTCAATGAGATTATTGGGTCGGTGGGTGGGTGAGTGGGTGGGGGCAGCATGTGCGCATTATTGTAAAGCAAACCCAAGCCTCGTGATCTTCACATCAGTATTCCAATACACACCCCTTTGATTACATAGCGAAGAAGTGGCGTGCAGATGAGGGGAGGAGGTTGTTGGCAATTTCTTTTCTTTCTTTTCAATCGAAGCTCTCGATAGTTTTTCGCTCGGTTTTTGCTTCATCTCATTTTTCTGGATCGACCGAGTGATCGACCGAGTGTGGCCTCTGCTGCTGCTGCTCGAAGACGAAGCTGCAGCATTGTCGCGTTTGCACAGGGAGGGACGGAGAAGACTCCAATCAGGGCTGAGAATTTGCGAGTGCTTTGGGCGGAGCTTGGTTTTAACGTTCGGAGAGGAGAACGTTCTCTTCTAGGAGGGGAGATGGCTTCCGAGATTCCTACGCAGCTAATCGGCATTGAGACGCAAGTCCAAAGTCTTCTCAAGAACCTATCGTATGTTATCCTCTCTCTCTCTCTGGTTTCCGAGCCAAGCTTCGTAAGAGAGACGGATTCACTTGTCTTTTGTGATAGTCTTTTGTAGATGCAAAACTAGTTTTGCACATGGATTCTGTGTACTGGATATCACAGTTTTGAGCTGTGCAGAGCGGGATTTCAAAAGCTGGACAAGATCAAGGATGTCAGCAAGCAGAGCAAGCAACTAGAGGAGTTGACAGCCAAGATGCGGGAGGCCAAGCGGTATGTAAACTACCACAAATCGAGATCCCTGCATTTTCCTTATGAGGGAGTAGCAATAAAAGAGATCAACAATTTTTTCTACCATGCAAATTGAGCTTGTAGATCAGATAAGTATTGAAAGGAAGGAAGTGCTCGAGCTTGCACTCTCCCTCCAGCAACTCGTACCTGCAAGTTTGTGAGCAGCATTGACCTTTCTCTGCAGAGCTTCAACCTGTTCTGGTGGCATACATGATTGTGCTAAAAGAGGTGCATAATTAATTGGAGCATGAGGGTGCTGCAGGCTTATCAAAGACTTCGATAGAGAGATGAAGGAAGAAGAACCCAAGACACCTGAGATCAGCAAGCTGCTCAATGAGAAGAAACAAGCTCTTGTATGGAATTCTTGCCTGGCTATGTTGCAATTGCATTTTGCCTGTGTGTTCTGGTTATTATCAACTCCAATCCCTTGCTGCATCATGTAGTTAATTTCTCCAGGGTCTTGCAACCCTCAGATCAAGGAGCTGAACTCCTATGTTGCTCTAAGAAAGACATACTCAAGTTCAATGGGAAACAGACAAGAGCTTCTGGATGGTGGTTCATTTGGAGGGTCTGCTGCTTTTGACAATACTCGCTTGGCTTCAAGTGAGCTCCATCCCTCTCTTCCACTGCTACTGCTTCTTCCCTGGTGAAGAATTTATGGCTGGATGCATACAGGATGAGTGATGCATAAATTCAATATCAGTTTGTTTCACCAGTTTTGTCCAGAAAATGCATACTCCTCTGTCATTCCTCTATTGCACATGAGTGTGAAGAACTGGCCAGGAGAGAATCTGCCTTCTTCCATAGCTTGTAGTAATCATGCATGAAAGACTTTTTCTCCACTTTCTTCAAAGGAAATCAGCAAACTTGTTTGAACTTTTGTCAATGGGTGCTGGACTCATAATGTCTATGATCCTGTGTTCATTACAATCACTTGGCATGTGGCAGCTATGTCAAATCAAGAGCTTGTGCAAGTGGGGAGGAAGCAAATGGATCAAACTGACCAAACTATCGAGCGATCAAAGAAAGTATGTGAAATCCCAAGCTCACCACCTTTGCATCAACTCAGTTCAGTTCTTGTTTGGAACATGGGGTTTTGGATGCTTAAAATAGTTTGCTTGGGACTTTCTTCCTCTAGTGCAGTTATTACATGAACTCCCTTGGACTATGAGCTTGACGATGCATAGATGTCTCAGAGCAATCAATAGATTTATGAGTCTGTTTGAGCAGGTGGTGGAAGATACCATCAATATTGGTGCAGAGACAGCATCAACTCTAAAAGGACAGGTAAGAGGATTTCCATGTCCAATTGAAGTTCAAGCAACCATGTGCACTGCAAGCATTCATGCTTCAATTCAAATATTGTACAGAGGCTGATCATCTTGTTCTGATTTGGTTGGGGTTTCTCTTAAAAAGAAGATGTCTATGATTTCCCCTGGCTCTCATTGCAGACAGATCAACTGGGCCGGATCACAAATGACCTGGATACAATTCAGTTTTCAATCAAAAAAGCTTCAAAATTGGTAAAAGAGATCAGCAGACAGGTATGTCATGATCCTTAAAGCTTGATTCTCCAGCCAATTTTGGTTGTATTTGCAGCTCAATCCCTACTTGAAATACATCTGGGCCTAAAGGAGTTAGTCCTTATGTTGGTGGACTATTGAATAAGTAGGGCTAAACCTGATAAGCTGGTTTGAGGATGTAATAAGTTTGCATAGGATTGAAAGTTGGAAGAAACAATAAGAGAAGAGACTCAGTTTTTTTTGCTGATGTTGTGATCCAAGCTTCATGGTCCTATAGAACAACAATCTGAGTGTGTAGCAAGTGTACATATCACTGACTGAGCTGTGTTTTGACCTTGGACTATGTGCAGCTGGCAACCGATCGATGCTTTATGTTCCTTTTGTTTCTGGTTGTTGCTGGTGCAATTGCTATTATAATCCTCAAGGTAATCTGGAACATGCTCTGGTTGTTAAATTTTGGATAGGACAGTACAGATCCTATACGTATATGGAATCTTATGGACTTGCTGGCATTGAACTTATATGAAAGTGATTCCTGTAGAGAATACTTGCAGCTAAACAGATCTGTCCAGGCATTGATCAAGTCTTGGATCTCTAAGTGCTCCAAAATACTCACAGATCTTTCACTGCCAGGAATGAGTTCTTCATTGGGAGAGCTTGTATAGTTGTACCAGAAAGAGATTGAGCTCATTTCAGGTTGATGTTTGGAGAGCAGGTGGTGCATCCCTTGAAGCACAAGAGCACACCACCAGCTCCTGGTCGCCGTCTACTCTTGTCATTGCTGGACTTGGATCAAAGTCTGTGAGCACTACTCTTGCCAGAGCACAGAACAATGGATGGAGTAAACAGATGCCCAGACAAAAACGTTCAAAGCAAGGAATGGTGCTACCACCATCACAGGTTGCATATAAGAAGCTGTACTCATGCTCATTGGAGATTGTTCTGAATGTCCCTCCTCTACTGCTTTTTGTTGGTATATTGTGAATTTCAGCAACAAACAAAGCCTTAAAAGATACTTCAAGCAGAGCCTGTTGTGCAGCGTTGGATGCTTACTGTAACCTATTGCTTAGGAATGTATTGAGGGGAAGCACCTGGCAGATGCTTATTGAATACTATTGAACCTAGTAGTGGGCATGATTCTATAGCAAAGGTAAGACTGTACTAAAAGAGTGCATGGAAAGGTTAGATGCCCCCTGGAAGAAGACTCGCATAATACATTTGCAAGGTGTGCAAATGCTTTTGGAGCACAGAGGTGAAAGTGATAGACACATATTATACACATTGGTTAGCAGTGCAGGTGCATTACCATTCTTGGAATAGAGATCAAACTCATGTAGTGTACATTAGGGTAAGATGAATTTGCAGTTGTGCCTCCACCTCTATATAATTTCTTTCCAGCAGAAAGAGAGAGAGGGATGAGACCAGGAGCACTCTACATCATGTATTCAGAATTAATCTTTCCTGAGATATTGCCAAATGAAAAAGCTCAGTGCAATTCAATGCATGCTTGCTTGTTTGCACCTTGTTTTTCCAGTAGCCTGATGAATGTGTGTGTGCGTGTATGTGTGTGTTTGGATGACTGCAAAGCTTGTGATCAAAAGAATAAGAATCTGTTTCTCATTTGTTTGAAATTGGCATAGAGGAACATCTTTCATAGTATCATTGTGATGAGCTGCTCTGTGTGAGGGCAAAGCTTTTTCCTTAACTCAGAACTCCCATCTTCAACCACATTCAGCTATCTTCAATGTCTGACCTCAGAAGCACATCCTGCAACCTTTACAGGTTTGTGTGCATACCCTATTTATAACTGTAGAAGGGATTCCAATTCCTGAGTCTCTGCTTCCCTTGGAAAAGACAGCACAACACTCAACAAACAGTAGCAGCACTAGGGCAATCTTGGGAGGAAGAAGGAATCAGACACTGCAGAAGTAGGGCAATCTTAACAAAGAGAAGGAATCACATGCTGTTGCTGTTGTACAGTGGGAATGGTTGTGGGTTCATGTCAAGCAACAAGTACAGCAGAATACTTGTGTGTGGTATTGCAACAGCACTCAGCTGCACAGGCATTTCCATTTTTGTGTCACTGCTTGCAATTGAGTTCATCTTCTTCCTACAACAAATCCCTGGCAGCAGCAGCATCTCTGCATACTGGTGAGAGATCCTTCTCCTCTGATCCACAGAAGAACTATGATAAAAGCAATGTTATTTCCAGGACATGGTATAGGACCTGAGATTGCAACCTCTATGGAAGAAGTTTTCAGAGCTGTGGATGTGCCTATCCAGTGGAAGAGCTTTCACTATGTGAACATCAAAGCAGTGTCTGTTCCTGCATTGTTGACATGAGGTAAATGAACAGTCTCGTGACATTGCATATGAGGCGGTATTTAATGACAATTGCTGTATGATGGTGGCAAAGAACCCAGCCATGTTTGATGGGTTGCTGATGCCCAGTCTGTTGGCAATATCATCAGCAATCTGTGTGCAAGTCTTATTGGAGGCTGACACCAAGCAGAGACATTGGAGGGAATGGAAGCTCACCTTCATAGATAGAAGCTGTGCATGGAACAGCTCCAGTCATTGCTGGCAAGAACATGGCCAATCTGGTTACACCTATTGTTGAGCTCTGTCATGATGCTCCAGCATCTCAGATTGAATGAGCTGCACACTGGATGGTCCACAAATTTGTTCTCAAAATTGCAGATGGGAAGTGGTGCACTGCCACCATCACTGATTACGCAAAGGCAAGCTTATTTACAATCGCTGAAACACTTGTTGAGTGCCACACCTTGTTCTCAGGGGCAGTTTCACATCAAAGTCTTTCAACTTTCTGTCAGGTGCCACACAAGAATTGCTGGCCAAGGATAACTGAGTATCATCTTGCACTTTGTACAGGGCAACCTGCCTCTCTTCTGTTCTCCACATAGTGTCAAACAGCATTGAACTTTGTGCATAAGAAGGGTCAGAGGTCATGAGGTTCAGAACTAAGACATGCCTCTGCTGATTTTGCTAGTACTGCTGTTGTGAGCTCATGTCATATATGTGTGGTTTGGTTTCCTTGAATTGAGCTAAATTCCCCCAATCATGGAAATTTGTTTTGTTGAGCAAACTCTTGGACACATCTCAACATGGCTGTGTGGATATCTTCTCCATTTGCAAGCTCTCTGATGCCAGAGTTGCTTTCCTTAGGTCACATTACAAATGTTAGCCTCAGCATCAGATAATTATCATGTTTAAGGAGTGCACAAGTCATCCCAATCTCCTGACATCTTTTGCCTCCATTTCCTTGTTTGATTGTTTTAGTGGTGTAAGAAGGTATGACTTTGTTGTGGGTTTCTGGAAACATAGCACAGATTGTCCCTTATTTCATCTTGGGTCGTAGTTGGGAAACTGATCCCTGCATATATGGGTTGCAGATTGTGTTGGGCAATGACAAGCTGAGCACAGAGATGACAGTCCAAAATACCAACCAGAAACCATTTTCATTCACAACAGCACTACATACATATTTCCAGGTAATGTGTGCCTCATATTTCCCAACCCATTTTTCCAGGCAATATAATATGTACTTGAAGTGTTATATTTTAAATCCTAAATCCTAAATCATTGCCACTGATATATATTTATATATTTTGCATATTTGCAGACAGCTATTGCCAATGTATCAGTCAAGGGACTTGAGGTTCCTGTGTCTTCTTGTTTTTTCTGGGTCATCTCTAGATTTCCAGAATTGCTTTGCAAATATGGGTTTCTACATGGTCTTGTCATTACTACTGAATGCCAAATCTTTGTTCTGGCCAAATCTGCATACAATTCCTTTGACCACAACCAACAAGCAGGTTGAAGATAACCTCTTTCTGTGCAACTGTACAAAGTTCATTCAGGGGCCAGGTTTACTGTGGCTTCATGGGTGTCAGTTTTGGAACTTTTGAGGCATCCTTTCAAATGTACTTCGAAGGACTTAGTGTAGACAGAGAGGACTATTAGGCATATAAGGTATTGCTTGAACTTTTCTTAAATCCTTGCTCTTACAAATGTGTGTATGCATCTCTGTTTTTCTTGTGTTCTCATTTGGTTTTATGTGCTCTTATTTCAGGGCTAGTTGCTCTGAAACTGAAAATGAATTGCTGGATGCAAAGTCTATTACAGACATGTCAGGATTCAAGTCCAGAGAATTCAAGTTCCAAACTTGACATCACTTTGGAAGACAGATTAATGACAGCGATAAGGTGGATTTCAAAAAGAGGAGGGGATTTTGCAAGACAAAGGACCCTGAGAGTTTCATGGGAAAGGCAAAAGCCCTCTCATACCTGAAATTCCTCAAACTCTTTCTGCCAAACCTGCAATTGGCACAGTGCAGGTAATGGCAAATCCAACTATTGGAGGATAACAAGTTGCCAAACACAAAAAGATTGTAAGGTTCTCCTCAGCACCTGTGAGATTTTGGATGTGGCTTCATGGTGCAAAAGTACAATTCTTTGTGCTGCAGTTTATCACCCAATTTGTTCAGTAGACCCTCATGCCCTTGGACTAAAGACATCAAATATTAGTTGATTGGTAACAGAGCTAGGACTGCTTTCTGTTCCATTTCTCCTTGTTGTGTGCTTCTGCAAATTTGGGAGGTACACATCATGTGTCTACTGCTAATTTGGTTTTGTGGCATTGTAATTGCTGAGTCCAGCTGCTGACTCTCTGACTAGGTAGCAGTCAGATAAGCTTCCAGCAGCTATTCCCAGTGCACAGCTAAGTTCAGAGGAAGAAACAATGATGCAGGGACAGCAAGTGCCTGTCAGCCCTCCTTGATCACATACTCCAATGAGATCATCTCTTCCATTTGCTTGCTGGGATACAACTCAAAGAACTTTGCCCCCTCTTACCAGCACATGGGCTGGCCCAGCAACATCCACTTGGATCCTGACAACTGCAACAGCTGGAGCTACTCCTCAACATTCTTCAAAACTTGAGGCAATTCAACAGAAAAGCTTTCTGTAATTAGAGCTCCAACTCCTGCATGAAACACCCATTGAATGACCCAGCTGAGGCTTTGGTGGAGCAACTACCCAAGAATTTCCCTCAGTAAGCTCAAGTTTTTAATCTCTTAGAAGACCTTCAGATGTCTGGCTCATCATTTGAGGCAGTAAGGTTACGCTTGCTTTGCTCCAGCACATAGTGAGAAAATTGTTGTTCCTGGAAAACCATAGCTGCCAAGTCCTCTCGCCCTGCATCCCTGTAGCTTTTGATGATGGCATTGTATGTAATATCATCAGGCTCACAACCTGCACGCTTCATTCTCTTGAATACACGTGCCACTCCTTCCAACAAACCCATCTTTGCATACACTGAGATCACAGTAGTGTAAGTCACAACATCAGGCTTCAGTCCTTTTGCTTGCATCTCCATTGAAATGCGTAAGGCTTCATCCAGATGTCCTGCATTTCCAAAGGCGAAAATCATGGCAGTGTAAGCTACTGTGTCAAGCCTGAAGCCACCCTTCCGGAGAGCCTGACAAGCTTCCAGAGCTTCATCATGCATCCCTGCATGGCTGTATAGGCTTACAGCAGTTGTTAAAATATGCAAACTTAGCGCAAGACCTACTGAGTCTGCCATCTTGATATGCTGTAGACCTTCTTCAACTAGTCCAGCTTTCTTCAGTATGGCTGCAAGGGAATTGTAGGTGGAGATGTCAGGTGTGATTCCTTTTTTTTTCATGAAATCAAAGATCTCTGTTGCTTCCGCCACACTTCTTGACATCTCCAAAACACTATTGAATGATACAAGGTTGGATAATAAACCTCCTTTCCACATTCTTCGTGCAACTGAAGTTGCCTCTTTGGTCATACCTGCAATCCAGGACATAAAACAACATTCACATACCAAGGAAAGGTTTGCAAAATTTCAAGAATAAATTCAACCATCTACCTGAAGCAATGACTGCAACAATCACCCCAATCAAGCTTTCAGCTCACCTGCTCTTTTGTATAAATTGAGCATTATGGTAAGAGTGATTTCACTCCTATGCATCACCTCTCCCACCCCTGATGCAAGGTCCTCCATCAAAGTTGCAATATTTTTTGACAGATCTCCATGTGCAGTGATATCTGCCTCCAAAATCGCATCATCTCTTAGCAAGGTTTCAAATGTCACAGCATCTGGGCACAAACCTTCCTCCTTCATCTTCCGGTAATATGTGAGTGCAGCTTGTTTCTTTCCAGCCTTCAGGTACAAAGCAATCAGTGTATTGTAGGTCACAATGTCAGGAACACAGTTCTTTTCCTTCATCTTTCTGTAGATAGCTTTGGCTTCTTCTAAGCGACCATCTCTACCACAGACTTTAATCATGATGTTGAAAGTAACAATGCTTGGAGCAACCCCCACTTTCATCATGTCACCCAAAAGTCTTGAAGCTTCTGTAAACTGGCCTGTGCAACAGTACAAGTCCATCATTGTATTGTACGTCTCAACATTCTTTGGGTAAAAGCCTCTCTCCAAGGATATCATACTTGTTGAGGTCCCTGCTACTGATAAATCCTGAGTGAATGCCAGCTCCCTATCACTTTCCAATTGATTCTCCAAATTTGTCTCCAAAGTCACCAATTCTTGAATTAATTCCTCATCTGCAAACAGTGAATTGTGAGTTGTGATCTAGCAAGTCTCTATTGGTTCTCCAAACGCCATTGAACTGGATACATCTACAACAGGATTCAGAGCACAGTGAAAGAGATAAAGCAAACAGGAATCCTCATAAATCTCTCAAGAGCTATGGAGATTGGTACTGCTCTCAGCCTCACTTCCAGTTTTGTACTCTGGCATGACAGCTGTTTCAAGGTTGTTGTCTGCTGTTGGGTGCATGAATGACAGTGATTGGAACAACTTCTTGCCTGACTCCAAATCTCCAAACCTCTTGTATGCATTGATAAGAGTATTAATTGTAACCTCATCAGGCTGCAAACCACTTTGCTTCATACTCTCAAAGCAAACAATGGCATCTTCTTTGCGCCAAGATTTGGCATACCCATCAATCAGCGTGCTGAAGGTCACATTTGTGGCACTGATCTTCTCAGTCTTCATCTCAGCCCATAAATCCTGAACCAAGTCCCATTTTCCTGCCCTTCCAAAGATCCTGAACAGTATGTTGTAGTGGTAAACATTTGGCTTGTAGTAATCTTGAGCTTTGAGCCAAGAATACAGCACAAGGGCTCTGTCCCACCTCTGCTGGGCATTCAAGAGAATAGATTGCTCTTTGACCTTCAACTTTCCATGCCAAAGCAATGCTTCGTCTATGTTGGAATTCTGCTCCAGAGCCTCTAACATCAATGAAATACGCTCCCCATGCTTCTTTGTCAGAAGCTTCCTGCCTGTATTGCTGTGCCATTCCCTTCTCTTTCGAACATTCATCTCTCCAAGCTGACCTTCACAGTTCTTAAACAACAACCCTTTGTCTTGGTAAGCATCTCCCAGATTCACATTTGAAGTTCTTGTTTCCACACCCTCTGCACCATGAACCATCATTTTGACCATTGCTATTGTGGGCTTGATTGTGGTACCTGAGATTCAGAACCACCAAAAAGTTGTTGGAAGATAGATAAATGTGGCAACCACAACTTCATACCAGGGCCATAATTTCTGCTTGCATTTCCTGCTACTACAGTGAACAAACTTCATAAGCTCAATTCCAAACCCTGCACAGAAGAAGGATTCACCTACAACAAACCTACATTACCTGCTGTATGATCATCCAAATTAGAGACACTGCAACAGTAATCAAGACTCAGATCAGTGACTCCACAACCAATTTTGGTAACACAATACAGAGGTACCAAAACTTACCAATGCCTTGAAATTATAGGAAAGAGAATTGTTCAAAGATAGGGGCGTCAGACAACCATCTTCTTCCTAAACTTCTCATGACACATATTGCCACCACTAACTCAGCATGAAATACCATGAAAGAATCCACCACATTGGTATGAGACATTTAATTTGCAAAAAGCAGTTCTAAATGTGTTTGATTATGGTTTTAGAGTTTAATGTCCAAGGTTTAGGAGCTTCTGGTATTCACTCCTTCAAAGAGAGAGGAGTGTTTTTGTCATAATCTTGCGTGTGAAATTGCATCAATCGGTAATGGATCCAACCACGGAGAAGAATGCTCAAGAAAGAGTGCATCAAAACCGAATGGGGGAACGCAGATCAAAAACAAGAATACAAGCCAGGAAATATTGTACATACCTGCTGTGGTGCCTTGGGAAGCCAAAATTGAGTTTACTCCAGGAGTGAGAGATGGCAGGCCCAACTCAATCAACTTCGGCATTGTACCCTCCTATTTACAAGCCTCTGGACTCTCTGGCTCCTAGTTTCTCATTGCAGGAATTGTGACAAATGTCTTGAGAGGAGAGAAGATTGCAAAACCCTTGAGAACCCGAAAACTCTCGCATAAACCCTAGTCTCGACATCAACCCTGACGTCACAAAATAGCTAGCTGAGTGGTCGTGGCCAATGATGCCCACCAATTTACCTTGGACCTTTGCAAAATGGTAGCGAATCCCACGAGATCGTGAATTCACCGAGCACGATCCGCGAACTCGGAGCTCCGAGGCAAAACAGGAGATTCTTCAAACCCTAAAACAATGAAACCCTAAACATCTCCAGAATGTACTATTTTTACTAATTATCAAAAAAGCAATTACATCACAGAGTGATCCCTCTTGCTTCCATATGGATTTCTTGGGATCATTTTGCCAATTTCTAAGCAAATTTATTTCGTGCAATAGGGTTTGATTTCTTGAATTGGCTATGGATTATTATGGTCCCCAATAGGTTCATTCAATTGAGTAAACCCTAAAAGCCAATTATGCAATGGAATGTGCATGACCTTGTCCATTATGTGACTCAGGGTCTTTGTCTGCTGGGCTTGGGATTTGCATAGCTTGTGTAATATGATAAATAAAGGTGCATTCACACTTGATGTTACGGACTCTAGTGTTGAGTCCCCTAACACCATGCTAGTCATTTAGTACTTCTGCCTACTTACCATGAACATTTTATATTAAGCTAACATTCACTTAATGTTAAGGTATCGCCCATTTAACATTGGGTGCCACCTAGATTTTCATTTAACATTGACGTTAACATTAAGTGTGAATGCACCATAGGTCAATTCTATAAGCCAACAAACTACATTGGCACTATGATCAACTTGCAAAGGCATTTTGGGTACCAAAATACAAACTTGTGCATATAGTAGAGTTTTCTTTAGAGTAATGCCCTGTTTGGGCTTGAGATTCTCCTCTTATTTGGTGCCTTATCCCTTTCTTGACTGTTGTCGAGAAAGTCCAGCAATAGGGGACCAAACTTTGAAAACTCAGCGTGAACACCTTTCCACTAACTTTTTTTTCACCTCATGAGCTGCTCAGCTATAAACTATGCTATGTTGGGGTTTAAGGAGGTCCAAGGAATCCATGGGGATTATAGTCTAGGGGTTAAGGCAATATAGGCTACCTATGCCTATATGTGACTATATAGCCTTTATATGTATATATATGGCTATGAAGCTACATAGGATTTAGGACTTGAGATTTTATGGTTTATTTTTGGCTTTTTTAGGGTTTAGGTTTTAATGTTAACTTTTGGGACATGGGATTTGAGATTTTATGGTTTAGTTTCTAAGGTTTGTCTTTGGTTTGTTTAGGGTTTAGTTTTTAGGGTTTTTCTTTTTTTTAGAGGTCTGATTTTTATGGGTCATGGGGAGTATATAAGACAATGAAAGAGTTCAAACCAAACTCTTTCTTTTCATTTTCATTTTATTGCACCAAAGTCTCTTTTCTCATTTTCATTTTAACACTTCAAAATTTTTCTCTTTTCATTTTCATTCAAGTAAATAAGATGTCATCTTCAAAATTGAGCTATGAATCTTTCTCAAATGAGCGGGACTTCTTCCTCAAGTGATGAAGAAATGTTGTTTAATGAAATGGACCAAGAAGTCATTATGTTTTTCCAATGTGCTTTTGATGTTCTCAACTCTGAAGACCTTCTAAATGACCACGAGGTTGAAAGGACCAAGAAATTTGTTGATCAAGTGGCAAAGGTCCGAGATGCTTTGGGCACAATGCAAGCCACACCCTCCTTATTCAAGAACCTCACTAACTTCACATTAATAGAGTTTGAAGAGCTAGCAAACTAAATAGTGCTAATAATCTCCTCCCATGCTAGGTCCACAAGTGAGTCTTCTTGGCCTTCAAAGTTGCATGATTAAAAATAAGTTATAAGGTCTAAAAATTGGGATGGCTTATATTTTAATTTTTTGTTTAAGTTTGTTTGTTAAGGTTAAGGTTTCAAATTTAAGGTTTAGGTTTAAGCTCTAAGGTTTTAACACTATTACAAAATGTGTCTTAGTTCATTATGGGTTTCACTACATTTTTGAGTGAATTTGGACATTTTTACCTGGTGAAATTGTTTAACTCCTAATGTACAAGGACCAATTATTACGAACAATGAATTATTTCACTAGTACCTAGTGAAACAAGGTTATTCTCGAATGAAATATAATTTTACCAAAACATTCACTTGTTAGTTAATTAAGTAACCAACATGGAAATCAATTAAAATTTAATTATTCAATATATAATATTATTGATAATTTCATGATTTTTTAAACTTATGATTCATTAACACGTGTCAAAAACCTAACCTAAGTAGGTAAGCCACGTAATCAACCTAGGCACCTATTTTAAGAATTCAATAAAAGATTATTTAATCAACACACCATTGTTGACCACACCTAACACCGCTCATGAGGTTTGATCCTTTGACCTTTGAAATGGAAGTAAACACCCTTATCATCAAAACAGCACACTTGTTATGGCAATATGTTACATTACATCATATTTTTCAAATATTTCATTTATAAACATTACAAAAACATAAATTTTGAAAATTCATATCTTATTGAGATCTTGTTCAAATGAAATGATTGGAGTTTTTTTTTTAAAAAATTCAATAATGTATATAATTAAATTTATATCCTTTTGAAAATTTGAATTCATTTGAACAAAACAAAAGTTGAATATCATTTTTCAATAACATTTCAATGACCATTATTTGGAAAAAAAAATTAAAAAATGATTTTTTTGGGGTAATATAATAATATTACCTATGTTAAATACTTTCAATTATTATATGACTATTTTTCATTAATTAAAATTATTTCACCCTACATTATTTATGGCTATTTATGTCTATTCTCAATTACTTTTGATTATTTTTGGTTATTTCAACTTAGGCTACTTTTGGTTATTCTATGTTACTTTTGGCTATTTTAATTTATTTTCCGTTATGCTATTTTCACCTATTATAAATTTTTTTTGGTTATTCTATGTTTTTTTTTGTTATTATAAATTATTTCAATTTAGGTTACTTGTAGTTATTATAAGTTACTTTTGGCTATTGAAGGTTATCTCACCTTAAGTTATTTTTGTTTATCATAAATTATTTTACATTAAATTATTCTTGACAATCCTAAACAATTCTAATATATGGATATTGGTTATTCTTTTATTAAGGTTATTGGTGGCTATTAATGGTCAATGGTACATATTCTATCGGTGGATATTAGTGATTATTTTATTAATGGTTATTGGTGGTTATTATATTAATGGTTATTGATGGGTATTTTGCTATTGGATATTGGTGGTTATTATTGGTTATTATATTAGTGGATAATGGTGGCTATTTTATTAATATTTATTGGTGGTTATTTTATTACTATTTATCAGTGATTATTGATGTTTACTTTATTAATAATTATTAATGATTATTGTATTATAAATTATTGTTGGATATTTTTTGTTATAATGTCATAAAATATTGGTAGTTATTATATTGTAGGGTATTTTAAATTATTTTTCATAGGTTATTATTTTTTTAAGTTATTATATTTATGATAAGATAATTTATAATAATATTAAGTAGAATGACCTTGAATAAATTAGAATATAATTTAAAATAAATTAATTCGACATATAGCTTAAAGTTAGTTGAATAATTTAATTTAGAATAATTTAAAAAGTAAAAGTAAACTAGTTAACATACTTTAAAATTAATAACATATAATAGTTTAAGGTACAATAATTTATAATAGCTTATAATAACATAAAATAAAAATAAAAATAATAAAAATAATTTAAAATAATATAAAATATATCATAAAATAGCACAAATAAAACATTTTTAAAAAACATAAAAATCAACCTATTTTCTATAATAAATTATAATAGTGAATTACGTTGATTAATAATGAAACATAATGTCTACATAGTGATATTATAGTCAAATAACTTTCACCTGGGTGAAATCAATAAAATGCAATGACCTTAAGGTCCCATACTTGTTCAATGAACATCTAAAGGTTTTTAAACAAGCATGCAAAGCACTCAAGTTGGTTGAATATGCACCTTCATTTCAATGACAATTTTATATTAAATTCAAAAAAAGGAAATACATTAAGTTCAATGAGATGTACAATAGTAGTGTCATATTGATGTTAGCCTATGAGGGATGTGGAATTACTCTCATTTTTAGATCCATTTACATGTTCAATGATAAATTGATCATTGTTGTATAATCTTAATGAACTTAAATTTTGAAGCACTAATTTTTTTGAAAGCAAGTATTTTGCTAATTATGACCTATGTTGGAATGTTATGAAGCTGTTAGTTTTGTTGCTAGGTTATTTTTGGTGACCAAGAGGACTGTTGAGGGTGCTAAATATGTAGGTTTGAAAAGGAGAAAATGTTTTTTTGTTGTTTGAGGAAAAAAAATGTGTGGTTTGTGAACTCTACATTTTCATTTTGAGTTCACAATGTAAGGTTCAATGGGAGATTCACATTCCCGAATTATGGTCAAGTGTGAGAAGAAACTTGTTTTCATTGGTAAAAAGGATTCACTACAATTTTGGAAGTTTTGTGGTTGTTGGGGCAAATGTCAAAAGGCGTGAGATGAGGTTAGGGTTAAAGATCTTTGTTTTTTTTTCTAATTTAAGATTTGTTGGATGTTATGTTGGTATCCACCAGGAAAACCATTGTGAATTGAATTGAGTTGTAAATGAATGATTCAATATATGAACATCAAAACGATTATCTTTTGTTGTCATCTTCTCCTACACTTTTCAAGAGGAAAAATGAGAAAAAATGAACTCATAGATATAAGAAGTTCAATCATGTGGGCATTATGATTAATTAGGCATTGATGAGTATGTGTGCAATCTAGGATAGGAATGTTGGAGTGAAAGGAATTGGAATTGCAATTTTGCTCCCCCCGATGGAAGGTGCAAGTGGGTTGGGTAGAAGGTTGGATTGCAAGTTTGCAATTTAATTTAGAATGACAATATTCCATGCGAAATATTAGACAAAGGGAATTCATGACCAAAATGATACAAACTAGAGTACTTATCTTTAGTATTGAAATTTTAATCATAAGATGAAAGCTACTAATTAAATTTCTAAACCAAAGATAAGATTCTTCTGTTAGTTTTAGAGAGATCATAGGAAATTTATTATTTCCAATGGAGTCATAGTTTTGGACTTTGATTTTCATTGCTACTTAGATGTATTTGAACTAGGCTTGGGTATGTTCGACGAAGCTTGTTGTTTTTGGTGTATTTTAATGTTGGAGCAATATAAGTTGTTTCATTATTTTCTTGAAGTTAATTTTACGACTACAAAATTTTGAAATTAAAAAAAAAACAGTTTGTATTTGTTTTGCAAGAATGAAAATTTAAACGCTCAATTGTTTAAGTTTACTATCAAATTTTGTTCAAGTTTACATCAAAATTTGATATATTTATATTACAATTTACAAAATTGTTTTTTAATGACTATTTACCAGCACACAATTTCATAATTATGTTTTCACTTTTTGTTCCTATTATCTTTTGTTTCCAAACCATATTACTATTTATTAGGTGACCTTAAAACAAGATGCCCTTCAAAATTCACTAAGAAATTTCTTCGAACACTTTACGAATTACACAACAAATCAAAAAATGATGTTTTTTTTAAGTACTCCAAGAAATTGTGCTATTCATTCAACTTGTCAAAATATTAGAAAAAATGTTTTGGAAATTTTAAGTATTCAGAATTATAAAACCAAAATACATACCAAACCACTATAAATTTTGAAGTCATTATATTAAGAAGAAAAAGGTGTTAAAACATTTAGTGGCAGTTTCGAACCGGAAGAAATCGGACGGTTTGGAATTTCCTCAAATCTTAACCGTCGGATTGAAACCCTAAACCCTCGTCTCGCTGTCCCCACTCTTTCTCTGTCTCTGTCTCTGTCTCTCTCTTTGTGTCTTTGCGATCCCACGCAGCGCTGCGCGTTTGCGGGCGGGGGCTGCTCTCTAACAACTCTTTGGATTTCTGTTGTCGGGCATTTTTGGTTCTTTTGTAGTTTCTTAACAACTGCTTGGCAAAGGCTGGGCTTCAATTTTTGTTTCCGAAGTTTTGGAAAATTCGGAAGAGGTCATAAATAAAGAGAGTTTTGGTAGCTCGCAGCGGCTCAAGGTGGTAGCTTTTGAGTGTAGTTTTTGGGTCTTTGTTGAAGTCTTTATAGCTTGCCCTGATGGCAACGTCGGAAAGCAAGAAGAAGAGGAAGGAGAAGCGTAGAGATGAGGATGAAGAAGCTGGAGGAAAGGGAGACGGCGGGGTTGTAGTCGTGGAACAGGCAGACACAGATTATCTCATCAAGCCGCAATCAACGACTCCCCCTTTAGATACCTCTAAATGGCCAATTCTCCTCAAGAATTACGACAAGCTCAATGTGAGAACTGGGCATTATACTCCTCTGCCAACCGGTCACACTCCGCTCAAGAGACCTTTGTTTGATTACGTGAGATATGGTGTGATCAACCTGGACAAACCTGCCAATCCGTCCTCCCATGAGGTTGTGGCATGGATTCGTAGAATGCTGAGAGTCGACAAGACGGGACACAGTGGAACTTTGGATCCCAAAGTCACGGGTAGTTTGATAGTTTGTGTAGATAGAGCCACTAGGCTTGTAAAAGCTCAACAAGGAGCTGGTAAAGAGTATGTGTGTGTTGCTAGGCTACATTCTGGTGTAGAGTCTGTAGCTAAAGTTGCGCAAGCCATTGAGACTCTCACTGGAGCTTTGTTTCAGAGGCCTCCTTTGATCTCTGCGGTGAAGAGGCAGCTACGGATCCGAACAATCTACGAAAGCAAGCTGTTAGAGTACGACGCAGAACGGCATTTGGTCGTCTTTTGGGTATCTTGTGAGGCAGGGACTTACATTCGAACTCTGTGTGTACATTTAGGTCTGTTGTTGGGCGTGGGTGGACATATGCAGGAGCTTCGGAGGGTGAGGTCCGGAATTTTGGGTGAGAAAAACAATCTCGTTACAATGCACGATGTGCTCGATGCACAGTGGGTGTATGATAACCACAAGGACGAGAGCTACTTGCGAAGAGTGATCATGCCCTTGGAGGTTCTTCTTACTAGCTACAAGCGTTGTGTTGTGAAAGACAGTGCAGTGAATGCCATTTGTTATGGTGCCAAACTCATGATTCCTGGTCTTCTAAGGTATGAGCAAGGTATCGAAGTTGGGGAGGAGGTTGTGCTAATGACTACAAAAGGAGAAGCCATAGCTCTTGGCATTGCACAGATGACCACTGCAGTTATGGCTACATGTGACCACGGAGTAGTGGCAAAGGTGAAGAGAGTGGTGATGGAAAGAGATACATATCCGAGGAAGTGGGGCTTAGGTCCTCGTGCAACTACCAAGAAGAAATTGATCAATGATGGGTTGCTGGACAAGCATGGAAAACCCAATGAGAAAACCCCTGCAGAGTGGCTAAGGGTTCCAAGCCTAGAGGGGTTGGCTGCTCCTAATAAGGTGGAGGCTGAAGTCACAAAGGTGAAAGTCCAGGAGACAGGGGATGCCAGTGCAGTAGGCAAGAAGAGGTCCAAGGATAGCCCGACACGAGCATCAACACCTGACGGTGCACCCAAGAAAAAGAAGAACAAAGTTGAGGAGGGAACAGCTAATGGAGCAACTGAAAGTCAGAAGAAAAAGAAAAAGAAGAATGAAGATTTGGAGATGGTGACTACTGTGGAGGTTCCTGCTGGTGCTAACAATGATGGGACACCAAGTGGCAGGATCAAGAGTGAGGAGAAGAAGAAAAAGAAAAAGGAGAAAAGCAAAGAGGATGCTGAGATGGTTGACAGTACTGCTGAGGTACCTGCTAGTACTGAGAAGAGTGAGAAAAAGAAGAAGAAGTAACAATTGTCTATGAACTCCACAATTGGAGTTGCTTTGCCTGTCCAGAGAACCAAGAAAAACCCATCTCAGCACAGCAGTAAATGTGTGACATTGCTCATGGAATTGAGTAACCTGTTCTCCTTGGAGGTACCATCACTGAAGAACCTCGGCACTCAGGAAGAGCCTCTGCACTCAAGTACACTCAGGAATGCTGCTGTTGTTTGGGGCATGTTGCTCAAGTAACGAGGAATTGAACAAGCAGCTAGTTGCATAGTGGCACTCATTAATGGAGACTCATCTTACCATGGAGAAGGAAGCTATGGAAAGAGCAGGACTTTGTTAGTTTATTTTTGCTTTAAACACCATTGCACTGAACATCTTTCTCAGTACACAGTAATGTGTGCCTGTAACTAGCTATGTGACTATTGAGCAAGCTGTTGCTCACCATGACTTGCTGGCTTGTGTACACTCAGTTCTTCACTTGAAGAAAATCTGTTTGGGAATCCTGTCGCATCTCTTTTGTCTTCTTCAGTTCAATTACTATGCAAAGTGTGTATGTTTTGCAGCCACAGCAACATGTGCCAAGCATGATTCACATCACATACATGTCTGTAAATGTTGACATGTATTGCCATTTGGAATGGGATGGAACATTTCAACTGTGATTTTTGTTGCCAGATCACTGTCCCCTGGAACTGAGGTGTGGATGCCAGTTTCTGGCTTAGTTGATCCTTGGGTTGGAGATGGCCAACAACCAGCATATAATGGCATTATTCTTCAGCTCAGTAGCCAAGTTTGATCATGCATAAGGGGAGCATAAGAAGTTTGTGAAATCAATCTCCTCAACTCTCATGCAGTGCAGGTGTGGGAGAAGAGGAGGAATTCAATAACTTATCTCTTATGTGGTTGTTTTTCCTGGATGTGTGAGGCTTCATTTCTCCTTTCAAATTTAGATTTGTGTGTGAAGTATGCGTCCTATGAACAGGTCTGTCTCTCAGAATCAAAGACTCACAATTTCATTAAGTGCACTCTGGATTGAGATTCTGTTCTAGAGACAAAAAAATGAATTTTTTTTTCTGGTGCTATTCATTTAGACATGTGCAGGTGAAAATTTTGGGGGTTGGCAATATTGTCAAGTAGGATGTTGCAGGTGTATGGCATTGTTGAAGCTACTTGATGAAAATGTTTGAGCCTGGTTTGTACTTGTTTTTTGCTATCGACATTGTCCTAGTTTGGATGCCTTGGATAAAGCCTGAGGATCATGAAGACAAACCAAGGAAGCAAGGAGTCTTGAATCTCAAGCTACCAGGTTTGTTGTTTTGGCACGATTCAAAGTGAGAGGTGATTTGAGGAATATGTTACCTTTGCCTGATCAAACACTGTATGGATCCATTTGCATGGGCTGTTTCTGTGGGGGTTATTGATTCTCACGTTGGGTTCAACTTGATCGTTCCATTCCTCAATTGAACTGAGACGAACTCCAGATTAGCATTCAAACATATTAGATTGTGTGTATCTCTGTCTAGCAACTCAAATAAAATGTTATGGCATTTTCAATATTTGGCATATTCTAAAATCGCAATCAAACCTCTCTTGTAATCCACAGACTGCATACAGCACAGATTTGGACTACTTGCTTCTTCCACTATGAGATGGAATCCAAAGATCCATCCCATGTGCATGTCATGAGAGGAGAGGCCTTCAAGAGTTCAGATAGAGGTGGAGTTACCAAGAATGGATGTCAAATGACAGATCAAACATTGGGTGATATTATGCTTGCGGTCAAGTTGAAGAAATTATGTGTCAGAGGGCACGTTCATGAAAAGATGCATGTCACAAGCCCAACAGATGTAACACACACATGTTTAAATTGTGGTGTTAGGGCAAGTCTTGACTCTGCACTAATGTGGTTCAGACCAAGTAGTAGATGCACAGAACCAAAATTCTCTAAGCAGGTGTGATAGTCTGGTTTAATGGCCAATTGTAGCAGAGTCTCCTAACACTGAGACGAAGGCAAGAGGATCACCGGGCAGATCATCCCTATCTCATTACCTCTACGTATTAGAAAGACCAACACTCCTTTACGCAAACATCGGCCTGATTATTGTTTTTCTTTTCTTTATTTTTACCTATGGACTCACGTCCAGATGGATTCAATTGCTGTTCCTTCAGGGTCGACTTACGGTGAATCAGCTGCATCCGCCTCCACGGACTCCCGGGGAACACAACCAGGACTTCACGGTTATCTTCTTCTGTGGTTCAACCAATGAACCATCAGGTTGGAAGAACACATGGATCCAGCGTGGAGATCCCGACGTGTGTTGGCCGCGAGACTGGCTGCCAAAAGATGTAGAGAAGTGGGGGTTGACAAGAGGCATGTTGGTGCTGTCTGTCTCATATCTTCCAGGTCCTGGTTACTCGAGTGATAAACTGGAGGATATAGCTAAGCAACTGATGGAAATCCTGCCCAACAGGTGTCATGCTCTGCTTTGGCTGCCTGTGATTTGCTTTCTTATCGTGTGGTGTGAGTCCATTGTACTCATTCTCCCACTAATCATTAGCGCCTCGCATCTTGGCTTGTGCTCCAATCATAATTGTGTCCTCAGATTCCCACATCACTCTCTTTAATGAACTAATAATACTTGTGAGGACTGCCACTTGCACCCATTGAACCATGTGTGAGTAGGAGAAGGCCCTGATGTCTGCTACTTCTTCCTTCATGCAAGTTCCCAAGGCCTTGAGGGCAGTAGCTTGAGGAATCTAAAATGGAGAAAAACCTTCACAGCATGGCTTTCTCAAGCAGAAAGTCTGCAGAATTTTTTTGGAATTGTGTAAAAGTCCACATAAAACTTAAGGAAGTGTGGTGCATGAGGGATCATGCATGGCAGATTCTTCCAGATATATGAACTTCTTGAGGTTGTCCTTTTCCTAACCAGTTTTGCTGCTAAGTTCCATAGCTTTGTCAGGCATTGGCTGAAGGGTTGGATTTGGAGGCCATTAGCTAAACTCGAGACCATGCCTGGCTGCCCTACTTGGTTTGATTTGGTCTTCTGTTTCTGCTTGTATGAGCTAATTGGGCTTTGACATAGCCTTCTCAAAGACCTTAGTGGAAGGACCACTTGGAAAACTTGACGAGTATCAATATATTGTGACTCTTATTTCATTTCATAACATGTGTGCAAACTTGAAACTAATCATATAAATGTTTCGTTGAGGAGATTGACTTGCACAATCTTTGGGTTGGTTTGTGTATAATAGTGCAAGGTGGCACCTCACACATGCACAAATGATAGTGCTAGTTGGCTACAGCATTGGAGGTTTGGTGATGAAATGCTTTTTAGCTGAGGTTGACAAGGTTGCCATGCAACACACTTCAACACCAGGGAATTGCAAAGCATTCCAAGAGAATCTGCAAGGCATTGTTTTTTATGCTGTGCCACGCTCTGGGTCATCAGAAGATTTTGAAAAATATAAGAACATTTGCAAGAATGTGCATACCTCAACAGTCTTCTCAGATCTGTCAGGAGATATGTCCTTACAGAAATTCAATCAGCGGATGGAGCTACTGGATTTTCACTTCAGATGTTCAATTAAAGGGGACACAATGATCATGGCAATTGTGGAAGGTGGTCTGATGGGGCAAGAGGTACAATTTCACAACTAAATGCATCTTATCTACACTAACAACACTTTGATTGATGACTTCATCAATCCTTTTGCTTCAATTGAAGTAACTCCATGACGAAAGACTTTGATGAGTGTTCTTCATCTACTTTTATTTCATGAGTAATTCTTTCTGCCCTAAATGAGCACTTAAGAAATAAAATGCTTCCTTGTTATGGTTAAGCCTTGTGCTTGATATGGTACAAGGGTGATATACTATTGTGCCTCTTGTGTTGTGCTTAAGTCATATGTTTAGGGTTCAAAGAGGCCCCGACCCACTAGCTGCTTTGTAGGTCTACTTCCCTCTTGATGTCCAGGGCTTAGATTTAGGCTCAGATGCTTGCTTGTACCAGGGCAAGCTAAAATGAAATGAAGCTTACCTTCACCAGCTTGTTGAGGACATTGGCTATTTATTTATCTATTCCTCTTGAGTCCTAGTACATGTCATGATGAAATCGTGCTGTTGCTTCTGGAAATGTAACAGAAGCTTTGAGCAGTCTATCTTATGCTTATGTCCACCCACTGTCTGCAGCTAACAAAGTAATGACTGTTGGTCCTGCCATTGATAATGAATGTTAAGGTCTAATACTTTGTGACTCATTCACAAGGTTATGAATCCACTCATTCTTGTCACATTTATTTTGGATTTCCGGAACTGATGCAACAGTTACCTTCCTAGTGCTTTTATGGATGCCTCTCTGCAATTTTACTGATATTATACATGTATTGATCATGAACCCAATCATAGTTAGGCTATTTACTTGATGCAGTCTGAGGATGGCATTTCTTTGCTCAATTGGGTGGTATCAATTTCAACAAGCATTTGTGAAAGACATCATCCTAATTTACTCTTTAGTATGGACATTAGCACCCAAGTCTTCAGTCTACCAGATCTATTTACATTAAACACTCTGACAGAGTTGATTTTTGGTTGCTTCATGGAAACATTGGGTTGTTCATGTGTAGGTTTTGGTACCTGATGCTTCAGCTCAACAGTTAGCTGGCAAAAACTTTTATACGATTGAGGATGCTAGCCATTTGGAGGTCTGCCAACCTGTTGATGAACAACATTCATCGTATGTGAAATTATTATCAGGCCTGGAAGCCATGATGAGGTCAAGAATGATGCCACTTGCAAATATGGGGATTGCAACTCCTGCAATTCCTAGTGTTAGTGTGACAAGTGATTGTGTGGCCTTCCCATACCAAGTTCTATGTGATGCAACCAACGATTTTGACCCTAGCTCCCAAATTGGCACAGGGGCTTCTGGGACAGTCTTCAAGGCTAGAATTGCTCACAATGGCAGTGAGTATGAGGTGGCAATTAAAAGGCTTTCTTGTGACGGATTCAGCAGTGAGTTAAATGAAGCATTCCGGCAAGAGATTTGGAGGGTGAGTACTGTACGGCACAAGAACATTGTCTCCGTTTTGGGATACAGTGTTCAGGACAACTCTCCATTGCTAATGGTGACACCATTACATTCTAGCCTCTTCAAATGTTTATATGAAGGTGAAAATCCGTGGCTTAACTGGCAAGCACGATTGAAGATTGCTGTGGGTGTGGCGGAGGGACTAGCCTATCTTCATGATGGTGCACCTGAGTGCCTTGTTCACTGTGATATAAAACCAGGAAACATTCTTTTTGACACTCACAGCTTACAAGCATACATAGCAGACTTTGGCATTGCCAAACTCATGCCACGATCCGAGTCTATGGTTGAAACATCGACACTGAGAGGGACACGAGGTTTTATAGATCCCCATTTCAAGACCTACAAACGCCGTTCCACGAAGATGGATGTGTACAGTTTTGGAGTGTTGTTGTTGGTGCTTGTATCTGGTGAGGAGGACGCAGTTGAGCTTGTAGATAAAGCAAAAAAGAAAAATTTTGTGGACATACAATTCACTCATCGACATGATGGAACATATAAGGCATGGGAAGTTTCTCGAGTGTTAGAGATTGCAAAGCAATGTATGAGAGATGAGCCAAGCGATCGACCATCCATGTTACAAGTTGTGATGATGTTGAGAGGAGACATCCCTTGTTCAATTAGGCCCTCCTTAAGTTCATTTGTAGTTTCCTCTATTGACTTTGTTCAGATTGCTTCCACCTCAAGCTTCCACAAATTGAGACATAGCAGCATCCTTGGTGCTGCTGTCTTCTTGATTGCTGCAATCCTCATGATTGTTGTCATGTGGAAAACATCTGTCTGATCTTTTCAATGGTGTATTCCATTTGAACAAATGGAAATTGTAGTTTCATGTGGCAGAGGCAATGTCCATAGAAAACAGAAGTCTGGACTCCTAGTTGCTGGAATAGAATCTGCATCTCTTGCATTTTATGTAACAGAATATCTGACAGAAACAAAGAGTTCCTGTCAACAGTTTGCAGCGGATACTGAGCTCCTTCAATCTCTTGTAGTCTTGGATGTAATCTAAGCAGTGGTGTCAATCTTGTAGCTTGCGTGTGAAGAGAGGTGTGCAGCTGTCAAGGTCATGGATGTATGGTGTGATCGATGTACCTAAGGCAGTTCCCACTCACCTGCACATACCCAATGAAAGTGCATGCCCTTCATGTGTGATTTCTGGCAATTTATTGTTCCCGATGTCTTCACATCAGGTTCAGGTCCTTCTTTACCCTTTTTCAAGTGATCTCGTGTTTCAGTTGCATGAGTACTTGGTGGCAGGATGTGTGATTGGGTCATTATGAATGAACACACCTTTCATAAGAGCAACATTGGGTACATTCTCGGACACTGTACATGCTGCAATGGAAACACACTGTTGTTTAAGGGTTGTGTTCCTAACATGAGCCCTTTGAACATCACATCTAGCAAGGGGAGGCAGTGTTCAAGTGCATACTGAGATGCATAATCATGACTTTAGGGTCTTGCAACAAAATGCAGAGGATTCATCAAAAGCTTACTTGTTGCAGCCAGTAGATCAAATGGAGGTTTGGCATGGAAGGAGCGTCAAAAGAAAACAACTGGAAGTTGATGTGGATTAGGGTTTTTGAGGAGCTGTGTTGTGAAGGAGACGTATGCAGTTTGTTTGTTGTTCATGAGTAGCTGGACCTGGTCGCCAATGCTGGGGCTTTGTCATTAGTGCTGCGAGAGTAATTAGGATTGGTTAAGAGCTGCTGGGCATTGCACTTAGCAGTAACGATGTTTGTTGGTTTCTTAAGATTGGGTTGTGCATGGATCCTGGAAGGTGGCTAATGGATGCCCGCTAAGTACCTGCTGGGTATCATGGGAAAAAATAAAAACTTGCACAATTTATACACCATGTGAAGCTGAGCGGGCATGCTTTCCAAGAATTGGGCCCACACTCAGCTCCACCTTAGGGGGGCCTTATCTTATATATAAATTCACTTAGAGCGTGCGTCTGCGCTTGACACGATAGTTCCGCGTTTTAATTTGTTGACGGAACCGGCCTCTACGGTCATCAGTCATGACTCACCAAAGGCCATTATCTCACGTAATTCTCACCCGGCTCAAACCCTGAATAATGTGTATCAGTTACCGACCACAAGTGCCAGAGTCATTAATTCTCACCCGGCTCAGACCCTGAATAATGTGTATTAGTTACCGACCACAAGTGCCAAAGTCATTAATGTTAATCGCCTGATTAGTGAGTGGAGTAGATAAATAAAAAATAAGCTAAGAAAATTAAAGGAACAATAGAAGTTTATTTTTATTTTTTAAAATTACTTTAAAAAAATCGCATTCCAGTAAATAAAACAATTTAGATCCAAATTAACACATGCCTTTATTTACTCTCTTTTCTCTCTCTCTCGTTCTCTCTGTCTCATCAACTCACTAATCTTGTTTTTAAAACTCACTAAACCCCGCCCAGCCACATCGGTACAGTGGTGGTGTCTGTCCGTCCGTCTGTCTTGCAGGGCATGGCAGGGGGCAGGGCAAGGCGGGCAGGGGCCAAATAAAGAGTAAAAGATAAGAAAAAATAAAACTTATAAAACTTCACAGTGGCCGAAGGTTGCACCCACTAGTTCCGGGAAAGGCAACGGGGGCTTTACCCTACATATTAGATTCCTGGGCAAATGTTATGGAGTTTTTTTGGATGCTAATTGATAAAGCGGTTCAGCAGCACTGTTTGTCCTTTTTCAAGGTGCAAGATTTCACAAACTTTCAACTATCGAAATTCAAATTTTGTCAGAAATTCTCTCTTTTAGAAAAAAGAAAAGAGTTTATATAATTATTTTATGTAGAAGGCTTTTATCAAAAACATTTGCCACATTTCAACACACTTTTTTGTTTTGGGGGGTGGGTGCCACCAGTTTTTCCTCTATTTCGGACAATATTTTGAAATTTTTGTGCTAATTTGCACTAAATCCTGTTTGAGATTATTAGTAACTGCTACATAAAAAAACCGGAGAAAAATGGAACCTAAGGAATGATCAGGAGCTCTGATATTGTGTTTTGTCTTTGGTGGCAAACTGGCTTACACTTTTGAGGCCTAATTAATAGGTTATTCCATGAAACCATGCTCTCCTTTTCTAGGAGAATTATACAGATTTTGAATACATAGTTCCCCCCTTGACCTATCTACCCCACATCAGTAACATTGCCCCTGGCATTGCAAGCACCTAATGAGGTGACTCAGTATGAGGTGAACACAGTTGAACACGCCCAAAGCTTTTCCTTTGTAGGGTTGGGAGGAGGGGGAGGTTAACTGGAAGAGTTTTTGAAGGAGCGGTATTATTTATCACTTAGGAGTATGTTCATCATAAAAAATGTTCTCTAATAGTGTTCCTAATGTGTTCTCCATATGTTTCTTAATTTTGACTGAGGGCTTTATTTAAAAGGGGAACTAGGCTGAGTTACCATCAAAGAAATTGACAATAGATTGTCCAAGTAAGAATGGCATGTAGCCCTAAATTATGGCTTTCTCATGTCTGAAGTATGATTGGTGTACTGTCAAAGGTTACATTGATTTTTGGCCTCTGAGGTTGGAGTGTAGTTCATGGTGTTTAGATGTGTCGGGATTTAGGGTTCAGTTATCCGAATTGATGGATGCAAGGCAAAAAGGGAAGTGTTGCATCTGTTTTTATCTTCTTGACAAGCTTGGTTAAGGTCACATTGAAGAATTTATTTGTATGGCAAAAAGAAGTTGTAAGATGGTTGTTTTATTGTGGAATTTAAGTGTGAGACAGGTATATTTGTTTTGTTTCAAATAATTATGAGAGATATTGTGTTGAGAATCAATATAGAGTATATTAGCTTGAAGGGATTTTGCCCCCTAGAAACTAGGTGAGATGATTCATCCTAATTTAGTTGTAAAAAGATTCAAATTCATCTTTTGACATTTTGTTTTCTCTCTAAGCTTCTCAAATGTGCACCCTGCCCCAAATGACTTTGTCACCAATCCATAACCTCGCAAACTAAATATGAAACTACTTTCTCCAAAAATCGTTATGGCACCCATCATACACAAAAATTCATGTAATTCTTCCAGAATGTGACAAAACATTCAAATACACATGTCATGGTTTGAATTTTTGCAAAAATCTGAAAAAATAAATATGAAAAAGGAATAATTGATCACTTTTCTTTTTTTTTAAGTCATTAAATTTGCAAAAAATTGAAAATCATTTTGTGACATTTCCTTATTGGTTTTGGTTTGGTAACAATTTTTTAAATGTTTAGATAGGTTGCTAGAACATGTCATCATTCAATGTGAGATCCCTTTTGGGTTCCTCATAACTAACTGGGACTATCCTCCAAAAGGGGCAAGAAGAGAATGTGGGAAATTATAATGAGGACTTCATAAGACAAAGGATAAAGGGCATGTTGGTTACTTGCAAAAATGAGCTTGGAGTTAAAGAATTTTTTTTCCCTTTTGTTTTGTGGGTTTGTGTGGGAGAATGCAAACGAAATAAATGTTCATAGCAAAAAAATTGTATATGTTCAAAAATTTATTTTGATGTGCATGGAAACTGAGGGCAATGGAGGTATGACACTTCAATGTTTCAAGATAGAGGCACATGTGAAAGTGATGATAATCTCTTGGGAGTTTATGAGCTAGTCTCATGAGATTTTTTTTTCTCTTAAGTTTGGTACATTTGAGAAGTTGTTTTGTGTTTTATGGAGTTGAATTGTTGGGTGATGGGAAGTTAAACCTATGTTAATGTTATATTGCATAGGAAATCTTTTCATGTCCTTCAAGTTGTAGTGAATTTACTTGGAACCTTTCTTTCTATGAAATTTTCCAAGGCAATGGGTTGGGAACTAGGGTATCGTCTATTTGTCTTCTAGGTATGGGATTACTAGTGCAATAAGTATGTGTGTCAATACATGCATGATGTTGGAGAAAGTGTAAAGGAATTTCCCATATGTGGTTGAACTGTAAATTGGAAACCTTAATTACTATATCCAAGCATAATGTATGGTAAGAGTTAATGTTTTAAAAAAACCATATAAAAGATATGATAGCTCAAGAAAGGGAACTTGGAATGATCTAATCCAAACATGCACACTTGTAAATTTGCTTACATGGTTAAGGTTGTATGTTTAGATTAAATTATCTATAATGTTCATAGCAAGTTTTTATTGCACAATAAACATATGTTTTGAGGTTTCTTTCTTAGGAATGTGTTACTGAAAAACTTTTTCATTTTACCTTTTTTTCTTTTTGTGCAAAGACAAATAGGTTCAAAACATGAAGTGTGGTGTTGGGACATGAAAAATAATTGTTTATTCTCTTTTTTGTTTGAAAGTAGGTATTAAATTGTTCTTATGTTAATATATGTGTAAAACCATTTAATGGGCAAACTTTTGCAATGCTTTTGTATTATGTAATGGTCAAACCTTGCCCATTATATCGACTAAGGTGCCAAGTGAGCCCAACAATACATCTAATACAATGGACAAGGCAAGGTCATTCCATGACATTAACATTTGGGTTAACAAACTCAATGATTATTTGAAAAAAGAATCAACTATTGATAATCAAAAAAATCAAAATCACTCAAACAAGGTTGGAAATGCCAAGTTTGTTTGAGATTTCAACAAGCCAAGGATTGTACCACCAACCTTAGTTCTATGTTTGGACTTAAAGAGAAGGCAATATGGGATATCAGGAAAAAAACTCACTAAACATTGACACATCAAGAAGATGAAAAGTTGTTAAGGAAGTGTGTGAGGAATTATTGCACACCTTCCACAATAAGATATGCACTCACAAAAAACCGGTTGGAAGTGGAACTACTATGTAGTTGTAGTCTGACAAGTAAGGTGGTTCAAGGTAAGCAACGAAATTCACTAAGAATCCAATGCATTGTGTCCAATTTGAAGATGCAAGACATTGTGAAAGAATTGTAACTCACCATGATGGAATATGAAGGAGTCGTATGTTGATGTTCATTTCAATTTCACGCTTGATGGCTAGAACCTTTCCATTCCAATTGTCATAACATCTACATATAACCTCACAATTTAACATGCATTGGATTTTGAAAAGCCAATATAAAAAGAGCCATGTTACAAAATCTCATAAGTTTTTATTTTATGTTTTTGATCAAGAGTTGAGCTTTGAAACTAGGAACCATTTGCTTAGATTGAGGGAAAAAACAGACAATTCAACCCCCTCTACTTCCAACAAGTGTAGCTCACTTACAGCAAACTTGATGATGCTGAAATTTTGAGAAGACCTTCTACACCTTTCAAACTAAAAGGAATTAAAATTTAATACAAATCCAACGGTGGATTTGGGAGGAACAACTAATTGAACCAAAAATCCAAAGGCTTTGTCAGGGAAATCCTTCCATGAACTCCGCTACAACACCCTCTACTTCCAACAAGTGCACCTCCCTTACAGCAAACCTGATGATGCTGAATTTTTGGGAGGACCTTCTACACCTCTCAAACTAAAACTGATTTGAAGTTGACACAAATCCAACGGTGGATTTGAGAGGAACAACTAATTGAACCAAAAATCCAGAGGCTTTGATACAAGTACTTGCTACACACAACTTCGTTCCATGTTTGATTCTTACACACACAACAACCTTCCATGCTTGATTCTTGCACACACCCTTTTCATGAACACCTTTCCACACATAAGAACTAAAAAATTCCTCACATTTCCTCCTCCTCTTTTTTTCTTTCCCACATACACCCAAAAAATCTTCTTCCTTGGTAAGCCTCCATGACCTTCCTTAAGCTTGTTCCCTTTGTCCAATGAAAGCTTCAAAATCTCTTGCTCTAATCAATGGCCTCCTCATTCTTCTAGAGCCAATGATAATTTAGAATAAATTACCATCCAATTGAATTTAGGATGAGAATTCTTGTGCCCAATGAGACACAAGAAATATTCCATCCTCCAATCAAATAGGATGACAATCTTCATGACTAATGGGATTGGAGGACTCATCCTTCCCCTTATCTTGAATATTTTGATGAGACCTCTTGAGCTTGATCCTTATCATTTCCGTCCATTGACCTTCATATCCTATTTCTTCATCCTAATTACTTCAAGTAACTAAATACTAGGATAATTCATTGGTAGTAACCAGTAACGTCCTTGAATTCTTACTTAACTAATTCAATGGTTGAATTAACATCCACGTGTACCATTTACTCTTTTGATATCCCCTACCTATTTATTTTACCATGCACTAATTAACTATGTAGTACATAGTATATTAAAATTAAAATTTGCATCACAAAAAACCCCCACATACTTCTAGATGCACCGTCAAAATTAGGGTTTGATAAGTCCATTAGATCTAGGATGTTCGAGTTTTCATAAGGTTCCGTCGTCACTCCCACACCTTCGCCTACCCTAATTTGTTAAATAAAAAGTCCCGACCCCTTCTGAATGCAAGTACCACATTGTTTCTACTACCTTCTTGGTTTTTTGTTGATGCAGGTGAGAACTAGTCATGGCGAATGATGTCGCTATGCCTTTGAATCCTCTAGTCTCACCAGTAGAACAAGAAGAGTTTGAAGAAGCACCGCTCGACGTGAATGTTTCTCAATGGTCGAGCAAAGAAGAACCATCCAGGCGAGTGATGCGCACTCAAGTCGATCGTTCGGCATGGGATCGTGGATTGTCTCTTAACCCACATGCTTTAGCAATTTATTTAGAATTCGTTCCTGCTCGTGGAGCCGCGCTAAAAAGGTTTAAAGAGTGTCAATGCCAAGATGATGATGTCCGTCTCCATTGTCGAACGTGAGTTCCCAGTGATGGCCATTACCGTTGGCTACGATGCCCAATTAACCCCCTTTCCATGGAGCATCGAGCCGAATACCTAACTCGCACCATCCGTCGCATTTTGGAATTTTTGCAATTGTGACCTATTCCCTTTAAGTTGTTTACTAAATTGTAATTCACTTGAGGCCACTCAGGTGGAAATGTTAATACTTAAGTTTGATTTTGATTCTATCTAAATGTTTGATAGAAGTAAAAACTAAATAAAGATGTATTAGGATTGCATCTTATAAATCTTTCCAATACATCATTGTGCTTGAAGATTATTCTACAACTAACTTAATATTGTCATGGTGAAATGTTATTGTGAGTTATGGGCTTGTATTCCCAATACATCAATAAATCACATTTGATTCTACATCCCCTTTCCCTTCTCTACAACATAAAAGGATAATGCACTTGAAAAGGTTTATTAAGTCTTAAAACTAACTAAGCCTTGCATCAATTTAAATAAAAGAGTTTTCTATGTTGAAATACCCAAAGGCTAATCCAACTCCTAATAATTATTACTTGGAGGTTTATCGAGATTCAAATCATTAATGCTAAGGAAAATTATGGAACTAAAGATTAACAATTTGCGGTATTATACACCACTAGAAATTCTATCATATGCAACCACACCCTTTGCAACTGGGATGCAACTGCCTGTCGCATGCAACTATTTTTGCAACTATGCCCCTTTTTTGGGTGTGTATGCAACTATGGTGCAACTATGATCACCTTCATCCTAACCTTTGGATGATTTCTGTGACATATCATCATATATATTTGATATATCATCGTATATATTTGATATGCATATACTCATAATTCCATGTGCAACCAAAATAGGCCAACTATGGTCTTTTGGTAAGTTAGGTACACATTTTTTGTAACCAGCAACAATTTTTTCAAACACAATTGGAGAACGCGGGAGAGTACTGTCGTGGTCTCCGGTGTCTGTCTCGAGCTTCTCAGCAGAACCCTAAACCTTAGCGTTGGAAACCCTAATGGGATTTCCTTCACTCTTCTCTTGGTTGTGCACAATTTTTCGTTTGCAGATTAGGCTTTGTTAGAGGAATTGCAAAGCCCTTTTTGCTTGCTTGCTTGCTTACTGCTTTTCCAGACTAAGATTTGCTTAGGTCTGGCTTATTTGGTGGGAAACCAGTTAGAGTAGTACTAGCGGATATTGTTGACGAGCTTTGGAGGAGGACGGGGTGGAGAAGTGCAGAGAAAAGAGGCTTCTTTTTGTTTCTGTTTTGGTAGAGGAGCGAGGCAGGAGCTTCTTCTTTGCCGCTGTGTGTGATTTTTTTTCCTTGGCAAGGATGACTTGATTTGGAGGTTATAAAAGAGGGCCCGCCGTGTTTTTGTACCACTGGTTAGATCATCGCGTTGCGTGCGGGATACGGCAATATCGCAGCCGATGGCAGCAGATGGAGAAGAGTGAATTCTAATCACAGCACAACAAATTGTGAGATCGTTAGGCACCACAGATACTGCAATGACGGACGACATGCTCCAAATTCTCTCGAACTTTGATCATAGATCATCCAGCATGAATGACAAGCCCAAGAAGCTAGAGTTTAGTACCTCGCATGAAATAGGCACAACAGCTACAGATGAGGATCTGCAGTCGAAGCGTTCCTGACCTTCTTCACGGGGCGTGGGCAGTTCAAAGATGATCAAATCGCGCTTTGATCATGCGGAGGATGTGGTGGTTCGATGGCATCCGGAATACTCAGAGCGAGCCAAGCAACAGAGGATTTTCGAGTGCCCGGAAGAGGAGGCTTCCACTTATCTGGAAGCGGTGGACGAGGTACAGAACCTGCTGGATCAATTGTCTGTGCAAAACAAGGAGGAGGAGCAGCAGCCTGCAACCCTGGAGAGAGCACAGATTGTGATTTAGTTGGCGATGGAGAGACTAGAGGAGGAGCTCTGCCACTTGCTTGCGCAGAACAACCGATATGTGGACCCGGATTGGCTCTTTGACTCCATGGCAATGGCTGGATCGTTTAGAAGCTCTTTCAATGACATTCATCATCATACCGTAGATGATGCCACAGCAACAGCGGAGATCAGCTCCTCCAGGGAGGAAAATGCCGCGGGAGATGAAGATGAAGATGTTCTCTCGGTGGCAAGACCCAAAGAAATTGTGCCGACGACAGTGGAATTGATCTCTTCTAGAGAGAGAGAGAGAGAGAGAGAGAGAGAGAGAGAGAGCTTAGTGTCATTGTTTGTTTAGGCGTTTTAAATTCTCGTGGGTTGGGTTCCAGCCTCAGCTTCCAAGTTCAAGGGATAAGGTTTTGTAAATGAAAATTTGACTGAAAGTCTCAGGTTTAGGGTTTTTAGTTTTAGGGTTTGGGATTTTACGGTTCCTCTGACCCTCGGGGTTCACATGCAAAACATATGCGCAGGGAGGAAGGAGCGAGGGAAGAAGACAGACAGATAGAGATGCGACCTCCATTGCAACTTCTGTCCGTGTTGTCTGCTGCTCACTCTTCTTCATTCAAACCCTCTCTTGCTATGTCAATTGCCGGTAAGTTGGTCCATCTTGAAACTTTTTAAAATTGTGAACCATTAGAGATCTGCCTCATCAGAAGGCGATTATGTCATTCTTGTAAAAGTACGCAACTATTTTTGTGTCTTCCAGAGTTTGCAATGCCATTTGAGATGGGCACTTGTTGTTATACACGATTCAAGAATGAATTTGTTTGATGGGTTTTTGAAGGGGTTGTTTCCCCCCTCTTTTTGAGATTTGTGTTCCTCTTTGAAAGTTGCTTTCTAAGGTGGCAGGTTTCAGTTGTGACTATCTGAATTTTTTTTGGTATAGAATTAGTTGGAAATCATCTCACCATCCATCTCAAGCAGGGTTTCAATCCATTCAAGAATTAAGCCTTCGGTGATTGTGGGGATTTGAATCTTAGTGGCTTTGATATATGCATTTGATGATTATCCATTACAGGTTGTGGGTGGATAAGAAGCAGTTTCAATGAGAACAATCAGCGTACACCACTGCAAAGGGTGGAATTTGGAAGAAGGGACTGCGTTCCCAATCATGGGAAAAGGGGAGATGTTGACTATTGGTTAAAGTTTTCAACTGCTCTACCTCCAATGTTTCGAAGAGGAATTTGTGCAGAGAGGGACTCAGTCTCATCATCATACCCAATGCAGTCTGTTCGAATTACCTGTTGTGGTGTTGTTTCCGTATGTTTGTTTCCTGCCTCCTTCAGTATATGGCAAACTATGTAAACAATGCATCTTCATGGTCTTGAAAATTTTCATAAAATGTGGAGACATTGATCTCTTGAAAACATATGATAATGAGAATGTGTCAAGTGTTAGCAATCATGGCCTTAAAAACATCCTTGACTCGTGGTTTTCTGTGGGGTTTCCCATATGAATGATCTCTTGAGTTTAATGTTGGCCTGGTTTGCTAGCTTTTCTGGCCACAAGGCCTGCGTAGGGTTAACTTCATAATGGTACAGCTGAGTGCACACTTCCAAGGGTTTAGGGTTTAGGGTCTTGAATGAATTTTGATTTACCAATGATGAGCTTAAACCTCATTGGGGGATTGCAGGATGCATTTATGGAAGCATTGATGTGTTCTGGTGCGGGCTCTTGCAGTATTGAGGATGCACATTTGGGAGCACCCCAAGAACAGGAGGTGCATGTCTGATGTACCTCCCATCTTGTTGGTTTTACATGATGTTAATAGTTGTCAGGCATCTGTTCAGATCTTCATTTGCAAAGATAGGTTGAAGCAATGTTTTGGTTACAGGAGTGCAAAATACTACACAGTTTTTTGTTGTTGCTGAACTCAAAATACTTGGACTTGAGTTGATAGATCACAACTGGAGCTTCATCATGTCATTAAATGTGATGCAAGTTTTTTTAACTCTGACTAATTTTCTTGCTGTTTTGGAACTGCAGATTTTTTCTGATGGCCCTGTACCATGGACAGGTGATAAGCGATAATTATGGAATGAGGTAAAGATTCGCATCCAGGGGTATTTGCCCTATGAATCTGGGACAGTAATCACATCTATCCTTTGTTTGATGCAATTTAAATATGTAATTCAAAAGTCCATGTTGCCAATTGCAGAGTCGCATAACTGCACTATTTCCAGCATGTGAGGATGTGGCTGAGGCACTAGCTATGGCTGCTGACTCAGTAGGGCTGACAGAAATGCCACATTATGAAGTTGTAAATATTGAAGAAATCGACTGGGTTCAGCAAGTGCAGGTGTTCAGACTCTTAATTCTGGCTGGTTTTTGAAACTTATTACCATCTGTATTTCCATCTTCAATTTTGCTTTATCACATGGACATTTCCTTCTCATGATTTAGTTTTATGTTAGAATGCTGTGTTAGTTCAAGCCAATTGAGGTGGCAAAAGGCCTGTGGATAGTCCCCAAGTGGAGCACACCTCATGTATGTCATGTGCTTTCCTGTAGGTTGGTCCTATTTTTTTGGTGAACCCCCTTATTTGTGCATGTGCCAAGACGTTGGCATTTATGGACCTAAAAGAGCAATCAAACTCACTAATAGCTCATCAGACGACTCTAGACAATAAATGGCAGATCTGTTGATGTGGAAAGATGTAGAACCAGATGATCAACATTGACAGAAGAATCGTCTCCAAGAGCTCTCAAAAAGCCTTGTGGATGTGTGTAAGGTCTCAAAAGGAAAATGGAATCAGGAATTGAACTTCACCATGACCCACTGTGACCATTAACATTATTTCAAAACACTGAACCATTTATCATTGTTTTGTGGTGGAAATAATAATATTTATTGAAAAGCTAGAATCCTTTGATGCACTCCAACAATAGGATCTAGTCTACCATAAAGTATCCTTTATTGGAAATTAAATTATTTGAGCTTATTGCTTATTTGCAATTTTTCTGCTGAACTGCAAGATCCAAAGGCACTGAATGTGATGCTGGATCCAGGGCTTGCATTTGGCACATGTGAGCACCCCACCACTCGCCTTTGCCTACAATGGCTGCAACATGCTGTGAGACCTAGTGACCAGATCTTAGACTATGGCATTGGCTCTGGCATTCTTTCAATAGCTGCACTCAAGGTGATGCCTTGAACTTTGAATCCCTTCTTTTCACTATGAAATTTGAAGTTTCCATACACAAGCAGCATCTTAACAACATCTCTACCACAATGGTACTCACTCATAAGCTGCTGCTTACTCTTGCATTTGTGACCGAAAGGCTTTAAGACCATTGCTATTGGCTATGGTAACCTCTTATCTCTACTGTCTTAAATGTATGGACTTCTTTGGTGTTAGAGAGCATGTTTGTTTGTCCACCCATAATGGACTAATCAAATCTTGAACTATCTGTAAAATCTACATTCATGTTACAGATTGATAAGAGCAGGTTTTGTGATTGTACAGATGGGGGTTGATGGTGCTGTAGGAGTTGATATCGATCCCATGGCCATCACTTCTGCAAAATATAATGCATCTTTGGACAATATTGAACCTCACATGTTTCAAGTTCTTGAAGCTAGTGGAGATGACAACCCCTTGACCCTTGGCAAGGGCAAGTTTGACATTGTTGTGGCCAACATTTTGCTGAACTCTTTGGTGCAGTTAGCCACTTGCATTGCTGCTTACACCAAACCACAAGGCCTTGTGGGCCTCTCTGGTATTCTACTTGATCAGGTGTGTTTTTATTGCTGTCTGCAGATTCTTTTTCTTTACAATCAGAATTGTGCTGCAACTGGACAAGTAAGTCTTATGCCCTAGAGTCTTCAAGAATCTCAGAGTGTTCTGGAATTCGGGAACCCAGACAAGGAAAAAGGGATAGCACTCAAGCCAAGCCATTGCAGACATTTTTTTCTTTGGCATCAATTAGTAATCGAGGCCTAAAAAACACCTTTTTGTTGCACAATGCTCTTTTGCTATTGCTGAACCTTGGAAAATGTTCCCACAATTTTGTAACTTTCCTTTTGGAATATGCAGTTCTTTGCCTTGTGCATGTGTTTCTCAGTGATTGTAGAGTTTTGTTGATCGATCTGTTGTTGACAAGCACTTTTGGCAATTCTAAATAACACATTGAACAAAGTAGATGAAAACCCTAAACCCTAACCCTAACAGTGGGACCATGTGACACATGGTGATTCAAACTCTCAAAATATTAGTTGCATTTGTTGTGCTGCCATGTGGCGCACTATAAACGGTACGATGAAAAGCCCTAACCCTAACCCTAACCCTAAAACATGGGCCAGCAGTTGCATTTGCAACTAAATCTAACAGTTGTGCTGCCATGTGGTGCACTATAAACGGTACGATGAAAAGCCCTAACCCTAACCCTAACCATAAAACATGGGCCAGCAGTTGCATTTGCAACTAAATCTAACAATTGTTGTGCTGCCATGTGGTGCACTATAAAAGGTATGATGAAAAACCCGAACCCTAACCCTAACCCTAATCTTCCCCACGTGCACAATGACATAGCATGGTTGATCCAACACGTGTTCGCACCCCAACGGCTACGACTTGGACGGTCTAGATTAATCAAAATAATTCTTAAAACTGAATATCTAATTACAAAATAAAAGTACACGTGTTCGCATACAATTGGGTTAGCTAATTAACATATAATGCAGTGTGAACACAACCCCTGTAGTTGCATGCAGTCGCACGACTAACTGCTAATATAAAGTATGGGTGGATAAAACCGTATAACCCAACCGTATGTACTTGTATTATACGACTATCGCATGCAACTGCAAATTTCATGCAACTTGTCGTTCGCAACTGGACGAATTTCTAGTTGCATGTGTCGCATGCAACTGAAAACCAGTTGCATAAGACAGTTGCAAAATGCCAAATTTCTAGTAGTGGATGGGGATGAGGAGTTTCTAGGACCTTGAAGAAAGTAATCAATGCTTTCAGAGGCAATAATAACCATGTGTTTGCATAGCAACAACACTATCCATGGGAGATGGAAATAATGAAAAACAACTTGGATGTTGTAAGTGTAAATCTTATCAAGGCAAGATAAATAGTAGTTGACATGATTAAACAACATATTTAACTTGTTCAAGGGACTAGGAATTGACCAAAGATGCATATGTTGTGCAAGTGAGACATAAATATAAAGAACTAGTGCATTCCAAAGAGATGGTTAATATGTTGCATCACATTGAAAAAAACCAAAAAAGGGTAATTAATTGATGTTTACGTTAAACAAAGATGATTAGAAAAATACTTGGAAATAATGAAGGAAGCCCAAGGGGAATTGAGCAAGGAATTGAAAGAAGCGGCGGTTTATAAATCAACATACCAATGAAGAATTGCAATAAAGTTAGGAGGTCATCCAAAGGCTAAAGCTTATTCAAGAGGTAGAATAAAAGAGTTGGGTTGTTAAAAATAGGACAATGGAAGGACAAATTATATATTTGCAAGAAAAAAAATCAATCCTAACAGAGGAATGCAATGAATTGGAGGAGTGACATTAGACCTTGGAAAGGAAAAAGGAATAATTGGCACACATATGAAGAAGACAAGGTTGTTTGGCAAGTTAGAAAAGCATCATTGAATGAAAAACTTGGGAAATTATAAATGTTGGCAACATTAAAGGTGGAAGGGGAGTAACCTCACTGGGAAGTAATTGTAGCCCAAAATGCAATCAAGGCAATGATGTACGACAAGCCGATTGGGCAAAAGTTAGTGGAATTATTTGAAATCTTCTAAAAGAATTTGTGGAAGATATGCAAAAATGGCATACATAGTAAAATAAAAAGTATCAAACACACATTGATGAGTTGTTAAAACAATTGTGAATATGTGAAATAGTGGAACAATTTGAAAGAAATGATGATGTGTAGATTATAATTTAGTAGCCACATTAGATGCACAAACAACTACGACCATAACACCAACATTTATGGTTGATCACCAACAACAATGATTGAAGGACCAACAATTGTAAAAATGATGTACTAGTTGCCACAACAATCACGTTGATATTTATAATTGGGGTTAAACTAACAATTGCAGCCCAAGCCCACCACACACCAATAACAATAGCTTGCAAGGGGGGGATACAACTTTTGTACCACCATATGAAGACATGTTGGACCTAGGAAACAAACATCCCACAACTAGTGATCATGAAGGATATGTTGTTGTGATAAAACAAGGGAAGTAAATGATGTCAAAGAAAAATATGTTTGTCCAAAAAAGGGACAACACAAGCCCATCAAAAGCTATAGTCTAACATGGCTCTTTAAAGGCTCCAGAAGGAAAAAGGAAGGAGCACATGGTGTATCTAAATACCAAATAAAGTCTTGAAAACTATTGGTAGCTTCAACACACCTAAGGTAAAGGTACCATGTATGGTGATTAAACAAGTAGGATTTAAGGTGGTGCCCATAAGTGATATGTTAAATATATTTATGGAACTAGAGTATACGATTCTTTTTTCTCTTTCACCCTAAAGGGCATAACAAATAAGAATAACATTGCCCATGGTTTGATCAAGGGTGACCAAGAAAGAGTTATTTGCCATGTGGAGAATCAATGACTTGGAGTATAGGAAATATTTCATGTATAGTTTGATATTTGGCTACATTGTTTACAATGAACCATGAATGTATGCAAGATTAAAGTGTGAAGTAAGGTGCCCAAGGCTTTATGATCTAAGACATTATGCCACTTGGAAAAAACACATAAACAATATGTAGGTTGGTATAATTTAAGTAAGCCACTTGTGTTGGATGGTTACACCAACATTGAAGCTACAACACCTTTGCAAATAGGATAATCCAAAAATGTGGGAGAATGCCATTGGTGTTTGTTAAACAATAGGGACAATGCTAGATATTGTCTAGATGTTATATTACAAGCACCATAAAATCCAAATCCATATAAGACCTCATTAAGGTAAGAACATGATGAACATATTTGAGGAACATTCTTGAATTTTTAACAACAATTATCCAACAAACTCAACACTAGACGGGGAGACTAATCAAAAGATCTAGGTCAACAAGATTGGTGCATTATCAAAGATGCATACCCTGGCCATTGGAGGATGTTGAGAAGAAGAAGTACAACACAAAAAGAAGATTGACCATGATTATAAAACATATTTCATTTGAGAATGACATTGAGGACTTCATTCTTCTTGATCCACTTCCACCTCCTACCACATTGAACTTACTTCCATATGCACCCATGTTCCAAGTCAAACATGGTCAACCATAGCAACACCATTAATGCTCATCCCCATAGCAACAAAGAAGATGACAATATGTATGTGAAGGTACAACAAATATAATAAGGGGATAATGTTAAGTAAACATATCATCATGTGTACATAGAGCAAGTCAAATGTAGCAAATTAAGTTGTAAAAGCTTGGAGTATTGCCAAAAAAGAAATGAAGGTTAACTTAACCAAATCAAATTGGTAATTTACAAATCAAAACAAATGATGCAACTAGTTGATTCATAGAAACATTAAACAAGTTGATATATTTCGAGTTTAAGTCTATATTTGGTTGATTGGCTTGCCTATCCAAGGCTCTAAGTATATAATTTTTTTAGTTAACTAGAATTGAATTTGAAATTAAATTGAGTGAACTATGAGTTCAATATGAATCATAGATGGACATGCAAACTTGGTACATACCTCCATCACTTTCAAATATTTGTTATCATTTTTGGGTATTAAATGTAATACAAGGTGTTTTGATTTTTTATAGTTATTTCGATTAAACCTTAGCCCTTATACATGTGCACCATGCATCTCCATGCAAAGTTGTGTTTGGCCTTCATTGAGTGAACAACTCTCAAATCAAAATACCCAAGCCAACATAAAATCTAATTACCATGGGGCCTTAAAGTAGTGGTTCTTTTTTGAAAAAAAAGGTTTTGAGGGGTGTCGCAGTAATTGGTTGGTGACGCGCCCCCAAGTCCCTTGTTGGACTCAAAAGAGTCCAACTATGTCAAAGGTAGAAGTAAACGCGACTTGGTGCCACTCCTAGCTTCCAGCACTAAAGGGGGTGAGAGGGGCGTGCTGAAAGCTTTGGGATTAGACTAGGAAGAGGGTCAAGCTACTTAGTTATTTGGTCCTGCATCCAAAACCAACCACAAGTTAGTTAGAATTCATTCTGCCCCCTTTTGGTGTTAGGACAAGCCACGAGTGACCTTGGACTCACTTGATTCACCACGGCTCGGACTTGGGGGAAGCCACCACCTTCCCCCATATAGTATTCTCTGTAGCTTTCCACGGAAGCTACATCTGAATGGCACTTTTTCCCGGGACTCCCAAGGAGGAATCCCGAAATTGTCCGGAGTTGGACTCCCGGGACTTTGGGCATTCATAAGTTCTTGCTCAGACCTTCGATTGGGATGAGGTCTAAAGCAATCTTGTAGCTCTTTTCAAGAGCTTTCCAACGCCATCTTGCACTCCTCCTGCAAACGTCGGAATCGGGTCAATTCCCAACTTTTAGTGGTCGGGAGTCAAATTGGTAGTTTGACTCACGACCCTTCTTTTGCCCATAACTTGCGCTACAGATGTCCAAATGGTTCATGCAAGGCCATTTTGGACATCTAAACTTCAAAACCTTACCAATGGTATAAAGAACACCCCAATGCAATGTGCTTTGACCCCTGCAATCAAGCTTTGAGTTTTTGGGAGTCCCGGAGGACTCCAAGTTCCCACTTTTGGGAGTGTGAGTTTCATCCTCACATTTGGCCCAAAGTGGGGTTGCGACACTTAGCATGGACATTAATCACAATCGTGTCACAACACTATATGCACAAAGAAAAAATGAAAAAGTAGGGGTTTATACATAATAAAGTAGTGGAACGATTTATCATGGCAAGTGTGGAAAATGCATTATTGATCCCCAACACACCAATGTGGTTCAACCTATTTGAAGGTGAGGATGCTGATTATGCTTGGATGGTGTGAAACCAATGACATCCCAATGCCATTCACAAAGTTCAAGCCACTTCGTTAAATATGTGCATGTTGCACATGTGAGCTTGGGCATTGCATGATAATTTGTGTAAACACCAAATTGTTGTCTTCTAAAAATGTATCAACTTCACCGAGGAAAATATCATTGGTCTCAGGACTAATTGAGGTAGTTTCAAAATAATGTTTGTGGATAAGATGTATTTGCAACTTGATCATGGTTTTTAAGAACATGAAGATTATAATAAGGATTAAAATGAAGAGGGTGGAAACATTGACATTGGTAGGCTCATAGTCATGGATGACAAAGGCCCCAATGCATATGATGGTGTTTAAATTCACATGAGCCAAAAGGTTCATTCACCCCCATGGAACAAACCTTGATAATTGTAAATACAGTGGCTAAAATCACTTCCAAATGCAAGGAAGGTGGTCTCCAACTTTATGAACACATGACATCATTAGTTTGAATTGTTGCAGTGGACATTCAAAACATCATTGGACACAAGCCAATTAATTAATGCACCCAATAATATTCTTAATTAGTTTGGTCAAAGATGGCTTGAGGAATCCAATTATTCAATTAAAAGATTACCATGAAACCATGTTAAAACATGTTGATTCCCATAATAAGAGGACCCAAACATAAATGAAGGCCTTACATTTATACTAGTTACCAAAGTTATATGTGGTGTTCCATATAGTTGTGACTACCAATCACTTCAACATGTATTTGAATCTACACTTCAACATGTCGTATGCCAAGTTTTCTTTTCCATTGAGCATTAAACCTTTACATGTGTGTGCAATGCTAAAAAAACTTGAAAATATCAATATAACTATACACAATGTGAGTAATGCAATAAACCTTAACCATTGACTACATAGGTTTTCACAATATCATGTATTAAAAACTCCAAGGAAATGAAAATCCAAAACACAAGCAACACCTCTATGAAAGTATTTCATTGGTGGGTATATGTTGAAAGGTGATGAATTTCATCAATGATGGTATTACACAAATGCATGCATCTAGTGTTCAATGGAACTTCAACACTCTTGTGAAGTGATTTTACAATACCTTCATCAAATAGGAAATCATCACCATTTTTTTTCCATAAAACATGTTGATAGTGCACACCTAACCACATGTTTTTTTCCCTTGCATATAGAATACATATGAAATGTTCCCAAAATACAACCTTAATGCATGGTGAATGTTTTCTTTACATAACATTCCAACCCCTCAATTTTTTTTAAATACATGCATATACAATAGTTTGCATAGCGGGTGAAATCCCTAAAAACTACATTAAACATATTAAAACAAGTCATGAAAACATACATGGATGTTAGTAATCACAATACAAAAGGTAAGGGAGTCCAAAAGTGAACCTTATGAATCATGCCAAAGCTAAGGATCTAAGATATGACAAAATCATCATTTAGGTAGTTTATAATAAGTCGATGTACTCTCATTATCACTCTCATTACATGAGGTTAATGACATACCATTGGCCCGTCAATATCATGCTACAACATCTTACACCTTTTGAACATGGTGGCATGTGAATAATTAACTAATGGTTTGCCAAAACAAGTTGCACTACATCTTGTACAAAGCCCTCCCTAGTCATGCTTTGGATTTTATGATGAAAACATACATGCCAATTAAGACACTTGGGACTATGGATCTCAAAGACTATGCAAAAATTAGATGGATGTTAGATGTGTTGTAACTTACCAACCATGAATCATATATTATTCATGGTACTAGGTGAGTAATTTGATCTCCTTCTCCCACATGCCTTGTTGGAAGTGGTCTCATGGTTTTGAATATCTCAAGCACCTTTAAAGGTCATTACATAGGCCATGTTTTCCTTTCAAATCATTTTGGCAAGATCTTCATCTCTTTCAAACTTGGCCATCACATGGGGGGATGGACTCCATACCCCACATAGGAATGCCAAGGAAATTGAACATGTTTGAAGAAGCCAACCTAACCAACATAGATTTTGAAACCTTAGAAATGTGTAGCACATCAGCTTGAGGCAATCCCAATTGCATGTGACTTGTCTTTTTGTTTAGTGAATCATCTTTTGATTATCACATCGAAGCTTGGCCAAGGGGTGCTCAAGACATGAACATTCATGGATGAGTGGTTTTGACACTTGGCCCTTTGTGCCAAAGACTTGTATTCCATGACAAGATGCTTGTGGTCCAAATGTCTTCAAAACAACCATTTGGTTGCATAGGAAATGTTGCATGTGTCAACCTTGTGAAGTTTGTTCCCAATTTTGGCCCTTGCAACCCCTTCCTTGGCAACCTTGGATGGTTCATTTGGCTTTGATAAAGCAAAATAAACCTTAAACTCAACGCATGGTTTTTTTTTTTAAATGACAAAAATTAAACCCAAAAATAATATGTGCAAATAGATAAATTATTCTATGAATGAAATGAATTGTTATTCTTCACTTGCAACTTACACAAGAGAAAAATGAAGGTAAGTTTATTACTATCAAGTAACTTTCAAAAAAAAATGGTATCGTGGCTGCCATTCCCTCATTGCCATCACAATTTTATTTTTTTAAATGACGATAGTTGCAATACCATCGCTATGATACCATTGTTGGTTTCTTGCCAACAACTTTCAAAATAACAAAGCACTGATGGCAATGCGATTGCCAATGTTGTGTTACTAATTGCCACTAAACTTCAAGAATATTAGAAAATAAAAAGAAGGATGGTAATGTGACTACCATCTGCCATCATTGCATTACTCAAGTGTGGAATGTGGTGATGACAATTTTTCTTTTCTTTTCTTTTCTTTTAATTTCAAAGAAAGCCAATGTGTATGCCATCCCTATGGTGCACATAAAAACATAGATGGAAAAATAATAATGATAATAAGAAAAAAAAAAATGTAAAAATGTAAAAATTTGCTTTAAGCTTGATGATGGTGGCGTCGAGGTTTGAAAACGAGAGACAAAAGAGAGGGGAAAGGATGATAGGAAGGCCAATAGGAAGTAGGTAGGTAGTGAAGGTAGGTTGTTAAGTAATAGATTAAGGCCAACAAAGATGAAAAAAAAAAAAAAAACAACCTTGGTTGGGTTGGGTTGAGGTTTGCTTGACCACATGGTAGTGAAAACGGGATGGGTGCAATGGTGGGTCACTTGCTTGTCTTTCTACACCATTTTTTTAGCCTTACATAGTTTTGCAAAAAACTACGAAACTTGGTTTTCAATGTTTTTCAGTTTTTAAGAAAAATGAAAAAACTTATGGCCATGTTCTTTGTAATGAATGTTTTGCGCAAATGTCTTGCATCACGATGTAGGGGTTCAAAACCAAGACCTCCCAACCAGAGTGAACCAACAACCACTAATGCACTAGTTGGTCATTCTGTCCATTTGATGGGCTGCATTTTTCATTCAACGTTAGATGGGGTTCATCACATTCCATTTATTTTTGCTGCTGATCACTATATTATTTTTTGGGGTTTATTCTTGGTTGTTTTTTTCCCTAGACCTGACCTCACACATAGTTACCCTACTCACCTTCCTACCCTCATAAATATTGTACCAACCTCAGTACCTTACTAATTATCCCCTACTGACATAGCTACCTTAATAACTAATTATCGTACTAACCTAACTACTATACTAACTATGTACCTTACTAGCCTAGCTACCTTGTTAGTTACATACCTTATTAACTTCCTTACTAATCTAACCATTATGTTAACTACCTACCTTACTGACCTAATTACATTACTATGTGTCAACCTTATATACACAACCATCTTATTGACATAAGTACTTTACAAACCTAGTCACCTTGATAAGGTAACTTATTTCCTACATACTAACTTGTTTATTTACCTAACTACCTTGGTAGTGTAACTTTTTTCTTACCTACTAACTTGCCTACCTACCTGTTTACCTGCTGACAACCTATTTACCTTGCTCTTAAACTTCCTTTTTATTTACTAACTTGCCTATTAACCCAACTATTGACCTATATAACTACTTACCTACCACTATATTCACCCACCTTCCTACCTACCACTATATTCACCTACCTATTTATGTTTTTTACATAGCCAAATACCTAATTAATTACCTACTCATTTTTCCCACCCCACTAGCCCCCCAATCCTCCTTATCAATTTATTAAGGTTCACCATAATTCATGGATGATGAACATAGGTCCCCATATGTAGTTATTACAAACAATTTATAATGGAAACAATGTCATATTTACAACCATTTTGGTTTAGTTAATGCATACTTTACTAAATTTTATTTACCTAATTTATTTATGGAATGGACATTATAATACATCTTTGCATGTGTACTATTAGATTATGGTTTAGGTATAAAGTTGGGACACATAAATTAATTAACAATTTACAAATATATAATAATTAACCTAAACTAGGCTAAATTTGGGGGGGACATTTTAAGGTCTAGACAAATGTGAAGTAATACAATTTCATTCTATATCTTTTTCAAAGAGAATGAAAAAAATTAGTTTAGAAAGATCACACAAAGGTAAGAAACATATATTTTATTTTGGTTTTTTACAAAATTTATTTGATTCTTTTTTAGCATTAAGGTTTTTTTCGATGAATAAATCTTTGTAGTTTAAAACTTTTAAATTTTGGTTTTTAATTTTTTTGCTATTTTTTTTTGAATTTTTTTGAATTGCATTATATAATTTGTATATTTATAGTTTTTTGGGTTTAGGGCATATATCACTAGGATTTTTTTTGGTTAAGGTTTGTATAGTTAGGGCTTTAATAGGGCTTATGGAAAAGTATCATTTGGATTTTTAGGGTTATGCCTTATGAATTAATGTTAAGGAATTTGATTCATATATATATAAACTTAAGGTTTATATTCTAAGCTTTGCTCATTGTACTAATTTTTTATTTTATCACTTGTTTAGATCTATAACATAATTATGAATCTCCTTTGTTTCCATATGTTCCGTAATTGTTAAAGTTCAATATTCTCTAACCTACTTTGTTTAAATGTAATACCAATATCATATTGTGATAATTCATTAACCATGAAACATAAATTTTTTTTTTAAATATTTGATTCCTTGCCAATACATCATGAAATTCATTTTCATGTTTTCAAAATTATTTATTCACCTTATAGTATGATTTAACATATATAAAAATAAACATAATACAAAATCGATCACATTGATGATACATGGGGTTAATGTTTAATGTAAAATTTACTACTTAATGCTAGAATTATGGTTTAAGTTTATAATTTAAGACGTATAAATTGATTTAATTTTTAAAAAACAAGTTTATAACATTTTGGGCAGAATTTTTAAAGCTTAAACATATGTAAAACAGTGAATGTCATTTTATATATATTTCAAGAAAGTGAAAGAATTTAATTTGGAAATAGTACCAAATGGTAATAAATATATATATTATTGTGTTTCTTTAAATGCAATACCCATATTTAAGTTCATTTCGATATAACCCTTAAGTGATTTAGGTAACCTAAAGTGTAGACCTAACCCTAAATGCAATACCCACATGTACAATCATTTCGAAATAACAAGTATATAGTTTAGGTGGCCTTTCAATTAAAACCAAAGCTGATATGCAATATGTACATGCAAATTCATTTTGAAATAATCCATAAGTGATTTAGACAACCTTAGGTGAATAATCAACCCTAAATGCAGTACCCACATGTATCACTTCAAAATAAGTGATTTGGGTACCCAAAATATGCTTACTTATATACCTAAATTAATTTTATGACAATTTATTATCATGAATAATTATAAAAAATAATGATTTGAATAACTTATCAACATAAAAAATTTATTAAAACAGTAAATTAAATATCAAATTATTAATTTGATTTTTTAATTTCAATTTTAATTATTTGGTTGAACATTAGTTAATAATTAATATTAATAATTAGTTAATTAATAATAATAATTTTTAAAAAATGATAATTAATCATTTACATTATCTGAAATAAATTTTTACTAATTCCTTAATTATGACGTTATTTATTGGTACTTAAACTAGATTATTATGTCATATGAATCCCATAAATATTATAATGGAAACCTATATGCAAGTACTGCAAAAGATGTTACAAATCAACAACTATTTAAGGACTTACATGTAGGTATTACAATGGATGTAAAAACTAAAAACCTATATGCGAGTATTGCATATTTCAAATGGCCTTATGGAAATTATAATAAAAAGGATGTAGGTATTGCAGAATGTTCATTTTGATATTTATAAACCCTAGAAATTAATGTTACCTATTCATATGGGCCTATTTAAGTTTTGATTATTACATCTAAAATATTAAAAAGATTGGGGAAAAGAAGACAAATATGATTAACCATATACCCATTAAACAAATGTGACTAGAAGAAAATATCATATTGATAAAAGATGTACAAATGTGGGTGGATCAAAAAATGTTAAAAAACTCAATGAAAAAAAAGGTTTTTTTATCAAATGACCAGTAGGTAGTCCAAAAAATGAAAGGGCTGAGAAAAACGTAGCTAATTATATAAAGTGGAAACCCTGAACCATATCATTATTTATAATCTCGTGTTTAATTCGATAAGCAAAAGTTGCATTTGCAACCCTTGTTGCATGATGAGTATTGTACAAATGGTGGTGCTACATTTTAACCTAAACTGTATTTGTAGCAAATTCTTCCTTTATTATTTCCTGAACCCTATAAACATCCAAAAACCATTAAATTAAACCCTAACACACCTTGGATGAAACAAAATTATAAAATAAAATAAATATTGATTATTATTATTTCTTACTTTCCATGAATCATTTTAAATTCATGAAAATCTAGTACATTTGTCAATTATTCTATTTGATTTGCTCGATATATATTAAGAATGATTTCACCATTTGAATTGCAAACTGTCATCATTATTAATTCTACGCCACATAGATTGCTTGATTCATCAATTTTTAATTATGATGGAAGAACATTTTGCTCACCAATTGTTTATTTTGATGATGCAACATTTTGCTTGTGAACTTCCAAATCACCACCACCTTTATTAAATTTTCTCCCTCTAACCGTTACAACCTTCAACATTAAAAAAACCACCATTTCATTGTTAATTATCAATTCTAATGAACTAGATCAAAAGGACCAAAGAAACATAAAAAAGAAAGAAGTAAACTGCTTGTTGCCGTTGCTTTCTTCACAACACCCCACCATAGAAGAAAACAACGACATTGTCGCCATCACCTTCTTCGCAGCAAAACCACAAAAAAAGACGATGATAGTTGCCATCACCTTTTTTTGCAACAAAGCCATTGAAGAAAATGTAAAAAGTTGTTGTCATCTTCTTCTTCTTCTTCTCAAACACAAAAAGAAGGCAGCACAACCTTCTTCTCTACAACACCACCACAGAAGAAGAAAGCAACGATAGCATCTATTGTCGTCACCTTCTTTTTCTCTACAACACCCACCCAAAAGAAGGCGTTGGGAGTAGCTATTGCCGTACAACACCCACCCAAAAGAAGGCGATGGGAGTAGCTATTGCCGTCACCTTCTTCTCTACAACACCTACCCAAAAGGAGGCGACAATAGCGTCTATTGTCATTGCCTTCTTCTCTTTGCAACACCTGCCCAAAAAAAGGCGACGATAATTGCTTTTGTCGTTGCCTTCTTCTTCTCTGCAACACCTGCCCAGAAGAAGGCGACAACAGTAGTTGCTTGAAACATTTATTTTTTAAATTTAAATGGTTAAAAGAATGGTTGAAACATTGACAGTGAGAGAGGGACATGAGGTTTTATGGATCCCCATTTCTTGCAATACAGACGCCTCTCCACGAAGATGGATATGTGCAGCTTGGAGTGTTGTTGTTGGGTGCTTGTATCTGGTGAGGAGGATGCAATCAAGCTTGTGGATAAAGCAAAAAAGAATTTTTTTGTGAACATACAACTCAATCATCAACATGATGGAGCATATAAGCCATGGGAATTTTCTCGAGTGTTAGAGATTGCAAAGCAATGCATGAGAGATGGGCCAAGCGATCGACCATCCATGTCACAAGTCGTCATGATGTTGAGAGGAGACATCCCTTGTTCAATTAGGCCCTCCTTAAGTTCATTTGTAGTTTCCTCTGTTGACTTTGTTTAGAATGCTTCCACCTCAACCTTCCACAAATTGAGACATAGCGGCATGCTACGTGCTGCTGTCTTGATTCCTGCAATCCTCGTGATTGTTGTCGTGTGGAGAAGATCTGTCTGATCTTTTCAATAGTGTATTCCATTTGAACAAAGGGAAATTGTAGTTTCATGTGGCAGAGGCAATGTTCATACAGAACAGAAGTCTGGACTCCTAGTTGCTGGAATAGATACTGCATCTCTTGCATTTTATGTGACAGAATATCTGACAGAAACAAAGAGTTCCTGTCAACAGTTTGCAGCGGATACTGAGCTCCTTCAATCTCTTGTAGTCTTGAATGTAACCTAAGCAGTGCTGTCAATCTTGTAGCTTGTGTCAAGAGAGGCGTGCAGCCGTCAAGGCCATGGATGTATGGTGTGATCGATGTGCCTAAGGCAGTTCCCATCCACCTGCATACACCCTGCCAAAGCACCTGCCCTTCATGTGTGGTTGCTGACAATTTATTGCTCCTGCTCGTCTCAATGTCAGGTTGCAATCCTTCTTTACCCATTTTCAACTGATCTCTTGTGTTTACGTTGCATGAGTACTTGGTGGCAGGATGTGTGATTGGGTCACCATGAGTGAACAGACCTTTTATAACAGCAACATTGGGTGCATTTTTGGACACTATACATGCTGCAATGGAAACAAATTGTTTAAGATTTGTGTTCCTAACATGAGTCCTTTGAACAGCGCTTCTAGCAAGGGGAGGCAGTGTTCAAGTGCATACTGAGATGCACAATCAAGACTTTAGGGTCTTGCAACAAAATGCTGAGGATTCATCAAAAGCTTAGTTGTTGCAGCCAGTAGATCAAATGTAGGTGTGGTGTGAAAGGAGCGTTAAAAAGAAGCTTTCTATGTGAAAACTACTGAAAAGTGAAGATGTGGATTAGGGTTTTTGAGCAGCTGGGTTGTGAAAGAGACAGATGCAGTTTGTTTCTTTTTCATGAGTAGCTGGACCTTGGAGCTAATGCCGGAGCTTTTTCATTAGTGCTAAGCTGGTTTTTGTTGTTAAGAATAATGGAGCAGATTTTGTGCTGCAAGAGTAATTAGGGTTGGTGAAGAGCAGCTGGGCATGGCACTTAGCAGTAGCTATGTTTGTTGGTTTCACAACATTGGGTCGTGCATGGATCCTGGAAGCTGGGCTAATGAATGTGTGGTGCTGCTGCTCGGTTGGAGATCTGGTGTTGTGAAGAAGACTGGGATTGTGTGGTGTGGAGCTGTGGAGCTGTGGAGCTGCTGAATAAATAGAGATGCGAATGGTGCACAGGGGTGGCTTCAAGACTTTGGAGAGAGATTCTACAGCTAAATTCTTGGAATTATCAGTGATGGTTTTTGGGATTGCTGTTGAGTAGAAAGGCATATTGGGAATAGCTTCAAGTGATGGCAGGAGTTGGGTTTCTCAGTGATGCCAAATGTATGTAGCAATTTGGTGTTTGGATTGGCTTTACATGTTTCTGGACTACTCCACTAATGAGAGGCTGAAATCCTTTGTCTTCTGCTGCGCAAGGAATGAAGGCTGCTCATTAGTGGTATGTAAGTAGTCTAGTAGGTTTGTAATGTTCCAGAATATGAGATTGACAAGAGGATCTGTGATGACAAATACAGGACTCCAGGGCTGGCCAGGTCTTGAGGACTACAGAGGGAGAGAAATGTGGTGTTGTGAAGGGAAACCTACTGAGAGAAGCACCTCTGAGTTCATTGTGTTAAAAGCCAGCAATTACATTCAATCAGGACTGGCATCAGGTTGCTTCAGTGAGAGGTGGGGTTGTGTTTATAGTGTGAAGCCATGGAATTGTTGAAAGTCAATGTGAAACAGTAGCAAGAGTGGCATTAATGGTGGAGAAATCCCTTCATTAGGTCTGCAAAGTAAGAATGGGAATACAGCAAGGATTTCATGAGAAGTGATGGTTTGGAATGTGAATCTGGTACATGGGCAATTGCAGACAAGAACTTATGTTTAGAGAGAGAACTGTGAATTTCAGAATTTGAGATGGAAAAGGTTTGTCTTGAGTTGCAGTCTGTCAAGATGATATCCTAGCTCAATGGAAGCTCAGAGATGGGGGTAAGACATATGAGGGTCTGATCCACATTGTCAATCTAAAGTCAATGGCGCAAATATCAGTATACCATATATGTTGTTATGATCTGATTTTATGTCTGTTGTTTGGATATCTCATAGTCCATCAGCAATATGTGTTCACATACGTATCAGTAAAGCTTTGGATGTATTGTTTGTGTGATTGGGAGTGCCACAGTGTGCAAAACAGAAAATACATTTACTCTTTGCAGTTTCTGTAGCTGTCCTTTTTGGTTACAGAGGGTTGAAACTTTTACAGAGTGTTAAGAACAGTTGCTACAACTGTTGGAGGTACATTGATAGGGTTAGATCTTTTGGCCTTGAGGTTGCATGCATAGTCCACAGTTATGGATTTCAATGAGAAGAGAATTTTGTTGGATCACTCAGAGGCAAGTTAAAACCATGAATGTTAATGGAGAAAATCTGTATTGAGTGGTGGCCCTTTGCAATAGAGATGTACATTGGGTTCTCAAATGAAGTAGTGAGTAACTCTTCACCAGTGAGTGAGTATCCATGTTCCTGTGTGACATCAAGATTGTTTTGCATGGTATCTGCGTTTGCTGTGACTCCAACGGAAAATTATATAGTTCACCTCACACACATCATAAGCCAAGGTCTACTGCCATAGGAAATAGCATAAGATTGTGCTGTGACATTCATACCTTTGGTGTCATGATTCATGGTTGTCTGCGAACTAATGATTTCCTATTGAATCAGAACTCAGGCACAATGGATATCATACCTATGACCAAAGTTGTTGTTAACCTTGCTTGCAGCTGGTACAATCAATACTACTTCACAGGAAAGTCACAGCTGCAGGAGTTGCAAAACCACAAAGCAAGTTTACAGAAATATTTTGAGGTAAGACTCACCCATGCATATCATTGCAAAAATCCAGAGTCAAATAAAGCAGCTCTGTTTTCCATATGTACTGATAATACTGAGTTCCTAATTTATAAGCAGTCCAAAGAGATTGATGAGTGTTTGACAAAATTTATATTGTGCAATCCTTCAAACTTGGACTCAATTGTGTGTCCTATAAAACATCTGCAGGAGTTCACAGAAAAGAACTTGCAAAGATATTGTGCGAGGTTGGAACACAGCTTGGCAACTGAAAAATTGACAACGATGATCATGGGTGAGGAACTAAGAGTTTTAAAAGTTAAAGGGATCTGCAATCATGTAACAGGCTACAGCCAACAATCTTTTGAACTAACGTCCTCTTTTTCAGCTATCCTTTGATGTTCATGGAGAAGAAAATGTAGAGAATGTTGAAGGATTGTGCAAAGAATACCTCACATAAGAAGAGGGCAGGGTTCTGTTGCTTTCTCCACTTACTTCAAGGTTCTCCTCCCAAATAGAGCATGAGTCCCTCCATTTTTGACACTATGTGTCAGCAATGTTAAAGCATGTTCACAAGCAAGTACCAAAAAGAGCTTTTGTTGCCATAGTCCTTTGACAAAAAGGAGTTGTGAGAAAAAAGAGAGAAGTCTGCCACAGACTGCATCCAGACCATTCTTCAGACAACCTCCAAAGCCACACACCTTGCTTCCTGGACACACTAAATGGATAATACTAGGGACATGCATGATAACAATTTGTGTTTTGGGAGTTTTTTTGTTACCAGGGTTTTTCTTTTTTGGGGGCCAGTGCACAATATGTGAAAATACATATGCATTTGAAAGTCCCTCAAGCATTAAAAAATTGACAAGTATGAATGCAGTTCTTTATTCCAGAGTTTTAAAAAATGAACACTGAAATTTTTCATCCTTCTTCATTACTACTACATTGGACAAAATCCTCCTTATATTCACAATCAAATTTTCTTTCTTCAAGTCTTAGCACCCTCAATACAAAAACTAAATCTCATGCCTTTTCTATTACTATGTTTATTATGCATAAGGTCAAAAGCACTTCCAATTCATCCCACAAGCGGTCAATAAACTCACTTGCATTAAGATTGCAACATTTTGCAAGTCTAAGTGTTTTTGGACCATGAGCACTCCACCATATATGCATTGGTATTTCTTTTGCAACAAGGAATGCAAGTGGGTTTGATAATAGGCCTTCCATATTGTTATAAGAAGCCAGAGAAGCCAACTGTTTTTGTATGTTAGCTTCTTCATGAATATCTTGTATCTCTAACTAAAGGAATGTGTTCCATTACTTCCTTATCTTTTTCTTAACCCTTATCTCCTCATTCTGGGTCTAATTCTAACTTTGCACAAATGCATAGAACTACGCATAAATAACCAATGGTCTTACAATCTTGATTTGTTTCAATTTTTTTCTATTGATAAACCTTCTATCACATTTCACTTTTCTATTAGTTTATGCATTTGTCCATAGATTTCCCTGTAGTTGGTTTACTTAAATCCACAAGTCACATTAAGGTAAATACAAGTTCTATCACCTTTACAACAAGACATACCATTTTAGAACTGAATATCCTGAAGAGAACATTCAACATTCTCCTTTTCTTCTAAAGATCATTATTATTTCCATTTTCTGATAACTATCATGAGTTGAAGAACAGATTTAAGTTCTAAAATTCTATTAAGCATAAAAATATTAGTGCTAAAGCAAGTATCTCATGGTCATAATAGTTCAACTTTTCATCCTTTTTACAAAAACCGGACTTTTATGATGATTTGTAATGAATTATACATGATGTTTACATTCTTGAAATCTTTAAAAGTGTATTGCAATTTTCTTGTATGATCAAGAACAAGGTCCAATCCAGGACTAGCACATACTCTGTACACTATATGAGGATGTGTTTCCTCAATAAATCAAATCACTCTTTATAGAATGCAGCATAATCTATTACAAATTGAACCACATTTACAGGATTCACCTCTTGAATTGCAAAATTAATCTATTCTTCCATGTGTTCTATTGCGTTCTCATATCCACTAATATCAATAGCTTCAAGGGATATCCTCTCCTTTACGACAAACAAAATATTTAGAAGTGGTTATTACAAGTAATTGAGCATTCATCACTTGTGGTGGTACATTCAGTTTCCTCTCAAGGTGACTTGATTATTTCCAAATCTTTTAATGAGTCATTTTTCACCTCAGAAGGAAGACATATTAACATGGCAAAAGTGGAAACAAATTAATTAAAAGTGCAACTGCAGAATTAAATCTAAGACTATAATTCTTTTCAATCTTCTAACTTGCAAATATCAAGGAAATTATGGAATTAAAAACCAGTTCTATGAATGCACAAAATACCTTCCCAATTTAAGTGCCCAAAACAAACTTTCTAACCACTACCTTGTGATTGCAATTGGATTATCTTGAATCTTTAATTCCAGAAAAATCTTTTTGACATCAAAGTTTCCAAGTGCATTACACTGATTTCACTTGATTTGACTAATTTACAATGCACATGGACTTTATTTTCATAATTCATGATGTTCCCTGATAGGCTATTTCCATAACTGCAATGGCAGAGTCAGGAGACCCCAAAGTTGCCATTTTGTTGGAGAAAATAATGTATGGATTCTTTTCATTTCTTTCACTACAGATCCAATTTTTTAATGTTACTCATAGAAATGGATTGGTCGTCACATACAAGACCCAAAAAAAAAATTCAAGTCTAGCTAGTCACACAGCTCAAAGTTAAATTAGCATAGGTAGTTGGCCCCCTTTTTTTTTTTCGGAGTTGGAGCTAACTTGCTGAATTTTTTATTTTAAAGAGTGGTTATGTTGGTGAACTTTCACTTGCAAATGTTTGCAGATTGGTTACAACCATAAAAAGTGAGATTGTAAACATTGGTGACATGTGGGTTGGTAGAGAAGTGCATTTGGCTACAAGGTCATTGCATATATAGTAAATTTGACTACCTAGAGCACCAATTAGAGCAAATGTGCAACCTTGAACTCTAGTAAGCTTGATTAATGATCAATTATAAATTATAAGTTACAACTTAGGAGTTTACAAACATAAAACAAACTTTAAATTTGCCTATGGATGGAAAGTATATGGATGGAAGGAATCAATTGAATATTTAATCTACTTGGTAATAATCATAAAAACTATACTTGAATGAAGAAGATTTACATTCTAAATTGCTTAAAGGGGATTTGAACCTCAATGCCCAAAGGGTGTTACCCACTGAAATTCAAGCCCTACCATCACCCAAAAATTAAGTAAAAAACAAGCCTATACCTTTGAGTTTAAAATGAAATAAAAACATTCAAAAGTAAATCTTTTGTGTGTGTGTTTTCTTCTTGGAACATTGCACCCTAATGAAAACAATGCACCTTAAAATTTGGATAAAACCATAACCATGAAAAGAAAAAGTAAAAAATGAAATTATACTTTTTACTTTGGTTGCACCATCATTCTTACAAACACAATCAACACACATGTTCCAACAAACCTAAAACATAAAGATTCAAGAACATTTGGACTCTTAAGTGGGGAAAAAAAGACACATTTATAAAAACCAAAGGTCAACAAGAAATTGAACCTATATTTACATTATTTGTTCTTTGTTTTGGCTTCTTGAATTTTCATGAGACATCAATACTATTCTTTGCATCAGTTGGATTCCAATTTCTCTTCTTCCTCAATTGCAAAACCATCATCCAAAAAAAAAATCCAAGTATTAACCTTTTTCTACAACAAAATGCCAACAAACAAACAAAGATTTAGATTACCGAACAATGCTTTGATTCTAGAATTCTACCATGATGTTAAAAAATTATAATCTAATCAACAAAATATTTTTAGAATGAATATTTCAACTTGGAAAAAATCCAAATTGTAAAACCAAGCTATGAATCAAAACAATGGCATAATCCTAAGAACTTATTTGATTTACCACCTTATACTTTGCAAATTGCAACCTTCCAAGAGCTTGGAGTCCTTTATGTATTTACAAAATATTGCAATTTGCTTCACCACATGGCTATGGCTTAGTCATAAAGGAAAAGTAAATAAATAAATAAATAAACGTTGATTGTAGAACTTGGTGCAAAAATCCACATGAGTGTTCAACCAATTATGGGTGAAAGCACACTAAAATAGCTAAATTTTATGAATTAGAATCCATTTTGAAAGTCCTTTTCTAGTGTGGTTGAAATTGGCTTAAAATATGAATATTTAGATAATATTGAAATTAAGATTTTTTTCCACTTCCAATTTGAAGTCATGATGTTATAATTCATTAAAAAATCTTTAAATATTTTTTAAAATAATTAATTTTAAATGTTTAAATGGATTTTTTAAATAATTACAATTTTTGACATTTTCATAACATAATGAATTAAACTCACATTCCATTTTTTCAATGCATATTTAGTTTTTAAAACATAATTTGTCCAATATCCCAAAGTTTCAAGCACATACAACTAACACATTACAAGATAAAAATCACATTCATGAGTTTTGTAAGGTGTTACAAAATTTCTCACCAACATTCAAAAGTCCATTATTCATTATAAAATATTTAGGAGTTTGATTTTTTTTTCCATTTTTCAAATGCCCATTTATTAACAAAGGAGGATGGGAATCCTTTTCCACCCTTGGACCAAATATAAGTGGATTGAGATCCATTGAATGTTGTCAAATGCCATAGCTTCATTTACATTAATGGCAATGAAAGTAACAACAACAAATGCAACTTTTGTAGCTTCCAACAAACAAATATGCATGATTTATGCCATGCCCCAACTTGACAAATCAAACTAATGTTTTTTGGACACACTTTTTACTTTCAACATTTGGAACAAGGTTTGGAAGTGTTCATAATTGGTCATAGGCCACCCATGGGCCAAAATGTGATAGATTATAGTAGATTACACAATTTCCATTTCCAATTAAATGGGACATCAATTTGGAGTTGGTTTAGGATGGAAGGGTGGAAACTAGTAGCATATACACATTCATTATCCATGTGTATTGAATTCTTGTTGAAATAGTGTGAGCCACCATCAACACATAGCTAGGACACCAAAGATTTTCAACATTTAACATGTTTCAACAAGTTGTCTAGCTTTGGAGTTATAGACTTTTATTCTCCTTCAACATATGTGCAAATTTTAATTTTGACTTGGTGCATTGCACCTTTCTCATTGATCATAGATTCAACCCATGGCAAATGCATTATCCTAACATCATGAAACTTTTTTAACCCATCATATAGTTTCATGTTCTTCTAAGCATTCTACTTAGATTGGTTTGTCCTCACAAGCTTTGTTAAACACTATCGTTGGCAATCAAGAAGTAGAAACACAATGTCCTAATGAAAAAGATGGACTAGCCTCATATTTAAATATGAAGGCAAAAGATAGATTGGCTTGAACTTGAGTTTTTTGGGAATTTTGCAAGGGGCCATGGTGGTTGTACATCTCAACAAAACAAGGATAAGTCATTAAGTTCTAAAAAATATTCATTTAGAAAATAGAAGATTGAAATATTTTCAACTTTCAACCAACGACAAATGATTACAAAGAAAGCAAGAATTGATTATCAACATCAAAATGTAGGAGCTTAATTCTAAAACTCTTAGGAAGTAGGTACAAAAGATGAGATTCCCAAGTCCAAAAGTCCATAACCAAATATGTTAAAATAAAATGCAAACAATGAGCATCAAGATTCAAGAATCAAGATGTGAGACATTGAAATGGTGAAGAATATTATAAAAAATGACAATCAACATCAAGAACTCAAGATTCAAAAGCTTATGGATCTCTTAAGAATTAGGTACATAAAGCATATTCTTGTAGAATTTATGTATCTATTTGAACACCATGTACACTTTGACAATTATTTTTTTCTAATGCATAGAAAGGAATAAAAAATGGTAATTTCTACTATTATTTAGAATAATGCCATCTTTATGTTACAACAATGAACAAATGACAATCATGGAATTAACAACAACATTAGAATTAGATTCAAGAATTTGGATTTTGGAACATTTTAGTTCATTAATAATTAAATACAAAAAATTGAAAGGTGAGGCTTATAGAATGATGAATGCAAGGAGACAACAAATCATGATGAAGGATTTAAGACTCATGACTCATGAACTTGGATTTTGAAAGCTTTAAGGAATCATGTACCCAAAAGTGAAGCCTTCAAATTTCAAGAATCATCTTGAATCGAAGATCCAAATTTGTTAAAACACTATGGAATCAATGAATGTCAAGAATTAATATATGAACCATTCAATAGGCATGATGAAAGATTTTATAACAAACCAGAATGAGGATTTAGTAATCAAAAACTTGGAAGTTGGAATTTGGATTTTGGAACTTGGAAATTGACAACACATGGTAATTTTTTTAAAAATTGAGTCATTAAACAAGATCAACATGGTGTTTTAGATCTTTTGTACCTTTAAGATGTGGATTTGTTTCACCCACATAATATGAATCTTTAAAAATTTACAACACGTGACAATTAGGATTTAACAAACATTAAACACTAATCATGAATAGTCAAAAAGTAAGATTTAAGACTTAAAAATAGTCATTCAAGAATCTAAAAATTCTAGCAAGCTACAATAATATGTGACATCTAAAACTTAAAACTAATAAACCACAATAAACAAGTTGCAACACTATGTGGCATTGCTTTCATCACCTAGTCATAAGATACAACAAATGAAGGTTTAGTTATGACCATAAATGTTTTAAGATTAAAAAAAAATTACACACATAAAATAATAAAATAAGAGTTAGATTTTTGTAACTTGCACATGTGTCCCCCATTCAAATAGACACAAAAATCCCTCTTGATTTTACATTTGAACTTTGACTATATGTACATACCGAAGAGTGTTTGCTTGGCCTTTTCAAGAAGAAAATGCTTTCACATTGAACAACTAATGAGGTTTTAATTGAATGGCTCCTTTTTTAGTATATTGTTGTGATGTGCACCACCACCTTTAGGCTCCCTAGGAGACACCATTTAACTAAACACCATGGCCACCTTGGATTCTAGAGGTCTCTTGAGTTTCAATTCCATGTTATTCAACCATAAGCTTCCAGAATCCATGCAATGGCCAAAATCAAAGATTTTAAAAAGTTAGATTTTACAATCTACAAGTTGTCGTTCTAGCTTTTAACACTTAAGCCATGCAAATTAAATAACTTAACAATGTTATAATGATGGTGATAAACATATGAGCTTACGTTATTTGTTGTTAATGAACTAAGGTGCACACTAGAAGGTCAAGTGGTGAAAAGCTCTTCAACAATGGAAACATTGCTAATGACAAGGAAGTTTTAGGATTTAGTGATAGTGGTAAGGTTTCAAGGTTGTGGTCATGGTGCCATGTGGTGCTAGGAGGATTAGGCAATGGCATCACTTTTAGGACCCTAATTTTTAAATGGACATGTCGCATGGTCATTAATGATGTCACCTTTTGGTCTTTTTTTTTTTTTTTCTTGTGTGTGCCAAATGGATGATGTAAGATATGAGATGAAATATGCATTTATCCCATTTTATTTACATTTTCAATGATTTTTTGGGAAATGAACACAAATCAAAATTGACTTTGGTCCAAATTCATTGTTTAAGTAAATTAAATTGGGATTCATTCTATGGGGTGGAGTTAATGGACTACAATGATGAGGTATGTCAATGCTGAAATGTTATTTGCCATAACATGTTCATGAGGTTTTTAATTTTTAATAATAATATTATTATGCTCTTAATAATGACAAGTCCATTCAATAATTTAGTTCCATTTTGTTTTGGACACAAAAGTTGCCAATACTTGTACATTTTCTTTCATGGGCAACATTTCCACAAAAAATTGACACACCATGTCATATATAATTAAAATAATGATGTTGGGTACATTCACAAAATAAGGAGTTGGGGTGCACCTTTAGTATGGACTTCGGTGACTACTTGTTTTGAAATATTCTTGATAAATATTGAAAATATTCCATTTGTAAGTTGCAAAATATCATAAGAAATTTTTTTTGACTCAAAAATATGTGTTTTAAGAATCTTTCCAAAATCATGTCATTTTCAAACCCTTTAAAAGTCATTTATGAAAATTTTCAAACAATAAAAACATTGTAAAACATTAATTTCAATGATTAATCAATGATTTTGATAATTCAAAATGTATTAAATTCATTTCAAATTATTGCACATGTTTCCATGATATATTAAAAACATTATCATCAAAACATATTTTTTTTAAATGTAATATTAATATTTTTTTTACACAAAAACATGAAAAACAAAGCATTGGTTGTACTTCCTATGGTTCCTATCTATGTGAATGTACCTTTTAGATGCTAGAAGGCTTATAAACCTATCTCTAAACATGTTTCCTACATAATACATCTTACCTACCTCCTTACCAACTTCCTTTTCAAAAAATGTCTACAACCCTTAACTCTTCAACTATCATTTGTATTTTGAAGGTTCTTGCCAATTAAAGGAACACAAGATTTCACTTCTCTTTATTGCAAAAATATGGAAAGTGCATTATCCCCATCCCTTTAAATTTCCCAACTATTGGAAAACACTCCTAAAAATAACACCTGCAAGCCCCCCTTTGAGATTATCAATATTAAAAATTGAGTTCAATTATTGACTAATGGCTATAGTAAATAGTATGCTTGCCCCTTTCATGATGGACCAATCAACTAATTTTGAAACTACCCTAATATTATGACTCAATTGAATCTTGCAAGGTGGTTTTAATTTATGAAATCTAAGCCTTCATGCGCCACCCATCGACCATAAATACCAATTACACTTAATCTACTCCAAGATCTTCATATGAAGATTGGCAACAAAGTTATTTTATGGCTTGGAGTAATCCAACCATAGTTTAGAATTTTGTAACCTAATGGAATATTTCACCATGGCAACCTTTCAATTGTTTCATTATATCAAAGTCTTTAGACTAGATGAGGAAACATTTTTATTTAGTCTCAACCTTTGAAGGATTTCTTCATATTGAAGACTAAAATTGACTAAGGTGTTTTCCTATTTTGACATTTTGATGTCACAATATGGATTGCAAGTTACAAAAGGTTCTCATCATTAGATCAAGTGAAAAAATGGATTATCCATTATGTATAGGGTAATGCTCCTTGTTTACCCACAATGGAGACTTGGGGGCTTTACCCTTTGAAAAAACTTGTGGAAATTAGTTTAAAATAATAAAGTTGTACACAAAGTCATCCAAACTAAGAATCCAAATCTTTGGTATCAATGAAATTGAGGATGTGAGGACAAATTTGTTTTGAAAAAATGCATTTTTACCAAATGTTAGGTCAAACTCCTTTTACCATAAAAAATGGTGGTATTATGAGTTTCATTTTGAATCTTCTATTTTCTTGAAAAAGGTGCCATTAACTATTGATAAAAGTCTTCAAATCCTAGGCAATAATGTTATTCGATACTCAATTTTATTTTATTTTTAAAATTTGATTTTGAAATATATTTGATAATTGAGTATGAAACTAGAGATTGAAAGCATGGTCTTTTTTTCTTCTTTTTTTTCAAATTTGTGGTTTCAAAAGTTTGGAGATTTTTCAAAATTTTAGGAATTGCTTTCAAATTTTCAAAAATGAAAAATTGCCCAAATTTTTTTAATGTATTATTGCCATAGTGCAAAATTTTGCCCCCAAAAAAAACCATTGATTGAAAGGGCAATTGAAGTTTCAACAAAGACAACTTTAAGGATAATTCTAATATTTGAATATTCTTTGAGTCAAAAACGCCAAGGCAATGGATGTGTAGAGTTATTTATACCAACATAACATCCATTTCACATTGTAGATAATGTGAAAATTTCTCATTTTAGCTTGACAACTCCATTGCATGTACATAACTAGTTTGGTGTCCTATTCAAATAATGGTTCCATTTTTTGTGTTGCTAGTTTCTCATGTGATCTACATCAATGGTGGTAACACTCATTTACCCAACTTGCCATGGAAATTGATGATGGGGAACTTATACATTAGTGCTATCTAAAACTTATTACCAATTGACAAAAAAATGCATTTTTTATTGGAATGGCCTTTAGCCAGTACCAAGTATATGAGGATCACCTTGGATTTTTGTAATGTATTTAGAGAGCACATTGTAGAGTGTAAAAACTTGCAAGACATTTCAAAAACAAAATGCATGCGCTTGTCAACATTCCATTTTCCAAAATGCTTCATGTTGGTATTATTCTTATGACATCCATTGGAAACCTTCTAGACATAGTGGGATCAAAATTAATAATTAAAATCTCAACATAATATTTATGTTCAACAAATCCTTTAGTCGTGGGCTTTATTGGAATTGGGCTCATGTTTGACTCGCCTCATATGGACCCTAACTAAATAGTAAAACCCATCATTGAAAGCTTTATCTTACACAACATTCTCCCCTAAAACTTACATCATTACAACATTGGGGGGGGGGGGGGGGGGATTCACTTTTTTTTACTTGGAAAAGGGATCCATGAAAAGAATACTTTAAATTAAGGTTTTTAATAATGTTATTTTTGTTGTAATGCCATCAAAAGGCTTTCAAATTTTGTCATAATAATGACTTACAGCAACCATATTTCCACAAAGGTCACCATCTACAACTTAGGTTAATTGCAAAGTTCGCAAATGATGATCATCTAGCCATTCATTTTGGATGTAACCCCCCTTGCTTGGACTACCTATTTTGGTAGCAGGTCATTTTCCATTGCGCTCAAGTTTGTTGAAGTTGTTCACCTTTTTGCCTTTGAATCTTGACCTTTATGTCATGACAAATTTTAGTGTTCACTCCTAATGTCTAAATTATATAATGAAATTTGGTGCAATCTTGTTTTCATTATGCAATAATAGACTTTAGAGTAACCTTTTGTTACAATTTACAATGTGCAATGTGCATCAAAGCTTCCCATTCAAACATGTTACTTCAAGGCTTTAACTTGTTGCCTTTCAAATTCCAAATTCCCAAAGTTCATAACCATAAGTTGTAACCCTAATATACCTACACCATTTGTGTTAAAAACCAACGAGGTTTTAGATTTTAGGGCAAGTCAACTTGATTCTTGTGAAATTTGAATTCTAGTCATGCATAATGTTGATTGTAATGTGAAATTCAAAGTCTAGACTCCAAACTTAATTCTTCAATGAAGTTCTTATCATTAATTTCTAAGTCTTGAGTTTTGACCTAAAATTCTTTTTGTTGATTGTTGTTAATGAATCAGTAATGAGTTATGCACACAACGTTGATGAATTGTGCAAATTGTGTTGAAAGTCATTTGAAGTCAAAATTTTGAGAACCAAAATTACAAGTTCCAACATCAAATTGTGTTCACTAATGATTGTGATTGGTTAGTTCCAACATTTATCAAGGCTCGAACTTTTAAGGTGAGGAGACCAAAAGGGCAATTAATTTGGAACTTGGATTTAATTGTGCGCATTGCACAATGTGGTTGCCAATTCCAACATTTATCAAGGCTTAAAAGTTGAAGGTGGAAGACTGAAAGGGCACTTTAAGTTAGCAACTTGGTTGTCATAAACAAATGGGCTAGTCGTAGTTAAGTTCTTCAAAACCCTAGTACTTACACTCTTCAATTTTCATTTCTATATATATTTTCCATGTTTTATAGTTAAGTTCTTGGACTTTTGAAGGTTCTTGGTTAGTTGTTGTCCATTAGTGTGCATTGTACATTGTGTAGAATTTAAATTGTGTCATAATAAAAACGTAGATGGCACCCAAAATCTACCACATGTAAATTTCAAGTTCAAACATTTTTTAAAAAAAGTTTCAACCGATCCTTGGGATTCATGAAGTAGAATCTAATAGGCAAAAGGAAATTAGAAATTATCTTACACAAATCCTTGAACCTACACCTACTACAGTTGAAATGGACGTAGAGATTGAAATTTTTCTTGTTATGTATGGCCTTAATGTAGGCATACTTGAATCTATATATTTAAAACCAATTGCCACACCTACCATTACCAAATAAAAACCAAGTAAGTAGACATTGTTAGAAAGACGCCTAGTCATGAAAATGCCTTGGGCTGAAGCAATTTTTGATCTTGGTGGGAACTTGACAATATTCAATGCAAAGTTTGCACCAAAATAGTGCAAGGAAAAAATGTTAGTCCCCAAGTGGGATTCATTAGAGAAGCATGTGAGGAAAAGGGAAACTGAATAAGGGGTGAAGGTTATGGATCCCAAATGTGTTCATGCCAAAAATGAAACATCATGTCTCAATGACTTAGCCTTCTATTTTGGAACATGTTCAAGGTGGAGTTGAATAAGACATCAAAAGAAAGGTGATACCATTAGCATTTGTTTTTATGTTATTCAACAAAGGGAAACCAATGACTAAATATGAAGACTTTAATCCCTTATTTAGTTATTTGAAGTTGAAAAACAATCTTATGAATCATTAGAGTGACACAACTAGGTGGCAAATTACTGAACATGTTCACAACTAGGTTTTAACAACTGTCAACTCCTATTCAAATAGCTGAATTTGTGGCATTAACTTCTGATGAATTGACTACATTAGATAATCAAAGTTGGATCCTTGTCCATGGCTATTATGTTCAATATTCATGTAGAGTCCCTATTATGTTTTTTGTTGAATGCATTCTTGACGGTTCCAATGCCCAAAACTTGACAAAGGTGCTGATGAGTTTTCTATTCAATGTTGCAAGTCTAACATAAGTTGAGATGCTTTCTAGGTTGCTATGTTTTGGTGTAGATGGTCTGAGCACCTTTCAAAGTGTTCGAGGTGGGGTTATAATGCAAATTTGAGACTGGCATGTTCCTTTTTCAACATGGATACATTGTATGGCACAAATGTGAGTAATTTGGCGGTCCATACTCTTTATGGTTTGCCTATGGTGGCATGCCTAGAAGACTTGTTAGAGTCCATTTTCACATTTTTTTGCAAATCTCTAAAGTACCACATAAAGTTCATTAAATTAGCCTAGACCATGGAAACAAAATGCAATAATCTACTATGTAACATAAACATTCAATGGATTAGTATGTTAAGTCCATTGAAACATGTGCTTGAAGCTTACCGCCCTTTGTTGATGAAAATGGTGATTGGTTCAATAACTATGGCCTTGGTAGCAACTCTATGATGTCCAAATGATGTTTGGTTTGGCTTGCTTACTACCTATGTTGATTATTGTGCATTCCCTCATCAAATTTGCCCAATTTCAGGTTATTTTCATGTGTGATATCATTGTTGCAATTTTTCGTCATAAGGTATATTTATTTCAAATACATTGTCACCAAAAGATATGGTTATAAGGAGATGCCTTCAAACGTTTTAGTGGGTTGGCGGAATGTTTTAATGATACCATCTCCATGAGGTGGATCAAAGATTTGATTACTAAGATTGACCACCTAGCTTTTGAATTGGGGGGGCCAACACATTTGGGCAAGGTACAAAAAGCATGCCACTTCTAAAGCCTCTTTTTTTACTCGAGTTGTTTATGCCAAGGTAGTGGTAGAGGTGAAATTATAGTGTGCATATGCAATTGAAAAGTTGATATTTGAACTTGGTAATTGTTTCCCCTTTCATGAATTGATGGATGTACTTTGGGGTGTTCTATCCCTAATATTGGTTGGGCATTATCCCTAAAACTTCCTTTTAGCTATACTTGAATGTGAATATATGTTTATGGTGTGCCAAAAGAAAATTGTTTAAAAAGGTTTAGATTTCACTAGTTTTGGACCCTACTCTTTTGGATATGCAACAATTTTTGTTTGTTTTGATAATGAAGAACAACTCCAAAGGTGCAATGGTTGAACCTTGTTCTTTAAACCTTTTCACACATTTGTGGAGGTAATTGACCACATCCCAAATTGTTGTGCAAAGGATTTCAAAATACATCAAATTGGTTGAAATCATAGTTGTGCAAATTTTTGGTTCTTTGGAAGATGAATGGTGTTTTAATACATTGAGTTTTATCACAAAAAAAAACTTAAAAATAGGTCGACAACAAATTCAAATGTTTTCATTCAAGTGTTTCCTCAAAAGTTATATACTTTTGAAAATTTTCCTTATGATTGAGCTATTGAGGAGTGGAAGATTGCCCATAGTCAATATGCAATTGATGTTTAATTGTTTTTCTTTTATATTGAGAAACAACATTTTTATTTTGTAGCTAGGCTAGTGGGCAATGGGTATATATTCATTTTCCCATATAAATTTTGGGGTTTTTATTTCGATTTTGAAATATCAGTAGGCTTGTTCCTTTATAAGTTATAACTTGTGGGACAATGAACTTTCAAGTCTTGGTGACAATTTTAGTTTATGGTGACTTTGCTTTGAACCCTATTCAATTCTCCAATGAATATTTCAGACTTCAATGTTGGAAATTTAACCTTAACATCCTTGCAACATGGCCTCAATCCTAACTTTTTGAAGGTTGTGAAAATTATTTGGTGCTAGTTGTTTGTGTTGTCTACTAATGTTGTTTGTATGTGTAGGTCCACCATGTGCTGCAATGGGCAGGACAAAATTAGTTGAAGTTTGTTTCTCTCACATGGTTTTTTGGGGTAAAAAAAAGTTCAAGTCATTCATATGTCTAAGAAGAAAAGTGCAATCTTGTTAATGAAAGAACTATTAATGATTCATTTTCACACATGCACCTATTGAAATAATGAAATTAAGGTCACCTTGCTAACAAAAAACTAAAAAAAAGACGATCATTTAAATTTTTTTCTCCTTATTTTGCAAGTAGTCAAACATTTGGACTTCTCTTAACTTCATGTAGCCAAATTGGTGCCCAAGGGTCCACTAGGTAGCCAACTAGGCAACATGGGGAATATGAAAAAAGAAGAAGAAGAACTGTTACATTGTAGGATTGTTGATGGAAACAGACCCGCACACAAAAGAAAATCAGGCAAAAAAAAAGAAGAAAAAAAGCTAGTAAATCACTAATGCATATTCTGACAAACGCATCGATTGGTATACAACACGAAACCACCTTGCCTATGATTCTTCTGCTGCTGATGACCTTTACTCTTCTAAAACTCATTATTGAAATTGGAAGGTCTTTTGTGTTATACAAATCCTTGGTCCAAAAGTGGGGCACACACTACAGAGCACTTACCAATTTAAGAAAACTTGGAGTTGTAGAAGGTATTATTTTGGGAGGCATTGTTATTTCACAAGAAAACAACAATTAATATTCTGCAACAAAGCAGATTAAAACCTCATCAAATCAAGTCGTCCAAGAGACAAGTGGGGCAACAGAATCTTTGACGACTTAAACGTAGGATCACTTGCTGTGTTGCAGTTAGTAATTCTTACCTCCTTGAATGCGAGCTAGCTTGCTAACAGAACTCCTAAAAACCTCCACAGTTTTTTCTATTGTATCCAGAGGATACTATTTAAAAACTTAAAAAAAGCAAAACATAATGGCCGCCTTCATGAAATTACATTTTTCCTACAAAAGCTTTAGTGTGCCGAACGGGAGTTGTCGTGGTGGATAGACGGTGCGAAGATGAAGCCTCTCGAGCGGTGCGAAGCGTCCAACAGTGAGCGAGCGAGGAGGAAAATACAAAGCAGCAAGGAGCAAACGGGGTGGTGGGGGGCCCGCCTAAAGAGCAATTGTGAAATAAGACGCGCAACTCGCCGTGCTGGTTCAGACATGACTACCAAACCCGGTCTGGTCTCCGACAAAGTCTCCAGTTGGCCAGGCTCCAATTTGTTGCTTCCTGCCCAATTCAAGGGCCTTTCGTGGGCCCATTCTGAGGGCCTCAACGGTAGTTAAAATTAGTTTGAAAGGGCTTTTTAAGTAGACTGGGCGAATGTTTTGGACTTTTTGGTCATGTTAGTAAAAGGGAATCAGCAGCACTGTTTGTCTATTTTGGCGGTGCAAGAGTTTGCAAATTTTCAAACATCAAAATTTAAAAGGGATTATCTTGTCACAAATTCTCTGTTTTAAAGAATGAAAAATAAAAGTAATTATTTTATTTGGCAGATTTTTAGACAAAAGAAATTTCACATTTGGACACACTTTTTAGTTTGGGGTTGGAGGTTTGCCACCAGTTTTATCTACAATTTGGACAACATTTTGGAACATTTTGTGCCAATTTGCACTAAATCTTGTTTTGGATAATCAGTAACTATGAGAAAAATGGAACTCAAGGAATGATTAGGAGCTTTGATACCATAGTACCTTGGCAGATTCAGCACACCAATGTCGAATAATTAATTTAACTTTAGTTTCTTGATTCGATGCTTGGGTTTTTAATTGTGAAAATTTCAATAGTAAAAAACAAATTTATTGTAAAATAGCTTTGTTTCAAAATATATCAACTGTTTAGTGGTCAGGTACAATTTAAGAAGCAAATTTTCTGAAATTTCGGCAGATTCAAATATATTTTAATTAATGTCTTCTTTCTTTCTTTCTTTTAATTTAACGTCAATACCCGGACCAAAGAGATCCATTTGACGACAATTACATAGTTGACTTGAGCAAAACACTCCTGTTGTCTAGGCAAGAAACTAAGTACAAAGCTACCGCTTTCTGATTAGTCGAATGCATCAATTCAGGAAGTAAGCTGCACGGTGTCAATTGTTTCCCTAACTGTTGGCTAAACTTGCAACGAATGTCATGGTGAGCAGGGCACACTAATAACAAGTGGTCTTCATCCTCAACAGCTCCTAGGGAACATAGACGACAAATCCTATCTCTCCTCGGGACACTCTCAGGCTTTGCATGCCTGCCACACTCTACCTCCAAACGATGGTTTGAACATCTGAACCTTGACAAAGATTGCCTGAGCTAAACATTTGTGATCACTTGCAAATACCTCTAATGTGCATATGAGTATCCAGATTCTGTTGTACAGCTTGTGTTCATCAGCTGGTATGTACGTAATCTGTTACTTTTGGTTCTGGCCTGTTCACCATAAGTGGATTCTAGGTAAGAAGCCTGTGCACTTGCTATAGCACACTTGATATTAGCATAGAGAACTTCAACACCTTGGTCTTTAAGCCACAACTGCACGTTCCGGAGCCAACATTGTTGGTTATCATTGAGCATGTTGAACATCTGGATTTGGGTCTGGTAGGCACAGTACAACAGACGATCTGCTGTGGATTTCCGTAGGCTATCATAATACTTGAGAGTTTGTTGCCACCAGAAATATTCTAATGGATACCTTCCAAACTCCCCCAACACAACAAAATTGCTTGTTGTTTTATTGACCCCTAATATTCCTTTTAGGAACATTCTATGTACTTGTTCTACTTGTTGCAACCCTTTCGCCCCTATACAACCTGTCCACACCTCGCATGCATAGCTCAGTACTGGGCATACCAGTGAGTCGAACAACTGACACATTACTTCCGGATCTGTTATGCTCAAATCATTGCATCTACGGCGTAATGCAAACAGTGCCTTCTTCCTAGCAGCAGTCAATTTTGTTATGGCTATTGCCATGCCTTTTGTACTATGTAATTCTAAGCCCAAGTATCTGAATGATTGAACCCGCTCAATGGTTGTCCCTCTGTATGTGAACTCTGGCGCTACACTGCGGTGATTCTCAAACACTACCACCTTGGTCTTGCTCACATTGATGACCAATTGTCGGTCAACACAAAACTCGGACAAAACATTTATTTGTTTCTGCAACCCTTGTGGGGTTTCTGACATCAATGCCAGATCATCGGCCTACAGTAGTAATTTGACTATTATGTCTGCCAGCTGTGACGGGCTGTCGCCCTCAAGTGTATCTAGATGTTTCTCAAGTCCATCAAGGTAGAGTCCAAAAAGCAGTGGACTCAGTGGACAGCCTTGTTTGACCCCAATGCCACATGGGAACCGGGCTGATAGCCCTTCTGTTGGATGCATAACTCTGACGTTATCCTGGCTATACATGCTCTATAGACACTGCATGAAGCGACCCACAATTCCCATCTCATCTAGCACTTGCCATAGCAGATCACGGGGCCATAGCAGATCATGTCGAAGCCCCCAAGGTATTTTGATATTGTGTTTTGTTTTTGGTGGCAAACAGGCTTACATTTTTGAAGCCTAATTAATAAATTATTCCATGTGAAATCATGCTCTCTTTTTCTAGGAAAATAATACAGATTTTGAATACATGGCTCTCCCTTGACTTATCTACCTCACATCAGCATCAAAGCCCCTGGCGTTAGCCAAGCAAAAAAAAAAAACGGGTGCTACACAAAAAAGAAATTCTAAGCATCCAATGAGGTGAGTCGGTATGAGGTGAACACAGTTGAAGACGCCCAAAGTTTTTCCTTTGTAGGGTTGGGAGGAGGGGGAGGGGAACTTGAAGAGTTTTTAAAGGAGCGGAATTATTTATCACATAGGAGTGTGTTCATCATAAAAAATGTTCTCCAATGGTGTTCCTAATGTGTTCTCCATATGTTTCTTAATTTTGACTGAGGGTTTTATTTAAAAGGAGAATTAGGCTGAGTTAGCATCAAAGAAATTGGCAATAGGTTGTCCAAGTAAGAATGACAAATAGGTTCAAAACATGAAGGGTTGTATTGGGATGTGAAGGAAAGCTTCTGATTCTCTTGCTTGTTTGAAAGTAGGTATTCCAATGATGTTATATTCAAATCTTGTAAAAACATCTAGTCTAATGGGGCAAACTTTTGGTAGTGCTTTCGTATTATGTAATGGTCAAACCCTGCCCATTATGTTGGCTAAGGTGCCACATGAGCCCAACACTACACTCAATATAATGGACAGGGTAAAATATTTTTTCTAAGACATCTTTTTATGACATAAAGCCTGGCTCAAATTTTTTAGTATTAGAGGATGACATCTTATGTGCACCTTTCCAAATAAAAGTGACCTCCTCTTATTCCTCATCTTATATTATTTGAAGTTTGAGATAGGGCTTAAATTACAGTAGCTAAGGCCAATGGAATGGTGGAATCACGGTCTCTAATAAGTTGATGCCTCATATTATTCCCCATTTTATTTTTCAAAATTTTAGCCGAAGCCTTAACTATGACAAGAACAGGGAGCTCATTCCATATGCATGTAAGTGAGATGGTGTTATTGGTTACCAAAAGAAGGTGTCGTTAGTTTGTAAAGTGTGGTGTCGGGTCTTCCCTTTGGACTGTTGGCTCATTACCTATCACCTTGGGGCTTGGTTCTTCCTTTTCTGCAATGAACTGCATGCCTTCATTTTTGCCCCAAAACTAAAACAAAAACATAAATAACACTCGGAGGCTTTACATGAGGAATGCCAATGGAGGGGGCCCATTTCCAGATTCGTAGTCCACAACATGACACTGCTACCACCTTATTTTAGGAGCAGCTAATCCTAGAATCTTACCATAGAAGTGATACTATACTACAGCCTTAATAACTAGTTCCAGATTTCAATTGGTCTTGAGAAAACCCCCTTACAAAACAAGATCAGATTCCACTAATGAACTGGTTATAATCAGTGTTACTGGCTGCTAAACTCAGTGGGATTGCGTTGTACTTATGTAAGACCAGAACAAATTAGCTAAAATTGGGTGTGTGCTTTTATGGAGAAAAAGTGGCTCCAGGTCCACTGGCATGCGCCCTGGTCAGGGACACTAAAAGCAAACACTGAATTTACTTTAGATTAAGAGGATTCCATGGAGTCCAATTAGGCTTCTGCTGGCCAATAGATACAATAGACTAGATCTATTCTAAGTACCACTTAAGTTCTAAACTGGGGATGGGGCATTTGTATAGCTCTGTTTCAATTGGCAACTGTGTTGGAGGCACATTCCATAATTTTGGGATTAGTACAAGTCCTTGGTTATATTTTAGCTGGTTCTTGAAGAAAATGTGGCTAGAAGGTGGAATCTGTTCCTGATTGTCGTTTCTGGACCATCTCAGTGACAATTTATTTTATATTCTCCTAAGTGTGTTCACAGAACCAGCATTGAAAGACACTGGACACAGAGCTCTTCTTTTGGGGAGGTTGGTGTTTAGCGTCTTCCCAAGGTGATCAGTTGGTGGGTTTTTAATGCCAGATTCAACAATTGTTTTGGCCAGGCTTGTCTAGTCTATCACTCAAGTCACAAATAATGAACCTGCCCATTTTAACCACTCTTAGTCAGCCTTTTTGTGTGTGCAACATTTGGCACAAATGAGACAGAGAGAATTTAATTGTTTTATCTGAAGATACCCTTCTTATTTTTAAAAAATCACCATATTTAGAGATGCTCTGAAAGGATTTCCTCATCTTATGAAGTCATTTTCTGTTTTGGAGGAGCTTTTTATCACAATTGGACAATGTAAACAAAATTTGAAAGAAAGTGTCATTAATTAATGCGAGATCTTTCTTGAGATGCTTGGAACTAATGCTAAGTCATAAAACTGATAATGAAAACTTTGCTCCTACTTGACAAAACAACACAGTCTATTAACCCCTAAACACCAGGGCCGTCCACTTTTCAGTGTATATTTGGCTTTCCCTGACATCTAAGGGTTAACAAATAAGATTTTGCAAAAGGCATAAGACCATTCTTAAATGATTTTGCTACCACAAAGTGTTGGCCTCCTATCAAGTCTATCATGTACATCTTGATATGAGGTATGTCTTGATTCATAGGTGTCTGCAAATTTTCAAATACCAAAAGCAAGCTGGTACTAGATTTCTTATCCCAGAGTACAAATCCGTTGTCTGCACTTTTGTCTCCCTGGAATGCACTCCCCATTTGAGTATAATTTGTAAATTATCATTCCAATCACACAAAGGTCAGTCAGTATACATGTATGATTGCAAAACAGAATTCCTCTTTGTAGGGATCTCGTAGTACATAGTATCAAATCTGGGTCTTTTGGGACTTGGTTTTGGATCCATACATACGTTGTAAAAAGTGCACTTCCAAGGAGAATGACATGAGGCGCAACATGAGAGTCCTCCATGCTGGGAAGTGTACAAAAAGTAAAATTGAAAGACTTAAAGCTGAGTTCCATCCCATAAAAATCAATCTTGTTCAAACTTGAGATATGACCACACCATCCACTTGTGTAACTAACGAATGATGAGGATCTATTCAAATCGAAACTAGGTGCACAGAGCTAGACATTGCAATGTGACTGGATCTGACTGCTACTTGCTGCTAGAATCACTCCCTCAGTTGCTGGGTTGCGTGACACTGCACCCACGAATGCACCAGTCGTGGATGAGGCCCTTCCTTACTGCCCACCCAACCTACTTACTTATTTGTCTGCCTACCTACTAACTTACAGACCTACCTATTTGTTAACCTACATACCTACCAACCAACCTAACCTACTAACCTAACTTATTGACCTAATCTATTAATAACTTACTAACCTAATTTATCTAGTAACCCAACTTAATTAACCTAATCCAACAACTAACCCAAACCTAACACCTAGCCTAAAATCTAACCTAATTTTAATGAGAAGAAAATGAGGAGGTGATGGTGCTCCCTCTTGCCGACTAGGCCTCCTGACAAAGGAGGCAGTGAAACTTTTGCTTTCTATTTTTTGGCCTTTTTTCAATCCCTAGTTTTTTATTAAAAAAATTCTCATGTTTTGTAAGACACACTTGGTGTCATTGTATATCCAAACCAAAATTATTGCCATCACATATATATAAAGGCAACCCCTCTTATCTATCTTTAATTTTGAAATTTTTGGTTTTTTTAAAATAAAAAAATTGATTTTTAAAGCTTCTTTTTAATTTGCTTAGTTTTTAAGAATCATTTTTTGTTTACTGGTTTTTTCTGGTACACTTATTTCTTTTTTAAAATTTCTTTGTGCATAATGTTTGGCTTTGTTGTTCTTCTAATTGTTCATTTTTGTAGTAAAAGATGTCACCTTGCAAAGAGTCAATGCTCAACTTTTGATTGTTTTTGTATTTAAGGTTGAGCTTTGGTGTTGTTTGAGGGTGTTCAAATTTGAGATTTTTGGTTTGGAAGTAGGATTTGGGATTAAGTCTTTAAGCAAGGAAGTTACCAACATAAAATGATTGTCACTAACAGATTGTGAATATACAACTACATGTTGAGTGTGAACTATTATTGCAATACTTAAATGGTTCTTTTGATCTCAGTGATACACAGAATTGCTTAGTCTCAATCCTCATATACTCATTTGAGTCCAACAAGGTCATCACTTTGCAGTTAAGCCTCAACTTCATGTTTTGAATCCAACCCCAGCCTTGTCTTAAAACCCTACCAAAAATTTCTCTAATTTTACATTGGGTTTCCTCAAAGCAAAATTTTGTCTTAAGTCATGGTGTTTGAGTGCCTCTTAAAGAAGAGCTTGTTTCTTGACCTCCTCTTTTATTCAGGTGCCTTTCTTTCCTCTCCATATTTTTTATCAATTAATCAACACCCCAATAGCATGGTCTTCAAAATTAACATAACAAGTGGATTGGCATTCAAGCCTTCAAATTTTAAACACATGATAACAACAACTTGATGCCAATGTTTTAAAACATAACATTGACCCTTTTAGCCAAAAACAATGGTAAGCAAATGAAGGTTACACCAATGCTGATTGATTCCATCCATTCTCATACACAATTCCTAGTGAAAAGCCTCTTGTGTAAACATAGTTTTCACCATCCATGGACTTATTACCACCCATCCAAAACCATTTGGAGAAAGGGTGTGAATCTTTTACTAGATCTAGCCTCCTTTCCCTCATGTATCTGGATTCTAGACTGGACAAGAACAAGCTTTTCAAGTCAGGACTCAGGAGACCTGGAATGATGAAACCCTGCCGAATCATAAATAAAACAAACCACGCCAGAAAAAGGGGGAATACAAGGAACAAAATGGAAGGACCCATGTTTAAGAAGACAAAAGAACCAACTAAGAGGGCGAACCACAAGGGGAACATCAAGTTCCTTAACCCCTAGTTCGGGAAAGGAAAGGGGAATCAGATACAAAGTGTAATGATTTCTTATCCTTTCAGTGGATTGAAGGTGGCCCACTGCAAATGGGCTCCCTAATAGCATTTGCACACTGACCAAAGAAACCCAAAAAGAAGCACATTCTACCTACATATTGTGAAAGAGAAAGAGAGAGAAACAATGTAGGTAAAGCCCCAGAGTGGGGCACTCTCAAAATAAGGGTCCTAACGGGAGGCATTAGATAGCCAAGTCCTGGTCCACAATATGGAAATGTCCCCCATCCATGGGCTTCTCCCATCTTACAGCATAATGCAAATCTGATCATGAACCTAAACATAGGTCGATCATGAGACATAGGAGGGTTCTTATGGTTCATATGCCTACACCTCAATGGTGGGAGGGGCCTTACACCTATAGGGCTGGATTCATATTATTCTATTTAACCCTCTCTTGGTTGGGGGGTTAAAATCATTGAAGTGGTAACTTTCAAATGACACTTGCCTTGCTCACACAAGGGGATACAATCTGATTAATCTAACTCTACACTGAACTATTTGAACCTAGGATGGAAATTTTGAATGAGAAATTTAGATGACATCCAATTCATGTAGGGTGGATTTTAATCTTTTGAAATCAAGGGGTCAAACTAGCATCCTTATTTCATCCTAACTTGGAGTCAAAGTTTTTTTTTAAATGATGTTTCTTTTTAAGGATAAGATACCCCAAAGCATTTACCCCTCCTTAACTCTAAGGACACATCACTTATCAACTCATTTTGTGGGTTCTTTTACTCTTTTGACGCAAAGAAGAAGAGTCAAGATTAGTTTATTGTCATGATTTATTCCCTTTATGACCTTTGTGTGAATCCCGCATAGTAGGTGTAATATCCCTCGTCTGTTCTAGGAGTGATATTCATGGATACAAAGTACCCTCCAAATACACTAGGGATTTTCTCCAAGTGCTTTAGGAGTGGGAGTTGGCATTTGGTCTTAGAATAAGCTGGGTGGTGAGCCAAACTCAGCTCTGGTTTGAAATATAGAGGCAACCTAGTAGCACATAGAATTAGTCCCTAATTGGTTTCTCCATGCAAAGGAAAAGGAGGATGGGAACTTGGAAGGCCCACCCATTACCTTAGTCTGGCATTGTAAGGGCTGATCAATGCCCTCAATTGTAGCACATATCCCAGCAAATTCTTTGTGCACTTAGATAGGGAAATTCATCAAACCCCTCAATGTTTTTTGAAGCATGTTGATTCCTTGTGTGATTCCAGGCCTGCATAGTGCATCATACATTTGCTTGGACCCCACACAGCAACTCAATGATTGAGTTCGAATGACCATTCCTGTCTTCTTGTATTCATATAGGCTGTTCCTTTTAAGTGCCTTTACAGACTCCTGATTGGTGGACAACTAGAAAAAGAGTTTTCCCAGGAGATGGTGCCTAATTCTTCTTTGTTCTTTTCTGCTTTTTGGTCAACATGAAGGTGGCATTGCCCCCCAAAAATGGAGTGTTGTGTGTAAGTATGGTGTAGGATTTACACTCCATGTAAGTGTATAAAGTCCACCTACATCATTGCAAGTGTTCAACACAAGAAGTGTAAATGTGAAACCCTGTATGTTCATATTATGCCATGTAAAAAAAATCATTGAACTGAAAGTGTATAAAACAGCTATGTAGAACAATCTACAAACATATAACTTCTATTTTTGGTGGGGTGTTGCAGTCAAATTTTCACCAAAAAAACTGGTGATGGGCGAATCCAAGTGTTCTGTTGTGAATTTTTTAATTAAGAAAAACAGCTTTGTGATGCACCACTACTAATTAAACTGGTTAATATGAATCACAATAGGTACAAAGCTCTTGTAAAAGCATAAGCCAAAAACAACAATGAACAATTGTTAGGAATAAAAATTCTACTTCGGCAATGAGATGAGGCAACATGCACCCAACATATTCCCCAATGGCATCATAATTTATCCCATATGTTATTTGCCCAAAAGTGTGTTCTTATATATCTATTAGGGTAAATCAAAGCAATTCTGTAATATTGTAATGGCAATAAAAGCTTTTATCTGGGGAGTGTTGAAAGTGGTTTTTTATTTTAAAGAGCCAATTGAAGTGAGTCATTGCAACCAAAAAAAAAAAAAAAAAAACCATTGAGCTTTAGAATGCACCCACAACTAATTAATAAGGATTGCAAATAGGTTGAATTACTAAGGGTATATAATATATACATTTACACTTACATGATTTTACATGGCTGGTATTTGCGTATTTACATTTACAAACAACAACACTATTGGTTGAAACTTAACCTAAAACTGCCTTGTGAGCAATTCCTCCCACACCAAACAAAATACAAAATGGCATGTACTTTATTTTGTGGGATGAAGTACAGCAATCAAATACTGTTAAACTCAGTGTAGGCCTGTACATATACCATATGATGAAGTGCCCTTCAAGATGGTCAGTAATGGAACCTGTTACTTGACCTAAAACAATACAATGGCAAGTTGTAGGGTCTCTTCCCCCAAACATGAAGTAACTTGCCCTGTCCTATTACTGTATTGGGTGCTGTTGTCTGGGGAGAGATTTGTTACCCAATGTTGAAACTTGAAACCTCATGGCAAAACACATTTGTGGATGGATGGATGGAAGGATGGGTGCTGGCACCTTCTTCACCTGTTTTAGCAAGGCCATATGAAGCCCAAAAAATGTGAGGTTCCAAAGACTATCTTTGAGTCCAAATGAAAACCTGATTTAGTCTTAGCACAGGATCTTTGTAGTATTTGGAAGCAATTGAAATGGATTTCAGGGTGTTTACCATGGTACCACCATACCAGTGCGAGTGCTGATTCAACCAAGGCAGAAGGATGAATCCCCCTGCCCTCTCCATTGTCAAATTCTCAAAATTTCTGTTCACAAACTAGTCTCTTGCACCAATTGCAAAAGGATTTAGTTGATCAGTATTGTTGTTGGATCCTTTAGTTCATCAACAAGGTCCAATACTTCCTCAAAGTCCACAGTGAAGGGCACAAGGCAGAAGGATGAATCCCCCCTCTCCATTGTCAAATTCTCAAATTTTCAGTTCACAAATGAGTCTCTTGCAGCAACTGCAAAAGGGTTAAGAAATCAACAAGGTCATGATCCAACACTTCCACAAAGTCCACAATGAAGCACAGGCAGCAAATAGAAACTATGTGAATCAGTGAGCACAATTGGAGAAGTCATGTGCTTGTGAATAGTTAGTTGCTTACAATACAATCCTAAATTACATAGAAGAATTCAATTTGTAAGCAACTATTCACAACACTAACAAAGATTCTCTGCAACATTACTAGGAGCCATGATTTCCCCCATGTGCATTACCAGGGCCACTGCACAATCATTTGTCTTGGAAGAAAGGCTTGCGGTCAGTTTCCGCATCATGATGTGTTGTCTTATACTCACGGGTGCGATAATTGTAAGCAAAGTTCACTTTAATAACATAGTTTTTTACTCATCCTACTTGGTGATTTAAGGTTTTAAAATTTGGAACAAATTATTTTAAATCAGAGGTTGTGTCATGAAAGGTTGATAGGCCTAAAGATTTACTAAATTCCCAAAACCCAAAGCCCTGAACATGAGGAGGTGCTTGGCTATGCATGACGAGCTTGGCCCCTATCAGCAAGATGTGTTCCAATGGCCAATATGTAAGATTCTAGCTTGGAACAAAACTCAAGTCAGCATTGCATAGTCTGCTGCTTCCTGACATCCAAAAAGGGTCAAGTGGTTTGCAGATTAATGTGTTTTTTTTTTCTTTCCTTTCCCTTTGGGTTGCTTGTTTGCTAGGACAATGAGATCAATCCCGTACTACTGGAAACAACAAGTGAACCTTGCACCTACATATTCCTCAAGAGACCAGTGGTCAAAGCAAACGGGGAATATATAAAAATTGTTCATTTGTTGCAATCCACGAGTGGCTAAGACACCTCCTCATGCTAATCATAACTGTCTACACTCTTGGCCCATATTTGCCCCCTAAAGCCCCAGGATGGTGGCATTCCCAAAATAAGAGTTAGAGGAAGCCCCGGGATGTTGGCATTCCCCAAATAAGAGTTTGAAGACAGGGCAGTAGCTGAGTCCGACCCTGCACTTACCCAATATCCCCCACCCAAGGGCTTCACCCCTCAAAAACCACAAGCCAAACCTAAACATGTGTAGATCATGAGGCACATGGGAAGGAAGGGATAGTATGCCCACTCCTACTTCTGAATGGGCATAATATTCCACCCTTCCACTATTCAGTAGGCATAATAATGTCGCTCCCCATCCTATGCTTACTTTGTAAGAGTTTGGAGGCTCTTAAGCCATATTTATGTTACTATATCCCTTTATGTTCTATGAGGGATATTCATGGATATAAGGGGGTCCTCCATATACATTAGGAAATTTCACTGAGTGCTTTGCGTATATGGGAAGAGCAGGACTATCTGGGGCATTCCTGTTTTGAAGGGCACCATAACTAAGGCAGTAGCACAAGTTTCTTGCCTGCTAACCCTGACCTTCTCTTCCCTAAAAAATTTGACCCAATTTGTAATATGGCACCTTTGAAGCACCTTACAAAATTTTAAGGTGTGTCTGGGCAAACTATGAGGAAGATGATGCTTTGTACAGTGAGCCTCTGAAATTACGGGGAAGATTGTGTTTTGTAAGGAACCTGCAAATGACCTAGGGGCCAAAATCCCTTAAGCTACTAGGTATACTCTATAATGAATCTAAACACAATATTGTTGCCTTGGTAGTAGGCAAGGCCAACAAAGAGGCTATTACCACTGGGTTACAAACCATGTTGTGAAATATTCTCAAACCCTTATCTATCCTCTCTTGACCCTGGTAATGAGAATAAGCTTCAACTCAGTGTGATTTTTTGGCATACTAATTTGAAAGCTAACAACCTTAGATTGGTTTTTGCTTTTCTATTTCAGGGGATCATTGGTCCTGGAGAAGGGTAGTGTTGTTTGTACTCACTGGAGGCAACTGCAAAACTAGAAAAGGCAAATATTTCAGTACAGGTCCCAGGAATGGAACTGCCATAGATAACTGGCAAGACTATATAGAGGACATTGCTATTTTTGCATTAGGGTGCAAGGACATGTAAGGAAGCATGTTGCTACTTATAAAGTCTAGAATCCCTTGTAGAAGTTGCAGTCAGATCAATGCTTCTGTTGCAACTATCCCCAGTTCAGGCTGAACCAGCACCTACTCTCGTACCTTCACCTTCTTGGGGGAGTACAAGCTGATAGCAAAAAGGCCCTCAACACCAGCCATAAACCATGGTACACCATATGCTTATTTAAGGACCTTTGGTTAGGAAGAATATTCACAAAAAGCCCAGATTTCTTACCATTTACCATAAGAATATTCCTGCAACCAAGGGTCTCCTAACCCCTGCTTAGGCGGATACTCCATACTATGGTCTATGGCCAATGGTAATAACCTTTTCGCCATTTCATAAGTGAGTCTTCTTAAAGGCTATATTAACATGGGAAATGATGAATTTGAATTCACAGACCTCCTTTAGTCTACATATAGTTATTAAGAATATTCTCAAAGATTTTGAACCCTAACCCCAACTGATGAAATATCCTAAAAATTGATGAACACCTTGGCCCCTAGTCATGGGAATATTCACATGACCAAGGGTCCATTACTAGGGTTTTGAGAATAAGTGTGCGCACATGATGGCAAAATCCAACATATACATTGGTGAATTGACCTACCTTTAGCCCATTGAGTGATGTCAACATGGGGTTGAGGTGGAAGTGGACCACATGTTCACTTTGCCTCTTCATTTGCTTAATGAGGGCAGGACTTTTGTTTTTTCATCACACAAATCTAGGAAAGATCCCAATTTTCCTAAGTAGAATCCTCCACAACACATTGAGTTGGAACAACTACTATGGCTCCTCCTGACCTACACAATTTTTTAACAAGTTTTTTAGTTTATGGTTTAGGGTTGTCTATTTTGCAAAGATGAGTTCACCAACCTTCTTGCTTAATTCATTCTTGGACACATCTTCACGGATGACCTAGGAGCTTATTCTTCCCCTCCAAACCCAATTCAATTGTTCCAAGACCTCAAGAAATTATAAGTAGGTTGTGGACCAATGCACAATTCTAAGTCCTTCTAGACATTTGTGAAACGAAATATTTTGAATACAATTAAAAGGACTTTGTAGAATGATTAAGTGTGAATTTTTTAAATGATGTGCAATGGAATTGGAAGCAAGTCGAAATCAGAAGCAAGTGCATGATAAGCAAATGCATGTCAATTGGAACAAGATGAAAAAAAATAGGAGGTTGAACCAAAAAAACTTAAGTGACGAGGGCAACCCCCTATGAGTGGTTATGGTATGAACAATTTGGTAAGATGTTTGGAGGCATAACCAAGATCAATGGTGTGCCCCCCAACACAATTGGCTATGAGGTATGTTTTACACTCTTTGAAGTTCAAATTATAGAGGTGAGTGATGATGATGTGATCCATGCCACGTAAGAACATTATATCCACTAGATCATATTCTTGTTTTCAATCATGGAAATGAAAGGGGGGATGTTCCATTTGTAGGGCTTAAATACTCTAAGAACCCAAACATGTAAGTTGCATAATGTGCAAGGTAATGCCAACGAAATATTTGGCAAGGAAAAAAAAAACAAGATGTAGATTCATCTATAATGGGAAATGCTATCAAATTTTTTTCAAATGGTGTGAAATAAATACAGAAAATAAAGATGGAAATGATAAAATGGATTGCATTTCAAAGGCTTCAAAATGAACAAACAAATAAAAAGATGATATTGTAAGACTAGTTGCACATGGTAGTTCTATTTGCAAAAGATCTTAAGCTTAACATTACCAAAAGACAATAACAATTCACAACTAAATTTGATTTTCTCCAATTTTGTTCTAGGACTAGTGTTTTGCAAAGGAATAGAAGGCATTGGACTAATGTGATTTGGATGGGTTTGAAACACCTTATATTTGTTTGCCCATGGCAATAGAAGCCACATGTTTATAATGTTTTTGTTCATGTGTGTTTCTTTGTCAAAATTACTCTCATCCATTTCCAAAATTTATGGATGTGTGAGAGTTGGAAATCTACTTGCAAAACTTTATGTCTATTGAGATGGATGGTAAACAAAATCTTTTGGTCTTTAATATTCAAATCAAGGAAACACATAAAACTAAATAAGCTTCCAAGAACATCAATAAGAATCATTACTCCATTGAAATTGCCTAAATGAAGATTTAATAGCAAAATCAACATTTGCTTGTTTGTTCCAACATTAGAAAAACAATTTTGGAAAACAACACAAAACTGAAACATAGATACAATTTGCAACACACATCTAAATAAATTATTGTTGATTTGGATTGTGAATAGACCACTTGTCAAATTAGATTATTGAAGCAAAGATGTTGTTAGCTCATGGAAAAGCCTTTAAATATTGGGACCAGGTAGAAAAAAAATCAATCCCACGTTTAATCTTTAAATGCACGCAACCTTGTAGACCTTAATAAACTTGACATGTAAATCTAATTATATTACTACTTACGTTTTTTTTAAAATAGAATTAAATGAACATATCTACAGTTGGGGATTTGTAATAAGAAACATTTGGTGTCTTATTGTGCATACACACAATGGGGAATTGCACACTCCATAATACATGACAATATTGGCACACCAACCACAAAGGAGAAATAATTAGGTTATCATTATCATTGTTTAGAAATCAATATGAAAATGCACAACAAAGATCATTTATTTATCACATTTTTTAAAACCAAATTTTAGTAGAAATTCAACATTTATGTGGGTATTCCAACACTTAACACAACCTTGGAACATGACACAAAATTATTTTGAAAAAACTTTGCAACACAATTAAATATTTTATTATTCAATTGGGTTGTCACTCAACTAGTGTTCAAATATGCATTGTTTAGTTTTTATCCTTATACATTCGCAATTTTTCCTTTTATGAATGTTGGTAGTCTATCTCCAAATCCTTAAAGAACTTTTGGAAGAGCTATTACATTTAAAGGCCTTGCTTCATGTGCATCCCAATCTATTTAGTAATTATTCAAAACAAGAAAAGAAACTCTTGTAGCTCCATCAACTCTCAAATCAAAACGTTCAAATATATGCCACTTGTTTTCCAAGAATGCAAAGGCATTTTCAATGTTCCTTTAGTTCATATTGTAATCATATTTTAGTTTATCCATGTTAGATCTAGATTAAAATACTTTTGATTTCTTTGCAAGTATGATCAAATTGTGTAAACAACATCACCAATGATATAAAGTGCATGTCTCACACCTTTGACAACTACCATCAACTATGATAAGATTTCAAGATTTTTCAATTGTTTAAAAATACTAGACATCTTGAATGGCTTACAATCAAGTATTTCACCAAGTTTGTTAACACATACATTCCAAAAAAAATGGATTACATCACAAAATGTTTTGAATTTTTAATGTTATTCACCACAAGTGTCATTTTTTTGTTTAAAAACATAATTAATGGTATGTGAGTAGTCTCAATGGTTCCACAAATATTAAGCAAACATGTAAGATCATGGATTTATAATTTATAAATTATTGTAAACATTCATTAGATGGAATTTATTATATATTTATTTGTTAAATAACTTTTATTTGTCAAATAGGGCATCACAAACCATGTCCACATACTTCCTAATGATGTTCACACACTTGGACTAGTCAACCATGCATGTGGCAATGGTTTCATGAGCAAATTACATGTAAACAAAATCACTGCAATAGTTATAATATTTAGTTGTGGTTTGATAAGGTTCAAACGTTGAGATTGAAAAAACAATGTCTATTAGATAACAAAAATTTGTTATCAAAAGCTTCAAAGTTCATTTTACACTATAACATGAACCTTTTATATCTCATTTTTAATGTTGTGTCCCACATAATACTCTCCACAAAATCCCACTAAATGTGTTGTTTGAATTTTTCACTAGTAGAAAATCCCCCTTCTTAAACCAAAAGTTTTCAACTACGTGACATTTGCAACTATGTTTCAACTATAATTTTTTAGTTTTAAAATCAAATTATGAAAATTACCAATTAAGTCAATTCATCAACTATATTGGGATATAATTGAAAAAAAAAATCATCTAGGTGGCCATTTGCCGAATATTCACAACATCAACAATGTCTCTAAGTTGAATGCCCAACTATGTTGATAAACAATGTGAAGCATGTTTCAACTAAAAGGCCATTTTTGAAATATTCTTGACATCTAAAGTTCTTTAGTTGGCACACAATCAAAATATTGACTAATGTCCAACTATTTTGATGACAATGTCAACACACATGTATGGATGATAAAATGTACTAAAGGATGGATGAAATGCAATTTTGTTTACAACTTTGTTCTAACTATCTCTCTCAACTAGGCTATATAACATTTTAATATATAATTAAAGTTATGACAACATTAAATTATATGTAAAATATATTTATATAAATAAATGGGTTTATTTGTGTATATAAATATTTAAAATTATTTTCAAAATAATTAGAATAATGTTTATGTTCAATACACATGTAACTTATTATTTTTATGCAGATCATAACAACATATTAAGTAATGATACATAATCAATAATATTGTGCAATTTTAATGTTTATTCATTTTTATACACATGATCTCTTAATATTTGTTTTAAATTATGATAAATATTCATTAAACAATAATGTACCCTATGCCATTGGCCCAAGTTTGAATGCATTCAATTGAATTTTCCTTCCAACCCCTTTTTGCAATTTGTTTGAATTTCCAACAATAATACCCACTAAAAATTCAATAATATTTTTCTCATTATAGGTCTCAAAATTATTAAATCAATTTTATTAAATCAAACTTGGTGAAGGTATTCCAACAATACTAATAACACCCCCAAATTCAAATATAGTCTTCAATCTTGGTTTTTAAAAACAAATTTCAATAAAAAAATGGTTAATAATCAATAGATTCCACACCATAACTTCAATCATTATAAACCAAGTTAGTGCACCCCAATTCATTGAAAACTTTTTTATGATAAGTTCCATGACATAACATAAAATATTGGTGGTTTGGGAGATAACATTATGACAAAACAAAACAAATTACCTTCCTTCATGGATAGATAATGTGACATGTGTTGTTGGCCCCAAGTGTAAATATACTTAACTCATTTTCCCTTCTAAACCCAATTTGTTGTAATTTGTTTAAAATTTCAAAAATAAATTTGTTCAAAATGTAATATCTTCCACACTTTAACTATGAAAATTATGAAATAAACTTCATTAAATTGAGCTCAATGACTACTTTCCAAAAGCACCAAGTACATATTTGGATTTGAGTATAATAAAATGGTTCAATAATCAATAACATGTACATTGTAACTCCAAAAAAAATCAACCCAAATTAGTGGAGCCCTATTCATTGTTAAGTTTTCAAAGATATCAATAGCATTACATGAAGCAATTTGGTTTGGGAAATCTCAAGGTGATAAAACAAACCAAAAAAAAAAAAACTTTCATAAATAGATTAAATTACACATAATTGTTTTTGTATTAAATGAATGGTTATGTATGATGCAAATAGTTATTGTGCATACAAAGAGTAAATTTTTATTAAAAACAAATTCAAGGAAATCCTAAGATATAAGTTTGTAATAATGTGCATGTTCAATACACCTAATTATTATTTATATGTAGATTTTGATTTTAATTTACAACATTTCAAATAATGATAAATAATTAGTACTTTTGTGGAACTCTAATGTTTATTCATTCTTATACACATGATATTTGAATATTTGCTTTGAATTGCATTATAATTTCATTAAACATTAAACGACATGTAAATTTTATTTGTGTTAATGAATGGTTATGTATAATGTAAATTTTGTGTGTGCATATAAATATTAAATATTAATATCAAAATAAATTTTAAGGAACTTCTAAAATATGAGTTTGTAATTATCTATCTTCAATTTATGCATTTAAAAAATTTCTTTGTAAATCAAACATTAGTTCACAACAAATCAAGTAAAGAAACATAATTAGTAATTTGGTGGAACTTTAATTTTTATTCATTTCTATGCATAAGATATTTTAATATATTCCTGTATTTATGTCAAATTTTAATTAATTAATAAGGTACATTTTATTTGTTTTGGTATACATATTGAAATTTGGATGGTTATGTATGATGAATTTTTTTGTGCATATAAATATTACCATTTAATTTGAAAATAAAATTTAAGGAAATTCTGAAATATCAGTCAAGTTAATTATGTTTATGCTCAACACATGCATAATTTATTAATTCTATGTAGATTCAATTTTAGTTTACAACATATCAAATAATTATACTTAATTAATATTTTTTGGAATATGTTCAATACATGTGTAATATATTGTTTCCATGTAATGATACATAATTCATAATTTTTAGAATTTTTATTTTTATTCTAATGTTGCTGAATTCCAATCATTTTTTCATTTAATAAGCAAGATTTTATTATTTATTTGGTTATTTATAATTAAATAAAAATAATGATTATGATAATTATTAAAGGTATTTAATAAATCATTATATAATTTCAGAAATTATCGAACATTATTTAACACTACTATTGTTTTTATTTAATATTTATTATGTTAGTTCATAATAGTTCCAACAAGTCAGATAAAAATATGAATAATAATAATTAGATAATTAGATAATTAGATAATTAACCTAACCTAACTACTAGCTACAATATTATTACCTATTAATGTTTTTGTTG